>OX376085.1:13600000-14200000 GCA_947361185.1 Charanyca ferruginea
TTCTTAGATTTATGCAAAGCATTTGATTCGGTCTCAGTCCCCATGCTGCTTTCTAAGCTGGAAAACATTGGAATTCGTGAACTTGCTCTAAAAATGTTCACTGATTATTTAACTGGACGAATTCAATGTATTAAAATTAATTCTCATATCAGTGACGATGAGTGTATCAGGTTTGGCGTCCCTCAGGGAAGTATATTAGGACCAACCTTATTCCTGATATACATAAATGACTTGTGCAAAATGTCTATCCCAAACTGTGAAATTTATACATATGCAGACGACACGGCACTTGTTGTTTATGATGATGATTGGGAGAGCGCTAAACACAGAACGGAATATTCTCTTCGCCTTGTGACGGAATGGCTTTCTGGTAACTTGTTAACTCTTAACATCGACAAGACTAAGTTAATACGTTTCTCACTGCCCAACTCAGTCCTTCCTCCTGCTGAACTCAGTGAAGTAAAAGCTCATTCTTGCTCAGGTTACGACACCTGTTGCTGTCTGGTACTTTCTTCAGTCTCAAGTATTAAATACCTTGGGGTTTACATTGATGCAAAACTTACTTGGCGCACCCATATTGAAGCTTTATGCTCACGAACGAGAAAGCTTATTTATTTGTTTAAGCAATTGCGACATGCAGCAGATCCTGTAACCTTGTCCCTGGTTTACCAGAGTCTGTGTACTTCAATCATCACGTACTGTATTCCGGTATGGGGAGGCACTTATAAAAATCTTCTGCTTCAAATAGAACGCGCACAAAGGGCGATTCTTAAGGTTATGCACTTTAAGCGTAGAGATTATCCAACTGCCCTATTGTACTCTGAATCAAAAGTCCTCACTGTACGTCAACTCTTCATTTTGCGTGTAGTTCTCCGCCGTCACTCCATGCTCCCACTCGATCCAAACATCCTCCTTAGACGTCGAGGTCACCCGGTATGTGATCCCCCCCAGTATCGTACCGCATTCGCAAGTCGTCAGTTCGTCATCCTAAGTGCGCGTATTTACAATAAGGTCCATCGTCTGATCAGTATTTACGCATTAAACAAATTCACTCTTAAAACTAAATTATTTGATTGGTTGCAAAATCTGTCTTACGACAACACCGAAATCTTGTTAACGATCGCTGTATAATATCTATTTCTATTTTTTTCTAATAAACTGTTACACGTTTCCGTATAAGCTATATTATTTGTCTGTAAGTATTTGTTGTTGATCATCTCAGAGGAGGAACTATGGCTCCAGAGATACAAGTATGTATTTACTTAGTTTAGGAGTCAACTTGTTCATTTACATTTCGATTGTTCACTGTTTGTACAATTATACTGTTTTATTCGCTTATACAATGTTACTTTATGTTAAATGTATGTACAAATAAATAACTATTATTATTATTATTATTATTCTTCAGAAGCTGCGGACCCGCAACCGCAGGCGGACTCGGGTGAAAACCGCATCGTGATTTCTTAGCCTTAGGTTTTTGGATTTTTGCGCCAAAGAGCGTATCTATTATGATGTGATAGTAGTCCCAAAAACTTACCCGAAAGCCATTAGTTTTGGTGAGGTGAATGTGAGGAGGCAAGCAGCGCCATCGTTCTAAAACAAACACAAAGCCGAAGTCAAAACATGTGCCTGGCTAGCCTTTTCCCAACTATGTTGGGGTCGGTTTCCAGTGTAACCGGATGCAGTTGAATACCTGTGTCGTACATGGAGCGACTGCCTTCACAACCCAGCTAATGGGCAACACGATATTCATTAGTAAGACTGGTTGTCAGACTTTCTGGCTTCTGATATAATATATCAGCCTATTGCCGTCTACTGCTGAATCTAAATTCAGCAGTTTACCGGGTTGGTTGGTGATCTCTGTGGTTAGCGACCTACCCCAGAGATCACCAACCAACCCGGTTTTGGGCAGGCTTTATCCATCCGCTGCCAGCCACCTTCTTCAAATCATCGCGGTTCATCGTGTCGCAGGACGTCCCACACTAAGCTTCTTAACACAACTGTCAAAGATCTACGAATGACAGCCAGGCCCACTTACGTGCTTTCCGAGGCACAGAATGGTCTCAGTATGAAACAGATGGTCACCCATCTACGGGTTGACGACGGCGGCAAGCGTACCTTAATCGATTCGGCTTTTATTTATGGACAAGCCACTTCGAAAGAAACATGTTTTTGCTTTAAATGCAAAACATAGTTATTGTTAGTACGAAGACAGTACCCAAAAATTCCAAGATTCAACTTACAACAGTACCCAAGAATACTCTTGATTTCGGTCGAAATAATCCGAATAATTAACAATTGACTGAATCTTAGGGCTGATTGCAAACACACGCAGATAAAAAATAAAAAAAGTTGCTTAGAAAATAATTGATAGTATTTGTCACATTTTACTATGACATACAAAACCCTCTCTCACAGCGCCAGCGGCACGATGGACCGACGATTTGAAGAAGGTGGCTGGCAGCGAATGAATGCGGGCTGCCCAGGACCAGGTTGGATGGCGATCTCTGAGGGAGGCCTACGTTCAGCAGTGAACGGCAACAGGCTGATATGATGACCCTCACCATAGCGTCGACCCTGAGGCCGGTGGGTCCGCAGGCGTGTGGCTCCAGCATGTAGTAGTTGGGCGCGCCGTCCACGCGCCACACGGCCACCGCGTGCGGCATGCTCCACAGGATGCCGTGCGTGTGCGACTCGAAGAAGCGCTCCAGAGCGGCCCTGCGTCAACGCAAGGGGGTTATTTTTAAGTAACATGTGCCAAGTGACATTTACCAAGTGACATGTGCCAAGTGTCAATTGACAAGTGACAAGTGTTGCGATGATATCTCAGTTAGAGAATAGAAATGAATAGCGGACTGTATAAAAACGTATAATGTATAAAAGGTGTAGAATTGAACAATACATAAAAGTTAAAGAATTCGTAATAATATGTAAATAAAGGTAAAAATGTTAAAATGCGCGAGCGCGGCCGTACGATGTCGCAGGTAATGGCTCACGCATCTTAACATTTTTACTTTTATTTACATAATTACGAAGTCTTTAACTTTTATGTATTGTTGATTTATAACCCCCGACGAAAAAACGACGGGGTGTTATTACATCCTTTAAACATTATACGTTTTTATACAGTCCGCTATTCATTTCTATTCTCCAACTAAGATATCGTCGCAACAATAAGTGACAAGTGCTAAATGACAAGTGCCAAGTGCCAAGTGCCAAGTGACAAGTGACAAGTGCCAAGTGACAAGTGCCAAGTGACAAGTGACAAGTGCCAATTAACAAGTGCCAATTAACAAGTGCCAATTAACAAGTGCCAAGTGCCAATTAACACGTGCCAATTAACAAGTGCCAAGTGACATGTACCCAGTGATAAGTGCCAAGTGTTTGATGCTGTCTAATGGCCAAATACTCGAACGTTACTCAATTTTAAAATACCGTTAAGTCTCAAAACACAGTACAGTGACTTTGACTTAAAGTGATAGAGACAGCACGAGACTTAACGGCATCTCAAAATTTAGTAGCTTTTCAGTATTTGGCCATAAGGCCCCTTGTTAAACGAGACGGTTTTCCGCCGGGTCTAGGCACGGTTTAAAACCGTGTCTATGTTCAGTC
The DNA here is from genome assembly GCA_947361185.1 of Charanyca ferruginea. Classification (NCBI taxonomy): domain Eukaryota; kingdom Metazoa; phylum Arthropoda; class Insecta; order Lepidoptera; family Noctuidae; genus Charanyca; species Charanyca ferruginea. The sequence goes on from OX376085.1 coordinate 13,603,613, forward strand.
GTCAGTTAGGACATTATGGAGGTCTGTTAACGACCGATGCTAGCGTGCTCGTGAACAAACTTAGCCGGCACCGGCTCGGTGCCGGCCCGGGTCCGGGTAGAAACCGTCTCGTTACCAAGGGCCCTAATGCCCTACCCTAGGAACTAATACGTTACTTGACTGTCATCAGACTGGGATCCCTCTGCTCCAATCTTCCTGAGAACACTTCCTCTAATTCGTAGCGCACGTAATTCACTCCGAGTACGAAGCGCTTCAACACCTGCACAGTAAGTTAATGGTTTTACCCGTTGTCCTAGGTAATTCGTCGTCCTAGGTGACCCATCGTCCTAGGTGAACGACAAACGCGGTAATGCGACGCGATGCGACAATATCAAGTAGTCGTTATATGTACTTGTGGCCTACGTTGTCGCCTAATCAGTGTGCGACGAAAAGTGCGAATTTGTTTTTGCGCGACGTGACGCGACGCAAGAGTATTAATAATTTAATTTAATTTAATTTAAGTACCAGTGTTTTTTATTTACTTAAAATTAAGTCAATAACAACCTATTCTCAATAAAAATTGGTTATTTGATAGTTAAGTAATAGGTTTAACAGCTGCAACAATATAATCGGAAGTGCTTGGTAATAATTCACAATAGTCTATAAATAAACGTGAATTTAGTTTCGGATATAAATGATAAAACTCTCCAAATTTATTTATTTCTAATTAAGTACAATGACTACCTACCTACAACTTAGGACACACGTCGCGTGAAGTATTGGTCGCATCACGTCGCATCGCGTCGCGTCGGTACTTGTCGTGTTCGGTAGCTCACCTAGGACAACGCCTTATGGCTATTAAGGCGCTAACAAGCGACTTTTGCAGATTTTAAACTCACAATCACGTCAAAATGAATAGTGTAAATTATTTTAAATAAATATATGTTAAAATAGAACATTCTCTTAATCATTTAGTATGTGAATATTTTTGATTAAGTTCATATTAAATAGTTTAATTAAATCTGTGTGTGTAAAGTTGTGTCTGACGGGGACAAAACATTGATAATCACACAAAATCTACCAGGAATATTTAAACGAAACTTTTACTATCTTACAGACAATTTTATTATCTATCTTTTAGTACCTACACGTTTTTTTTTTAAGTTAAAGAATACTATCATTTATTTAATTTTTTCGACAAAACTTTAAGAGTTTTGGACGCAGCGCATACGATTCTCTGGTCACTCAAGGTCGTTGGCGTATATCGTCGCCTTAAGTGATGTCATTGGTCATTATCACACACATCTCTTGCTTCGCATTCTCGCAAATGTCAAGTGGAAACGCAGCCTTAGGATATATACACATTTCTCTCTCTAGATAATTACCTGTAGTGGTAAGAGTACGTCTTCGCCAGGCCTGAACTCGTAGCCAAGCGAGCCAAGGGATGCAGAGAACAGTGAGCCAGCGACGGACATCACCTCGTCCACAGTACGACGCGTCCACAAGTGTGGGCGACGCACGCGGGACATGGCCGCACCCACAATGGCCGCTGACGAGGATTGTAGTAGCGAGTCGCGAATGAATCTAATGATTAATCAAAGCATGTAGAAGCTGGGAATCGTTTGGAGGACGTTATGTGAACACGGTTGACGCAGTTGCTGAGCGATTGGTTGTTGCTCTGCGTGTCGCGAGTTCAATTCCCGCACAAAACCAAAATCTATATGGCATAAAGCATGTCTATTCTGTTACAATCTCCCTCGGTGAACACCTAAGTAAAGTGAGCTGTCATCTGTCCAGACGCCAGGGATTTACAAAGCACTACAATCGGGTGCAGGCTCACTTCACCTAGGTGTTTACCGAGGGAGATTGTAACAGAATAGCACTGCAGGTATATGTTTGTGAACGCATCCAGGATACTAGAGAAATTCCTAAGGTTTTTTCCTTAGAAAATATCTAGAAACGCGATAGCGGTTTCGAAAACATTAACTCCGATTAAACACATAAGAAAACCGAACGTTAATCACGGAAAATGTCGAATAAATAAAACTTTATAGATAAATATAACTTATCAGTAAATCATACATTCGGCAGTTAACAAATAAAGTTTCTCTAAACACTGGTATGGGGATACCAGACATTAATTCATTCACGAAATCGGTTATTTAATGTCACAAAACAAATTTTAAATTTTAGATACATTCCAGTTGATACAGACCAAATGTGCAAAATAAAAAAATAAAAAACATTTTTCTTCTATATTCAGGTCTGTCTGATATCGCGATCTTTTGGAATAGCTGAATATTGACGTAGCTGATCCCTGTACATGGATCACCTACGTCAAAAGATGGCTAGATGATATAACTTCGTGCTCTCGTACATAATCGGATCGACATAGTGGCGTTTCTAGTGTCAGGAGTGGCGACCATAAACCAGAAGACGCAGCGTTGGTAGGCCTCCCGCCAGATGGACCGACGACATCGTCAAGGTCGCGGGTAACCGTGGATGCAAGCGGCAGGTCATCTTCCGGCTGATGATGATGAAGAACTTACTTCAAAGGGTCGGGAGGCCTGGATCCCCTGAGGATGGTCCTGCCTCGCGCCGTCTCCACGAAAGCGGTGAGCACCTTCCACTCGTATCCCTCGTCGGGAACCGCGCCCGGCTGTGTGACAGGACTCGGCATCTTCGAGAACTCCCAGGACACTTTCACTGCAGATATGGTAAATCTGGGAAGGGAAGGTTTGGAAGATTTAGCGGAATTAAGTTAATGAGGAACATTGCCAGACCCTTACCAGAGAATGGGCAGCAGCGTTCTCTGTGCCTTACTGCGATCGCCAATCCGCCTGCCAAGCGTGGCGATTATGGTAACCCCCTCCCCCCCTTGGGAAGGCCTATGTCCAGCAGTGGACGTCTTTCGGCTGAAATGATGATGACGATGAGGAACAACGTGGAAACTTCCTCATCCTCTGTTGAAAAGAGAGGATCCACCGACCGTTATCGACCGTTATTTTAAATTTTTGTTTGAATTGTTATTATATTTTCTTTTTCTCTAGACTTCTTTTAACATGCAAGACTTCTTACATTGTTTTCATATTGTACCCCTAGAATCAACACGAATGAAGTAACTTGTAATATTATTATTGATTTTAAAAGATTTATTCATGGATTTTTTTTCTCGTTCTTATCCATAAAAACCTACTGTTTGGAACGAGCAACTAGCTTCAACTTTTTGAATGACTGACTCTGACAATTCAAAAGTAAGTACCTGTAAATGGTTTAAAATTAATGGTTTTGAGTTTGAGTTTGAATTTGACCGGACGTTTGATGTTTTATCTGCTGAGCTACTGCCTGAAGATTGTTTTCGCTATTTTGTATATATGCGAATGTCGCGGAGGACTTTAGAATATAATAGTTTGTGGGATCTAATAATAATAATAATAATATGTTGTTTATTTATGGCAACTAACTGCTCTTAAAACTATTGTTTGTAACCAAACACAGAAACAAAAAATTGCATGGTTAGCTGTGGGCTGTTCCGACCAGCACATCCACAGCATGCGAAAACCAGGGCGCGTCGTACTTTTATATTAACATACTTGGGATGCCGTTAGAACTAGTCCGAGCTTTTGACAAGATAGAATTTGTTTTTTTGCGCATTATGGCGTAAAAGTCATCTGTTTGCGCAAATGCGAACACCAGATGATGATGATGTGATCTGTCAGTTGTATTTCGCATATAGTGCGACATCAGTCATATTCTGTCCACAAAAACCAACAAAACATGCGTTTATAACCAAATATTACCTGTTCCTCGGTCCTCTCCTTTATAATAGACTAAACGCGAAAGAAAACATCTATTCCGCCAACTACAAATATTGTAAGCTAATTCTCAAGGATGCTCTACAAAGTATGTCCTATGAAGATACAGGTAATTCTTAAATATTACTAACATTTAGTTTATATTATATTTTTAGAAACATTAATTTCTACATTATTTAAGCCACTCAGCTATTTGTCTATTGTACATTTTTCTTTTTGTTTGATTTTCTGATTTTTTATAAATTTTATAAAATTACTTTGGCTCTTCTCGCCTGAAACACGGGATGATCTAGGTCAGGCACGGAAGTCTTAGTATTATAATTTACATCTAAGCAAATTGTACCTGATATGCCTTGTAATTTTTGAATAAATATTATTTTTATTTTTATTGATTCTATAGAAACTGAAGACAACTTACTTGTTATCCCCAGGTCGCATGGTACTATCCACATTCTGCCTGAAGGTGTCAGCCAGTTCATCGAGGTCGGCAAACATCACAAGCGTGGCCGCCCCGTGAGGGTTCGTGCGGCCGGTGGGGCCCACCGCGTGCGGCTCCAACATTAGATACGAGGAGTCATCGACACCCTTCCAGATACCGACGCAGTAGCCTTTCGCACAGAGAACTCCGTGATTGTACTGAAACCAATACAACATGCACAGGGTTATTTGTAGAACTCAAATTCTCGCTGATGGTGGCGCGTGTGTTGGATCATTCGGCTCCCATCAAAATGGTTGAGCTGAATGGTGCTGATCCACGCGTCATGTTCGTGAACGGGCGCTGTCAGTAGAGATTGGTCAGCTCTTATCTCTCTTATGCCATGGACTTTATCTTGCTTCTTTTTTATGTTTTGTATTGTTAGATTACCTTCATAGTTTTCACATATAGAAGCAACAAGAATCATGTAACCAGACTTGATTGTAAAAACTTGATTTAAAAGAGTGTTCGTGGAGTTTCTTGCTCGTTCTTCTCCATAGAGACCTACCTACGTTTTGGAACGAGCAACTAGCTTCAACTCTCTGAATAACTGACCGACTCCTTGACAATTCAAAAGTGCCTGTAAATGGTTTAATTGAAATAAATGCTTTGACTTTGACTTTGACTTTGAACGCTAATAATAAAAACTAAGTATATTCAGTTCCCGATTGACCAAACTTTAAAATTTTAACAATTAAAAAAAAATCTGCTGGTCCACGCAGTCAAATCATTTTTTTTTATTCTGTACTAATATTATAAAGCTGAAGAGATTGTTTGTTTGTTTGGTTGAACGCGCTAAGCTCAGGATCTACTGTTTCGAATTTAAAAAAATTAAATTTATTTTTGTGTTGGATAGTCCATTTATCGAGGAAGGCTATAGGCCCATGCGAAGCCGGGTCGGGTGGCAAGTTTTTTTTATATATAGGCTTGTGTTTGACCGCTATTCACCTGGGGCCTTAGCCAAATTAACAATCTACAATCTATCGATTGTAAATATGACCGTATTTACATGCATTTCAAGCATCTAATGAATAGTGGCGTGACAGAAGGATGTTGTAAAACAAATAAAATGTTTATGAAATAACATTAGGTATCTAAAAGTTTTCATAATTCTATTCCAGAATAAAAACCGGTGCTCTAGTTGATATGAAAGCAAAAATTTCTATTAACATTGTCACGCTAATAGAAAACTAATCAAATGTATGGGAATGACATCATCCCAACGATAAGTCACGTGGTCGAAAAAAAAATGGATTACGACGACCCGTAAATTATTGTAAAAAAGATACCTATACGAAACGATTGTAACTTGGCTGTGTCTAATGGTCTTAAGTTATGATGCGGCCTAAGGTGAAGCACGCTTGCCTAGGATGAACCAGTTCACTCGTGCCTTGAAGATGCCTAGATTATTAAGTATGGAATGACTGTATTTTTTTGAGTTTTACAAACAACTGTGTAGTATTTAAGGAATTTTTTGAACATCATTTGTAATTTTAAATGTTTACAATGTAAATTTTAAAAATTAAATATAAAGCCATCTTGACATCAGACGATGTCAGTTGGTATTTTACTCTATACGAGAAAAAAACTATAAATATGTTATTGAAACAGTTTAGGCATAAAGCAGTCGAAAAATGTAAGTTTTAGTTCATTAAATAAGAACACAATTATTTAAATTCAATTCAAAGTTTTCAGTATTTCTAATCTGTTATAAAACACCGTGAAATAGTAGCGGCCATGTTATTACGCCGAACGGCTGTGTAAACAAAAAATTGTCAACTGTCAGTTAACCGATTGGCGTAATTTATGCTTTGTACTTTTATTATTTTCGTAACCAACGCAATTTTTTCATTATTTCACCTATTACAAAATATGCTTTTAATTATTTTTAAATGATATACAATTATAATATTTAATATGAGCTCATTTGATACAAAACGAACTGACTTCATTTACGCTGAGCAATATGGCGTCCGAGCAATATGGCGTCCAGTAAGAGGCGTTTTCGTCAAATTACGCGTGAAATTTGAAAATTTAAAATTTAGATGCATTTTTATGGCACTTATCGATTAAATAAAAAAATTGTGTTTTTTTTTGGTGGCATATTAGAACTACAGAATTTCAATGAGAGACTTTTCAAACATGGGTGTAATACCCTATTATTTTTATTTATTTATTTTATTCAGAAAAAGTTATACAACAAAATACACATTATCTTCTGCCAAACTGCTGTACAGTTTGTCGGCAGTGTTCTCGTGGATACAGTATTGAGATATCCAAGTACCTACTCCACTACAAAAATCAACTAAAATAAAATAAAATAAAATAAAACAAAACAAAAAGGCAATTATGCAAGGGGATTTAAAAAGTAAAACATGGCTTACGTTAGTAAAGTAGTTGTTGAGAGCCTTCTTGATGCTGTTGACACTACCATTCTCTCCTGCTTTTATATCTCCAATTTCAACATCAGGCTCCACTTCTAACTTCACCTGCAAAGAGCAAATATTATAAGAAGTAGGTAAGCTGGGAAGTGCAAAACATAATACTACCAATTTTCCCAACTGTTCTATGTTGAGGTCTTTAGAGGTATGAGGAACAGAGTGTAAAGTTCCTCATCCATCGTAGAAAAGGGAGGATCCTTCGACCAGACGGGTGTTATGTCTGGTGGGTTGTAGTTCGTATTATGTGCGATAGATGTCGCCACAGGTCGGCTTCAGTTAAGTGGAAGAATACCATTGTTTAACATGGAGCGCCAGCCTGTCTGGTCTCCACAACCTGGGTAACACGATACGCCTTGGTAAGACTGGTTGTCAGATTTTCGGGCTTCTTACCCTTTAGGTTCTAAATGACCACTTCTCAAAACGTTCACTTTCCCAAAACGTCCACTTCCCAGAATGTCAATTCCCTAAATGTCTATTTCCCACTTCGTCCACTTTCCCAAAACGACCAGTTCCCAATTAGTCCGTTTTACAAAACGGCAACTCCCAAAACGTCAACTCCCAAAACCTCTAGTTCACATGAAAAATAAAAAGAATCCCCTTATAGTCTGGTTTCTAAACAGGACCACAAGGATTAAATAAAATGGAATTAGGTTCCCTTCTTTAAGTGTTTGTCTCACTGTCCACTCGCTGACAGCCCTCCGTCGAACTTCTCTAAGCTGCTGCTGGATGTTCACGCAGGTCAGGTGTCGATTTCGAAGAGAAGAGGTGACAATAAATCGGACATCTTTCACCAAAGTGCATAGCTGTCGCCCAGATCCTGGTCTCCGGACTAAGTTACCAGTTTCCTTGAACCTCTTCCTATACCTTCGAGATACAAAACTGCCACTGATCCAGTTGATGAGCTGTCCAGCGATAGTACGCTGAGACATCTCTGGCTGGATTAGGATGACTACTTGACTGGCTTCTATAGATGTGATAGATCCATTTCTTTTTAGTTAGTAAGTATTCTTTTTATGTTCCCCGTGACGTGACACTGATGACCAATTTTCATGAACAATTTTATTAAAATAAACCTATTTGGAAAGTGGACATTTTGAGAGTTGACGTTATGGGAAGTGGACTTTTTGGGCATTGTAGATTTGTGGTCGTTTTTGGGAAAGTGGACGAAGTGGGAAATAGACATTTAGGGAATTAACATTCTGGGAAGTGGATGTTTTGGAAAAGTGAACGTTTTGGGAAGTGGTCGTTTAGAACCTAAAGGCTTCTTACTACCCATATCGACTGTCAAAGCTTTTCACCGCCGGGATCGACGGCTTTACGTGCTATCAGAGGCACAGGGATGGTCACCCATCCACTGACCGAAAGCGGTTAGCGTAGCTTAACCTTTGACCGATCGATCTGTATGGTTTTAACTTAGCCACGAGCTCCTACGTACAAGCTATTAAATAATAGAATAATCTATTTTAAATTATGTATCATTATGGCGAAATTTACGAACTACAAGTTATTGCTTGGAAAATTTTTTCTCCGACAGAATTTCGGTAAGGGCGGCCAATTTCAATTGAGACTAGGCAAGTACCGCTGTAAGCAGGAAATATTTTAGTGCACAAATGTGTGCGCAAAACACAAGTACCCTCCTTCAATATAGATTACTTATATTTTCAAAATTCTTCGCGACATTATACCCCGTCCATTGGGTTATTAGTTTTTTGACAGCTGCCTTAGAACGTAATTATTCCCGATTACTAAATGCGTTATCTTGTTGGATTAACTTATTTATGACCTCTTACAGACATTATGATACAGTATGCGTACTTATCAGTTTTTACAAAAAAACATAAATATTGTTCACTAGTTCCAGCTGTCAAAACACGGTTAAACCGGTGATCAGTGTAGCATGCATTATATACAAAGATTCCGACAAGAACCGTCGGGCAGTAGCCCACCAGACACAATAGCCGTCTGTTCGGAGGATTCTCACTTTTTAATGGAAGAATATCTACTACATTATACTGGGTTGCAATATGAGATAAGAGAGTATATAAGAGCCGCTGGAACTGCTGCAAATACTGCAGTAAATGGCACTCATACTGTTAATAGAAGGCGTGGCTCTCACTGCATGGACTGGGCATCGAACCCTTGGCCAGCAGAACGTTATTCCCGCTATTTAGGAGCCCGTCTGTCGATTCTGTAAAATTCAAACAACAACTTGCATCTCACATCGCTATTCACTCTCACTTCGCATAATGTTCAACATGACCTTGATATAGTTGACACTTTGAATCGGGTTCGAGTGCGAAGTGACGGGGAAATTACCTTACAGAATGCCACTTCTTAAGTCATCTCATACTTTATCTGTCAAAATCTCCCTGTCAATTTAGTTCAACTCGCTGACACGCTCGGAAGGGTGGCGGCGCTAATGTAAATTCGAATTAACAACCGAGTTTTTAGAATGCCAATCAAGAAACTCACAGCGGATTCAGATTCGAAGTTAAGAATGAGGTCATACAGAATCACATCCCTGATATATCAGGGATGTGATTCTGTGTGCGCGAAAGAAAGAAAATTATTACACAAATGCACGGCAATTCTTTCTTTATAATAATTTCTCACATTAAAGTGAGTGACGTGGAAGTCAGGCACCATCTCCCGAGGTTTCAGTCTTGGCGGTGACCTGGCGTAACCGATGGACATCGTGTAGAGCCGGTCACCATACTTGAGCACTGCATCCAAGAGTTCCGGCTTCCAGAACTGGTAGGGCTCAATGTGTTCAACTACTATGCCCATGACGGCGTTCGCAGCATCCTGGAGACAATTTAGATGGTCAAACAAATAATCATAGTAAGCCTGATGTAAAGGTCATCATTATCATCATCATATCAATCTTTAGACGCCTACTGCTGGGTATAGGTCTCCCCCAACGAGTTCAGCCGTAATTGCCATGCTTGGCCGGTACTCAGAAGGACGCTGCTGCCCATCCTCTGGTCAATATCCCTCTGTCGCCTTCTACGACGCCGCCGACGGGTAGAAATGGGGCGGTGTGCTCTGACGCAGCTTACTGTACCGGTTCATTGAGGTAGCTTTGCGCCATGGTGCATCAAAATGAAACGCACCGAGTTGCCTGCGTTACGCGCGCCCCAGTTCGAAAGACCACGTAAACAGCGCGTAACTGCATTTTTGCGAGGTTGGGTCGGTCTTTTACATTTCACGGAGAAAAATTTTGCAGTTTTGTGGTGATGTGGTAGTGTAGTGGTGGTGATGTGGTAGTGTAGTGGTGGTGGTGTTGTAGTTCTGCCTGTGCTTACATACCTGGTTATCCCTGTTGGGCTGGTCCATAAAGTAATTCTCGTCCTGCGCGAGGCGCGCGCGCAAAGACGCGATGGAGCGCGACATTTTCTTCATGTATTTGCCCAACGCTTCGTCATCCAACGCTGGTATCAACTCCTCTTCAGGGGCTGTCGCTGTTAGGTTGTACAGAAAGTGTTTGGCTTAAAGAACCGTTCGGATTCTTAGGTACCGTAACTCAAAAGGAAATAACGGAACCTTTGTACGATCACTCTGTTTTTCAGGAACGGTTGTAGAAATTTATATTGACTGCTTAGGTCAGTGGTCTTTTGGGAACTTCACTCTCTCTCCTAGGCCTATTCCTAGCTCTCGGATTAAAAAATAGGATAGTCAAATTTAAATGATACATTTTAATGAGTATCCCACTTTTAAAACCTGCCATAGTGACCTCCACACCCCGCATTCTAGTTGCATCAACTGATTGCATTCTAATATCAGTCTCTGTCTGTAAAAAATTGCAAACCTCCAAACACACAGACGACCTGAAATGGCTCTTCTAAACCTGTATTAATAAAATTATATTTTTGACATTGTTTTTCTTTGGATTGAGGTCAAAGCAGCTAAAGGCCAATCCTACTAATTAAAAACGCGCCCTAAAAAAACCTTAAAACCAAAGTACGAAGTTAGTTTTCACCCTAAAACGACTTTATTCATAAGAACTAACCTTCCGCGCCGTCTTCTTCGGTTTCTTTATCTTTAGGTGCTCCTGACTTCTTCTCCTTTAGAGATGTTGTCAGCTCGTTGATGACCTTCACTGGGTATAGTTTGTACGGAGCAATGGCCTGGCTATTGTCCAGGTTGCCTTGACGAACTGGAGAGTTTTATAAAAGCATTAATTACACGTAATTACAACAGTGAGAACTTATCTAAAAGTCACTCACGCAAAATCCGACTAAGATCTAGGCTGTCAAGGGCGTAAATCACGCCCCAAACTATTTGTTTGCGGCGTCTGCTTCTCAAAGTAGTAGTAGTATCATCGTCATCATTATCATCATCGTCATCATCGTGATCATCATCGTCATCATTGTCATCATCGTGATCATCATTGTCATCATTGTCATCATTGTCATCATCGTGATCATCATTGTCATCATTGTCATCATTGTCATCATCGTTATCATCATTGTCATCATCGTTATCATCATTGTCATCATCGTTATCATCATCGTCATCATTATCATCATCATTGTCATCATTGTGATCATCATCGTCATCATTATCATCATCATTGTAGTCGTGAAGTCGATTGTTGGACATACATTCTACTCCATACGCTAAGTAATTATTGACCTAAGTGCTAAAGGCAAAAGTGATTGACTGATGTATCAACGCGCAGGCCAAACCCTTAAGGCTAGAATACTGAAATTTCGTACACGTATTCCTCATATGACGAAGGCATCCACTAAGACGCGCCTTAACGCGATGATCGTGATAGCGACACAGTTTTACATTTTTTTGTATGTTTTTAAGATATTATAATACATTGGTAGAAGAGCGTCAACGACTTTTATTGCGCTACTTTAGGAATAAGCACTTAGCTACCTTATAAAATGACTTACCGACTTCTTTAAACATCCCCACCCAGGCTGGTGATCCGTTTAGTTTGGACCATGTTTGGTTTGGTGTACGTTTTAAATAATTTCCATTTTGACAATTCTGACATTAATGTTTTAAAATGTCCATAGCAACGTCTTCGTCGCACACAACCTTCTTTTTTTTATTCAAAAAGTATCAAATTCAAATCGTACATTAATGACTTTGCATTTGGCTAAAATAAGCTCAAACTAGCCTTTCTAATACAAATACATAACTACAAAATTACCACAAAAACTAAAAGTAAAGCACTGTATTTTGCAAACTGAAGTGTATGCAAAATACAGTGCTTGGTATAATGAAACTTAGTAATTAAATGAAACGTGAGTAATCATTACACATTATAGATTGAGAAAAACGGATTAACCCACTGTGTTGCCGGGTTCGTCCGAATAGTTTCAATGGCATACGACCACCTTTCTCAAGGAGTTCTACAGGATGACACGCCGCCCGTCGCGTTCCTGTCCGGTGTGTCATCCTGTGGAACAATGAGTTAAGCCTGCTCTCTCGAAAAAAGCTTGAAAGATGAAGCAACTTTTCGTCGGTATTTACAGAGAAATTACATCTGAAAAAAATTGTTAGTAATCTACATGATATGATATGTAATTTGGTTTAGCCAAAATTTTTCTATCGGTACCACATAATAAGAAAAAAAATGTCAAATCACCTCCAAATCATTGAGATGAAACCATTTTACCCCTTAATTTCTTATCAAAAGAGTATAAAAAAAATATCTACTGCTTTGCAATACAAAGGAAAATGATTTGGTTTAGTTTTTGGTTACAATAAATTAAAAATGCGTCCGAATAAAGACTGCGTCTACATCACCCCCGCACTCGTCCACAAATTCAGTACGGGCCAAATGCTCAAGTTTATTGGCATGTATACAAAACCCGTTTTCCTTAATCCGTTTTTCTCTACCAATAAACTGAGTAATACTCACCAAGTTTATCGATCAACTCTCCCGGACTCGCAGCCACGATGAGCACCGGACACGACTCGAGCGGAACGAACTCCGGCTCCGGTTCCGGTTTCTCTTCACCCTCTAAAATAATAATAAATAAGTATAACTCTCCCGACCAAATTGCGGCAACGGAGGCCAATCTCAATGGAGACAAACAAGCCAAGTACGCAGAAGATATTATAGTGCACAAGTGTGTGCGTAAGACACAGGTGCACTCCCTCTTCCCTCACTCTCATAGTGCGGTGGGACGACAATTAGACACCGGGGAGACATCACAGATCTTTCCGAAGCACGGAGGTGTTACAGCACCAACTTCCAAATTACGGGCTGCTACTTAGAAATTCTTAATGCAAAAACCGAAATAACACTTTGCCCGGCCTAGGAATCGAACCCAGGACACCACACGCAGCAGTCGCGCTTGCGACCACGCATTAGAATTGGACAATGCAGAAAAAAAATAGTAGTTAGAATATATTTCTAAAAAACAATGGGGAATGTTTGTGATTTCGTCAGTTAAATAGTAGGTGCAGCGGTGCTATTCTGTAACAATCTCCCTCGGTGAACACCTAGGTGAAGTGAGCTGTCATCCGATTGTAGTGCTTTGTAAATCCCTAGCATCGGGACAGATGACAGCTCACTTCACCTAGGTGTTCACCGAGGGAGATTGTAACAGTATAGCTCTACTGGTCACCAATGCAAGGACCAATTGGCCTGATGTTGACCTAAGTCCAGCTGAGTCCGGTGGCAAACAAGCATATGGCCCACCTGATGTCAAGTGATCACCTAGCCTACGGACGCTTGCAACTCCAGAGGAATCACACGTGCGTTGGCGACCAATTGATGGTCTTTTTGAAGAACCCCATGTTGCAGTTCCATGGGAAAACCAAGGCAGGAAGCTCATTCCACAACCTGAGCGTACGCGTAAGAAAAATTACATTTAAATCGGCTACATTTCGGAGAGTGTGCTCTGCAATTGCACAACTTGATTCCCTTGTCTCCATTCCATCATCGGACGAGCAGAGACACGGCAAAGCGTCACCGCTATATGGTTGAAGTTTCACGGTCTCGAACCAAACTCTTTGCATTCACATTTATTGTGCGAACTGCCAGACTGTGGAATTCGCTGCCCGCCTCTCTGTTCCCTGATAAATATAATCTGGGTATCTTCAAGGCACGAATGAACTTGTTCTACCTAGGCAAGCGTGTTCCACCTTAGACCGCATTATCACTTAAGATCAGGTAAGTTGCGGCCAATCGCAAGCCTAATCAAAATAAATCTGCAATTCTGAAATTCTGAAAATTGACAATCTACAATCGATAACGCTACTAGAAAACTAATCAAATGTATGAGAATGAAGTCATTTCAACAATAAGTCACGTGATCGAAATTAAAAAATGGATTACGACGAGGCGTTAATTATTGTAGAAAGAGATACGATAGGAAACGTTTGTAACTTGCCTAGGGGGGCTGTTAGGTTTTAGTGTGTGAGAGTAAACTTCCTGTCAGTGGCGAGCTGTGCGATGGTAAAATGTGACTACGGCTTACGGCTGAACGATAAAGATAGTGATGTCAATGGTACTCACCGCCTCCAACTTCATCCTCGTCACCAGCTGCAGTCTCGCCTGTCATCTCGTCTCTTAGACGCTGCAGACGAATTTCGTCACCTGCAGATACAACCAAATCACTGTTAATAGTCTTTTTGGAATTGATTAAATTATGATTCAATTACTGTGTGTATTTCATTGGATAATTTGCGCGACTAGAAAGTAGAATATAATAAAACCTTACTAAAACTACCCCAGTGGTCACCACCATCAGCACATATAGAGGTTTCCGTTTCCTCTTAAAATACATCACTAGGACAATCCCTGTTTAACGCCTGTTAGGACACATCCCTGAGGAGTCTGTAGAAGGGAGACGATCTGACTGATATCATCAGACAGTCATGTCCTGTCATGACAACAGACGACATCAGAGGATGACAGGAAACTCTTAAAGTACCACGGAATAAAAGCTCTTTGGAGAGACCAACTCTTCGAGGCGTCCATACCGGCCCTAACATTTATGTTAGTGGCTTAGAGCGACTTTAGCGGCCCAGGCATTTGAGTGTGCAAATAGTGAAACGATTTGCACACTCAAATGCCTGGGCCACTTTGATCATATCATTTTTTTATGTCACTTTGATCATATACGATGTACCTGTATTCTGGCATAAAACATTCATTTATTTATTCAGTCTTCTTTATTTAAAGAGTCGACAGTTTTCAAGGTTTTTTTAATGTCTAGAAGAAATTTTTTTAAAATGTTGAACGCAGCACAACGTCTGTTTTGGTATTTCGGAACCACTATAGAAAAATCGTTTTAACGTGAATTTCATTGACCCTCCCCCTTTCGTGAAACAATATTTATCGTATTTTTCAACATACTTTACAAACGAAAAACGGTGCTCAACAGTTTTATGTTCATTTTCCAACTAGAAAAGGCAATGATCGCGATCTTTATGAAGGCTATGCCAAATCGCAGCAACTATTGATACATTTTGAATGATCCAGTTTAATCAATATCATCTTGAGCTAAATACTACCTTAATTTTCTTGCTTTCATTACTTTCATTAGCACAAGTGGAAGAAAAAACAGAGTCTTAAGTCCAAAACTCACCCTTTGTTATCCTCGGGCCGGGCAGCAGTCCCTTGATGAGGGTAGGCTCAGCATCGAAGGCGACAACCTTACCACCGGCGGACATCCACAAGCCGATCTGGTGGTAGTCACCGAGGAGGAGGTACACCGAGGTCGGCTTCGTCGTGTCGTACCACATCTTGAATAAGTAGTCTTTCATATCTGGATATTAGAATATTGAAAATCAGTTCAGCTTTTACCTTCTCCAGAGGCTTTTAATTTTAGTTTTTAGGGTTCCGTACTCAAAGGGTAAAAACGGGATCCTATTACTCAGACTCCACTGTCCGTCTGTCTGTCCAGCTGTCTGTCACCAAGCTGTATCTCTTGAACCATGATAGCTAGACAGTTGAAATTTTCACAGATGATGTAATCGAGTAGTTAATTAATTTGAATCAGGATTCTTCTTCGTACTCACGTTTGAATTCTACCTCGACTTCTTGTTCTGCTTCTCCCAAGCCTTCTTTTCCACCACCTCCTCCGCCCTCCTGAGAAGTAGAGACTCATTTCAGAAAGGATCATGCAAAAAATAAAAAATATTTTTTTTGGGAAATTTAAACTTTTATTTTTATACTCTTGCGTACCTAAAGAGCATCTTCAGGCATTTACAATATTTTTAAAACCCCGCAATAAAAATGGATGTTAAGAATGAATAGTTTAACAAAAAGCTCATTATTTAAGAACAAAACGGCGGCTGACAGTAACAGTGAAACTGACAGGCGCCGTTTCGCAGTTCTTTCACTGAAAATGCATCGTTTTGTGTGAAAAAATGTCAACAATAATAAATGAATGTACCTTTTTAACTCCGTCATTGTAAACAACGATTCATATAACTTGTCTGCCAATTCAATATACTCGTAAATGTCGCTTGTCACTTCCTTTTTTTATAAACACATAATGGGAAACGAAATGAAACGAAAAAGTGTTATTTTCACTTCGAAATAGTTTAATTATGCGGGGGTTTAATAATATGGTAAGTACCTATATCAATCTACTCCTGGTAATATATTCTCCACATTGGAAAATGTTTTGAACCCTCTAAGGGCCGAGACACATAACCGCGTTGCGGCGCCGCGCCGCTAAAATTAGCAGTGGCGTCAGCGCCGATTTTAGCGGCGCGGCGCCGCACCGTTTCGCAGATTCCAGCGTTATGACGTCATACTTGTTGACAATGATTCAGTTTGTTTCTATCACTCTTGCAAACAACACGCGTCAACCCGGAAGCAGTTTTAAAATTAAAATGCCTGACGTTGACATCGATTTATTAATATTTTTGGTTCAGGAACGCCCTTGTTTGTTGGATTCTAGTGACGAAACTTATAAAGACAAATTTATAAAACAAGAGGCATGGAAAACCATTTGTGAAAACATTAAAAAAAAAATTACAACGAAAAAGATGCTACCGAAAAATTAAAACTGGGTAAGTAGTGTAGTCTTTTCTTCTGAAATAAGCAATAAGTTTCTAATAATAAACAAATAAGCAATAAGTTTCTTACTACGATCCAGGGCAGAGACACGTCTATCCACAATAAAAAATCACGAGAAACTGGTTACCCTACCATACGACAATAAAACGCTCGTTTTCGCGACCGCGCCGCAACGCCGCAATACAAACTGCCGATTTTAGCGCTGCGACGTCGCAACGCGGTTATGTGTTTTGGCCCTAAATGTTACTTTATGGAGTAACATTCTTCTTCATACAAAAGAAATACTTTTTGGAAGGAGCGAATATGTAAGTAGATTGAATTCATTTTTCTTGTTAATGGCATCTAAAAATGTGTTTTTTTAATTGATTGCATTGAAATAAATTATGTTTATTTATTTATAACCACATTTATATCATAGTCATGGACTAAAAATGGGTTCCGCGCCACGAATAACGAAAGTACCCATTTACCGACCGTACCGATCTATGTGTGCGTCTCAGTCCGGCGTACTATATTGCGCGCCGTTAGTTGGGGGGACTGGTCATCTCTTAGCTGCCTCGGTTATTCTAATTTTATTTTGAATTGTTTATTATGATTATATTTTTATCTAAACCTCTTTTAACGTACACGACTTGTTACATTGTTCTCACATTGTACCCTAGATTCAATATGAATGATGTAACCGAAATTTGTAACATATTGTGGGCATATATTGTCAAATCTTGTTTGTGCCAACATGTACCTAATGTTTTAATCGTTATTAATATTGATTTTAAAAGAGTGTTGTTCATGGAGTTTCTTGCTCGTTCTTCTCCATAGAAACCTACTGTTTGGAACGAGCAACTAGCTTCAACTTTCTGACTGACTGACTCTGACAATTCAAAAGTACCTGTAAATGGTTTATTTGAAATAAATGATTTTGAGTTTGAGTTTGAGTTTGATATGTGCTTGACTTTTGAAATGAGTGGCGTGGAGTCATTCTTTTTATTCTAGTCCGTGCCTCTATAGTAATACGTGTCACTCACCCCGGGCTCTTCATCCGGCAGACGCAGCGGCAGACGCATAGGTTCCTCCAGCTCGATGGAGAAGGTGTTGGCGCCCATCTCGAACTTCTCCGTGAGGTCTTCCACCTCGAGGGTCTTGCGCCCCGTCTTCTTTAGGTGATTGAGGTAGTAGTCCGCGCCGGCCTCTGTTTTGGGAGACCACTTCGTCAATATACCATATCAAGGTGTAAAAAGACAATTATGTAAGCCAGACTTTAAAGTTACATGCCTGATGAAAAGTTGTATTTAGTTAATTTTTCATCTGGAAGCACCTGGCATAGATAAACCTCGTGTCGTAAGATCAAATCCAAGTTCATTTTTCATCATTGTGATATTTTTTTTTCTTTCAGATCATGTCACGAAAAAAATATTTTCAAAAACAAATTTTAAAATGTTTTTTTTTTTACTATACTTTGCTCCTAAGACCCCTGTACTGCTGGATGCACCCATAAGCACAATGTTTTGCGTGCGTTTCATTGCGGAATACCGTAAACAGTGATTTTACACACCAACTAACCTAGTAATTTTTCATACCAATATCGACTTGACGCAAAATGATTCAAGTGCCATAACCAATCTTTTTGAAGTGCAAAATGTATCAAACGACAAAACCTAGTGTTTAATGTTAAAAATGTTATATCCCCCAACTGTTTAACGATCTTAATAAGATCATTTGCAAAAGATTAACTAGTCTGCTTATCGGACAGAAGTAAGGATTGTGTCGATTGAAGCAATGGTCTCCTCCAAAATGAGAGCAAATTAAACTGTATGTAAACGCCACAAAATGAATCTAGAAATTTGATAATTAGCTCGCGGAAAAAAATCACAGATTCCAAATATTCGCAACTCAATTTTGCGAAGAAAAAAGGTTTAGACCAAAAAGTAGTGAATATCCGGCAACCGAAGATCCGATATCCAGTATTCGGTCTAACTATAATTACCCCTTTCATCTGTAGTTTGTAAATAAGCTTCATTTTTTAATAATTGTCAAGTTTGAAACCCAGCCCACTCCATTTCTCCCCGTAGACAGCGACAGAGGGATATCGACTAGAGGAGGAGACAGTAGCGTCCTTCTGAGAATCATAACACCTACTGCGATCGACAACATGCATCGACCAAGCATGGTGATTACGGCTAAACCCCTTCTTGGGGAGACCTATGCAAAGCAGTGGGCGTCTAAAGGGAGACATGATGATGACGATGATGACTTACCCAGGAAGTTGAACATATGATCCTGGTGCATATGTGGTGGTGGTACGGATGCTGATGCCGCCGTGAACGCAGCAGCCGCCGCCAGCCCCAGTGTGCGACCAGCCATGTCGTCCGCCTGGTAAATGAGTGATAATATAGTCTCCACGAAGGAGCTCTAATTCTTAGAGCTCATTATGAAGGAGCTCTTAGAGTGAAGTTCTACCACCATATCGGTGGCTGGACGAGCTATTTCTGCCGCAAAGTAGCATTGTTGTTGCTGCGTTGGTTTGAAGGGTATGGGTGTCGGTGTAATGACATGCACATGAGACATTTCAACTTTGTTTCTGGGATGACAACGCAACTGGTACTAAATATTTGGCAGGTGACCATTTAAAACCAGGTGGCATAAAAAACGAAGGGACAAACAGAGCACTGTGAACAACATTTAAGTTCCATGCAATAGGGTGAACACTGTGTGTATTTTTAAGGTTTACTCACAAGATGTTACTGTTAGACACATCATTAGGTATATTTTTCCTGCCATAGTTAGCTCTAGACTTTCTTAATTCTATTCTGTCTCATCGTCTTACGTTGCGTTGCGTTTTACGTTGTGTGCAGTGGCGTGCTCTTCAATAAAGCCCAAAAGCCAGGCTTGCAATCAATAATGCGAGACCATAAAAAAAATGCCTTGATGCCTCATTATATTAGTTTATTTTTTGTTTAATAGTTATAGGTTTTTCTTTTTTATTGTACGTGTAAATATAGTATATTTGTTATTTGTCTTATAATAAAATAAATAGACTATTAATTTTATTATCGCGAAAAAAAAAAACATAAAAAGCACAAAAATAAAATATAAGTAGGTATTCTCATCTTTCGGGCTTACCTTAACTTTGACCCCTAGGCACGCCACTGTAGTGTGTGTAGATTTTCTTTTTGAAATCGAGTTGCGAATGTTTGTGAATGTCTGTGCGTGAGCTTAGTTGCAAAATCATCATTTTTTTTAATTTACTTACACCTATGCCAGCCCTCTCAGCGGACTTGCCGATGGCAGAGTTCTCGCCGCGAGGACCCATCATGATGGCAGCTGTACCCTTGTTAATCCACACGAAGGCTTTACTCTGAGAAAATAAATTAATGAATCAATTTAGAATAACTATGATTAATTATAACGAGCTTATTTTTACGTGCAGACGCAGCATGGCTATCTATAAGGACGCTCGACCTTGCGAGCATGCTTATAGACAGCCATGCTCGGATGAAACATGCTTATCAAGCATATAGCTGCGTGGAGACCCACCAAAAGACCAATTACACGCCGAGAATTTGCGGTGTGGAATGTTTGGTCGCTATACTTAGCTTAAAAAAGCGGCTAAATCGCCGATGTTAAAAGTTGCTAGTCTGCTGTGACCCAAAATCGCGTACTGCAGCACGACCAGTGCTGCAGACTAGCGACTTTCATTAGGAACAATACCTTTAGTTGTACAAAGACTAATAAAGTACAGTCCGCGAGGCGTAAGTTGAGCTTTGCATTAGTGAAAGTGACCACATAAAATATCGCGCGAGGGACACACGCACACCGTGCCTCAGGCTGGTTACCAAAAAGCAGTATAAACCGGTGTAAGTCAAGCAAGGGACGCGTCGCGCTCTAGGTCAACGACACAACTACACTATCTATGTACACTCATACAAATGCAAAGCTCAGCTTACGCCTAGCGGAGTGTGACTAAATACATACATCCAGTTTCGTCTCAGGGGCACCAATGTCTGGGTTCAGCTTAGTAGCCGTGATGGCCACAGGGGAGATGTTGAAGCTATCATCACTCCCGGGTGTGAGGTTGCTAAGCAGCACGTCAGCCAGCTCGTTGACATTACCCTTGATGCGCACCAGACACGCGCTGGAGAGGGGCTCGTCCGATGGCAACCCTGGACAGTACACATGATCATCATCATCATCATCCGAAAGACGTCCACTGTTGAACAAAAGCCGTCCCATAGAACGCCACTACTCTTCCAACCTGCCGCTTGCATCCACCGGTTACCCGCGACCTGAACGATGTCGACGATGCATCTGGTGGAAGGGCTACCAATGCAGCGTCTTCCGATTCATGGTCGCCACTAGAGAACCTTGAGTACAGCACACGCCATGATGGAAATTAGGGCTTGTCTAATTTGAGCCAGTGGCAAATTGAAGGCGGTTGAGGGCTATTAATAAAATCATCACCATCTGCATAGCCTATTCCCAACTATGTTGGGGTCAGCTTCCAGTCTGGTCAGACGGGAAGCCGACCCCAACATAGTTGGCTTCCGCTGCATCCGGTCGGATGCAGCTGAATACCAGTGTTATATTTGGAGCAACTGCCTATTGGACCTCCACAACCCATGTGCAGTAACTGGGTTACACGATCCTACTTGGTAAGGACTGGTTGTCAGACTATCTGGTTTCTGGTTTCTGGTTACCCCCAACGACTGCTAAAGATCTACAAATGCCAGCCAGGACCAACGGCTTTACGTGCTTTCCGAGGCATGGAGGGAACTCGGTATGAAATGGATGGTCACCCATCTACAGACTCACCGCGGCAAGCGTAGCTTAACTTTTGACCGACCCATTAGTACGGCTTTTGCTTAATCACGAGCTAGTACTTAGAAGAACCGTTCTGCAGTGCTGTTCACTATTGCATAAGTTATATAACATTTTTGTAAATATTAATGAGACCTAACCTACTTACGTTTTGGAACGAGCAACTAGCTTCAATTTTCTGACTAACTAACTGACTCTGACAATTCAAAAGTGCCTGTAAATGGTTTAATTGAAATAAATGCTTTGACTTTGACTTCGACTTGCATCTTAAAGAAAATTTCACATCAATAATAAATAAAATACCCAAGACAGCTAAAAGATGACCAGTCTAAGCAATCCTTACCATTCTCATCACAGCCATGAGGATCGAAGAAGTAGAAGTGTCCGTCATGCTTCCAGATGGCGGTGGAACCTCCGCGCGCGGTGAACACTCCATGTGTATGGTCCTTGAAGAACTGCCGCAGCACATTCTTGAGTGTGGGCGCGCCGCCACCGTCGGGGTTAAGGGTGCCTGTAAGGGGGAGAAGGGGAATGTATTATCATAAGATGATTCAATTCAAGCGCATATACACGCTGAAATTTTAATGGTTGGTTTCCCGAAGTGAAATGATTTTATCTTGGTAGTACCATCATCATCATCATCTGCGTCGCCTTTTCCCAACTCTACTGGGGTCGGCTTCCAGTCTAACCAGATGCAGCTGAATATCAGTGTTTTACATGGAGCGACTGCCTATCGGACCTCCACAACCCAGTTAATGGGTAACCGATACCCCATGGTGTTGACTGTACGTGTGGTTGGAGTAGTACCTACACTACTTACCTACCTCATGTCTAGTAGGTAAACACTGGTTCTCACGCTTTCGAGTTGATGCATATTTTTCTTTATTTGAATATAAAAAAAATATATTTTTTTTAAGTTTAACTCCTTGAATCGATAGTAATATGTTTGTAAATGCACCACGCTACTGGAAAAAATCCTTACCTGCGGCAAAGTTTCTTTTTTTTTTAAACATGAAGTTATTACAGTGCTTTGAGGTAATTAGTGATTTACAAGTAGCCCTGATAAAGTGGTTGGCTTAAAAAAAAATTGGTATTTTTAGCATTTTTTTTCGCTGACAATTTTTTTTGTAAAATCTGTGAATACAGTTCAGAAAGTCTCTTAGGAACTTTTTCCTGTTACTATAAAGGTTAAGAAATCCACCCTTAATGTCCCGTCAGGCTGGGCCTATTACGGTTTGATATTTTTCAATACAACCTTCGATATCGTTGTATTAAAAATGCCCGCTCTTGTGTATCACATACATGTTTCCTATTGTTACAATCAGGAAGATCTTATTTCTTTCGCTTCATCATAAATAAGTACCTACTTACCAGTAAAAGCGCTATCCATGATTTCTGTTTCAATGCAGTCATACTCCGACACTTTAAACCTAGAACAGACAGAAATATTACATAAATTGTAAGTTGACACAGACTATCACACACATATTGTTGGTTTATCATCACATCAGCTTACTGGAGGTCCACTGTTGGACATAAGCCTCCTCCATAACCCGCTGTTTTCCTTCCGCTTTCAGCTACTACCGGCTACCTTATTCGGGGCCGATTTTGCTCAACAGCAACCGTATCAGGGAACAGTATGGCCACCAGGAACTGAGGGTAGTCTCTTTTGCACTCTCTTCATTTTGGGTATTTGCCCATAGTATACGGCATACAGGGCAGGCGGGTTGGATCGCAGATTTACTGTAGATTTTTCTAGATGCCGCTGCTGTTCGACATTAGTCTAGGTTGGGTAAGATCCTTTGACCGTTTGAATCCCTAGGTCACCTATTACTACATCCAAGAAGATTATCATCGTCATCATCATCACTATATCAGTCTATTGCCGTACTGCTGAACGTAGGCTTTAAGAAGGATATGAAGTGCTCCTATTCTACTCGCTACCTCCATGCCTTGGAAAGTACGTAAAACCGTTGTGCCTGATATCTCAGTCAGGGAAGAGGAAGTCCACCTGTGTTTCCTTACAGACTTGTACACTATAATATCTCCTTCGTATTTTCTCTTTCTCCTCGATTGGCCGCCGTGACCGAAATTCAGTCGGGAGAATATTATTACAGAAACAAATATAGTAAGTACAAAAACAAAACAGAAATCGATAATATGCTTCATGTGTTTAGTAAAAAAATAAACCCAATTTATCCCATTATGTGGTAGCTCAGTCTACCCTCATATGAGTACAGGCGCCAAAAACCGAACCTACTCAATAACATATCAGATCCGACCGAATTTCGGTCACGACGGCCAATCTCAATCGAGACTAGAGAAGTACGCAGAAGATATTATAGTGCACAAGTGTGTGCGCAAACACAGATGCACTCCCTCTTCCCTCACTCTCATAGTGCGGTGGGACGGCAATTTGACATGACCGGAGAGAGATCACAAGCAGGACCAACGGCTTACCGAGACGGCGGCTTCCCTTTGTGCCTATCGGCCTAGTTCTGTTCTGTCTCCTGCTTGATTTGGAGGGAAGTGGAAAATATGTTTTTCTTACTCCTCCGCTGTCCTTTCTGATTAATTTCGTTGCGGGATCCAAGACAGTTCGACAATCGTTTCCGTGGGACTCGTCGAGCTTTGCGAGCATTGATTTTAAGTTTTTCTGGTGGGTTTATTGGTTTGGAAATAGTGTGGTGGGCTTACCGAGACACGGTGGTATTACACCATGAGAATTCCTAGTGGAAAATCTTTTGTCTAATCTGGGAACCGAAGAACCACGAGACCAGCAGGGTAATAACCTGTTCAATACATCAGCAGCAGCCAGGGTCCCGGCAGGCAGTTCCTCGCCCTCCTCCTCCTCGGGCGAGCGGTTCTCTTCGTCGGCGGTCTGCGGCGGCGTGTCCATGCTAATGCCCATCTTCTCCAAGTGTTCCATCGTGCTCTGGTAGAGGTTGTCTCCGCGGATCAGGGCCTGGAAGCGATACAAACAATCAAATCTTTTTCTTTTTAATGTTGGTTTAGATGGGATGCGATTTAAAAAACTATCAAAATTACTGTTTAATTAAGTCGTGCAAAATTTCGACATGTGTCGTCGAACAGAACAGAGTACAGAGTATACATAAATCGTTTCAGCATAGCAATAGCGGTCTTAAGTCTTTTCCTTAATGTCTCTTTTAAAACTATTATTAAAACCCCTAACAATCTAAGAAGTCCAATTGCACGTTTCTCCTTCCGAACTTTGTATGAAAATCTACGTCATCATTATCATCAGCTGAAAGACGTCCATTATTGGACATAGGCCCATAGACCGCCACAACGAGCGGCAATCGGCATAACCAATCCTAATTTACTACTACGAGTATGTTACCCATAGACTACAACAACCAGTATCATTCGTAAGCATCAAGTTGAACTTTAAAAAAAAAAAGCACTCAAAAACACGAATTAATCGTAGATTAATATTCAAACATGATGTCAAATCCGACTTCTTATATTGTTAAGAATATAATTGTTTTTTAATTTTGTAAAATATGTTATGAATTTAGGACGTCAACAATCTACTCGTTTTCTTTTTTTTAATGAAAAATTATGAGGAATGCTAGAAAATATTAAACGGTTTGTCTGTAGCAGTGTCTGGACTGACCTCATCGATGTCTTCAGACGTCCAGTCGTTGGGGTCGACGACCTGCGTCATGGCGAGTGCTGCGATGGCCATGGGCGTGGCCTGGCGCCCGCGGTGCTCCTCCGGGAAGCGCTCGTCCCCCTCGTGGAAGCTGCCGCGGACTATCCAGCGCCCGGGGGCTAGCGCTGTGGGACCATGTACGCTATGTGTATTCAAATAGAGTTATATATGCCGAGAGCCGCAGGAACGTACGATCTTTTCGCAACTGGTTAGAGAGTAGGGGATTGAGGTGTTTGACTAACAGGGACGTCTATGGAACACTACTGGCCTCGCCTAGCCACCTCAGGTCCTGATGTATGAGAGGCCACGTTTATTATCGTGGGGAAATCCTCATGGCATATCCCCGTCTGGGGAAGATGGGGGGGGGGGGTATGCTGAACGCTTACCGGCTAAAACCACCACGATGTTCCATCTTACACCTACATTGGGGGTCGCGGGAATTGACGCTACTTAAATTCCGCAACCTCCGACTAGCGCCGGCCTGGTTCTCGGGTTCTCTCGTGTAAGGACAACAGACTCGGGGACATCTGGGCCGGCAGTTGTGACACCGGGCGTCCGGTTCTGTTTATGCGACACAGATACTTCCCGAAGCAACCAAGCCCCGAGAGCACCTGCGTCACCCGAAACGACCGGGAGCCGTGCCTCCTCCCGAGCCAGCAATCGAGCACTGGCCGGACCGCCTAGATGATGGCGAGGCCGGCGGTAGGGCGCGAAAGCCTGTCCCGCCATTCCCGTCAAAAGGACCTCGCGAAACTGAGACCGACGCAGCTCCATGTGTCGCTGCAATGGACGCTCGCCCCGCGCCCGCGCTTCCTCGCGCCACCGATACAATGACGCAGTACAAGTACCTTCGCCTCCAGGTCCCAGGGCGGGGATCCGGCCAATGCACAAGCCGCCTCATAGGAGATCGTGCGATATCCCCTGATGATTGACGGCCATCGCTCGCTGCGGTTTCCGCAGAACAGTGATGCTTCCGGCCACCAGGTATAAGCCGCCCAGTGCATTCCTGACCCAGCTGTTGAGAATTGAATTTATCAAGATGGAACTGATTCTGATTACTCACGCTTCATCTTGTTGACCGGTTCTGGCATGTTGGGGCTCATCGGCGTGACGTACACGTCGCTGATGCTGAACGGCTTGTTTCTCATGTTGGCTACGTTGTCCATGAAGTAATCGCAGAGGCGCGCGATCCGCGTGAAGTACATCACGCAGCCCCGGCCGCCGTCTTGAAGGCCCACCTGAATGACGAATGCATTAATATATGAACTTGGATAAGCCAATGAAGAATGTTCGGGCTCAATACGTTGAGAGCCAGCATGGGTGCTGGCAAAGTCATTGCAGAACTGCTACATATGCTACTAGCACCTAGTTACCGTACCATTTTAGTTAGTGGCTATGAGCGGCGAGACAGCCCAAAGTTTACGACAACTCGTCTTCGACAACACGATTCGGGAAATCTTAACGTCCGGGTCAAGATTTCAAGGGAGATGCCTATTCCCGTCATCATCATCATCATCATATCAGCCTATTGCCGTACAGTCAACAGCAAAAGTAGATGATCAAAATCAGAAATTCAATACTAATGAACGGAGTTCGCGTCAGAACTGTGTGGCGTCGAAGTGATTTAAAAGTATTTGTGAATTTCTTATTTTGATCATCTACTTTTTCTGTTGACTGTACACTGCTACGCGTAGGCCTCCCCCAGAGATCGCCAACCAATCGGTCTTGCGCAGCCCACATCCAACCGCTGCCAGCCACTTTCTTTATCCATCGTGCTGCAGGGCGTCCCACACTACGCTTACCCTAACACGGTCTCCACTCTAGAGCATGTCTGCTCCATCTACCGTCTGTCTGTTTGCAGACGTGGCCGGCCTACTTCCACTTTAGCGTGCTGGTTTGACGAGCAATGTCGGTGACTTTAACACCCGTATTGGCTGTACTATCGTACAAAAGCCACTTCCTATAGTGTCATAGCCGCTATTTTAAACTCATCGAAGCGAGCTCTTTGTGAGTAGACCAGTGGCACAAGCTGTCTAAGTTCTATCTAAAGAAATTAGTGAATCCTTCTCACCCGGCGTCCGTATCTGTCTGCTGGCCAGGGATGGTACAAGTAGTACTTCCCACCTTCGTTCCATATCGCTGTCTCATACTCGCCGGGTACCTGTGGGGTTACCATAATAAATAATACACTCTTATAGCAGCCTGCAGTGCTATAATAAAAATACCAGCCTATGATTTGTTCCATTGCAGGGTAAAGGCCTCTTCTCATACAGAGAAGGGACGAGCATTGACCACCACGCCGTGGTGATCATAGTGGATTGGTGATTTCAGACTTAGATTAATCTTCCTCACGATTTTTCCTTTCCATAAAAATCTTCCTCGATGAATTTGGTGTAGGTGATTAAATGAGGACATGAGTTACCCCACTCATGTATTCTAAGGAACGAACGCATTGTAATCTGTCCAAATATTAGCAAAATTTTTTTCATTCAATTGATTATCATCGAGATGAAATTGCTACAAGATACTAGACATTTTTAATTAAAGCCCGACCGTTTAGCTGAGACGGTTCCTGAGGTAGCTGCGCGGTGCGAGAGGGGTGACAGTTGTCACAAGTAGACGTATCAGTGAGCTCTCGCGTCACGTCACCACACCCCTCCTGCACCGCGTAGCTACCACAGGGTCGGTCTCGGATAAGTGGACAGGCTATTATACAGTAAAATTGTCTTTCAAGCTTGCGGTGAACTCTGAACCCATTTCTTGCCAGGAATTGAGAAAACTACGCAAAAAAAGCGAACTGGGTTAACATGAATTATCTACCAAGTAACTAATCAGCCAGTGTAGTAAGAACTTACTTGCAGTACTCCAGAATCAGACTCTTTAAAGAAGTATTCAATTCCTCGACACAAATCGAACACCTTTGGGTTGGTTGAGACCAACTTCCCCCAGACAGCAATCCCGCGCACCTTAACAAATAAGTAAGAAATTATAACTTTTAGTTACAGTAAATCGTTGAGTGTCGTCGTGGGGTTTGTGTTGGGCAAAAACTACAACGATACATAAAAGCTTTGATTTTATTTTCTAATTGACCTGAAAAGAGGTCTTTGTACAGACTAGCTATACGAAATTGTCAAATTTTCCCAATTGAATACCTATGACACTTATTCAAAGTCAATGTCAAATCATTTATTTCAATTAGATCATTAAAAGGCACTTTTGAACGTCAAATAAGAAAATTTGAATCTAGTTGCCCATTCCAAATGGTAGTTTTGTTTTGAACGGGCAAGAAACTCCATACATAAATTATTTTCTAATGAAGTTGAAAATCTAACAAAGAAATTTGTCAGATTGTTGTGCTGGCCTCTGTACTCATCATTAAAAACAACTTTTCAAAAATCAGCAGATCCATACAATTATTGTCGCATAACTGGATAAAATTTATGGATTTAGCACATTTACACAAATACCTACTTATGCCTAATAAGTGGAAACAGGTTCCGTCGATGCATGAGCCCATCTGATGGTTACACCACCTCAGAAAGATGCAATCTTTGGGGAGAGAAACTTAAACCTCCAGAACTTCATTGAGCCTTCAGAGAGACTTTCACCTGGGCACGCACTACCACGGCAAAGCAGTTGATATTTGCACCACGTGACATCTCGAAAGCAAACGTCAACTCCATACAATTTGATTTTTTAATTGGCGTTAACGCTAACAAAAAGGGATTTTGTATACAGGTCCTGGAAAACTTTAAATGACTGCATCAGCATGCACCTAATGACTGCATCAGCGGATGGCGTTGCCGCAGCTAAATACTGGGATATACATAAATCTAACAAAAATATATTGCCCCCGAGACGCTAAGAGAAGGAAGAAGAACACAACTCAGGGCTCATTATAACAGCACCGCCTCGAAAATTCAACCGTTAGCCGCCAACACGCCTCCCATGAGCCATCACTTTCGTTTTGTCTTTATAAAACTTAACGTGCACGATTTAGTGTGTATTTTGAACCCTAGAATACCTTATGTTTATATTCACGGTCTCGTATGGTGAAAGTTTTCTTCAGTTCTCCGAGCACGATCCGACGGATGGGACCGCCGCGCTCCAACAGCGACTCCTGCGCAAAAAAGGTCACATGAAAAATGGGAGAGACTGGTACTATATAGTTCAAATATTTCGTTTAGGCCGGCTCCGCACGTTGGCCCCAACGTAGGTCCAATGTGTGTCTAGAAAATAGTATTGGCGCCCATGTTGGGACAAACGTTGGGAGTTGGCCAACGCGTGTCGGTTTTATCTAAGGAATCTGCGCCAACGTTCGCGATCCGTACACACGTTGGCGCTATGCTCAGTACTGTTGCAACACGCATCGAGAGCGCACGACGAGCGAGAATGTCATTCACACCCTCAAAAACGCCACCCGCATGGACAAATGAAAAAGTTATCGAATTTTTAGAAGTTTAGCAGGCACAGCTAATAACATGGAATACATCTCGGAAGAACAGCTTTCAGTAACAAATATAAGTTATTGGCATTCAGTAATGTAAAAGCGCTTATATCGAGCAATATCGATTTCTGTATCGGACATTTTCACGTTGGCTCTGACGGCACAGGACTGGTATAATAGCCATCGTGTGGACGCCTCACAAATTAACCGACCAACGTTGGTTACGAGCGTTGGAGCCAACGTGTGGCGCCGTTTTGTGGCCATAATCACATGCACTATATAGAACAAATATTTGAAATGTTAGCCACCTGCCAAAAAGGATTGTACTTTTGTTTTTTCGGGAGGAGCCTGTCATACTATTCCCAAAACCACAGTGGCGACCACCAGGAAATTGCGTTTGGCCGCAACTCGCCTGATGTTAAATGATGATGTGTGAATGGAGCACGCTTGCTTAGAATGAACCGGTTCAGTTGTGCCTTGAAGATACCCAGATCATACTTATCAGGGAACAGAGAGGCGGGCAGTGAATTCCACAGTCTGGCAGTTCGCACAGTAAATGTGGGTTTGTAGAAGCAAAGCTCTTGGTCACTGAGCAACTTTAACCAAATGATGCGTTTACTTGCCCGGTACAAGTTGTATCCGACGTCCAGCGTCTCATCGAACATGTCCTCGTTCCAAGCTCGTGCTCTGTAGCGCTTCAACATGCCCAGAGCCGCCACGCAACACGGGATAGCTGTGAAGACTTGGAACTTTTGGTACCTGCACGAGAATAATCAGTATTAAGCTACGCGGCGCTATGTTGTGCTGTGCTCTATTGTGCTAATTTTGCGCTTATAAATAATAAATATTATTTAACAAAGTCGATTTTCATGTATGCTTGTTTGACTGAATAGTTATGTAGATTTTTTGATAGTCAGGTAACTTTGAAAAGTAATACATAAATTTTATTATCTTGAAAAACTGTCATAGTTACCTCCATATTTATTTTTCCCTTAAAAGTTAAAACGATCTAATGATTGAAAAATTGGTCTTCAAACTACACAATTCACAATCATTCAGTGATTTTCTTTCAAAAAGTTATAAATATGGTATTATAGATTATAGAACATCATTATTATGTAGCACAGAAATCTTCTTATGCAGTCGCCACATGCATACCTTGTTGTAGTTCCTGCTATCTCCTCGCACAACTCACATTGCTGCAATGCGATGCAATACTGCACTATACTTTGTTATGCTGTGTTGCTAAACTGCATTGGATTGCATTTTCGCTTCTCACAGATTTCAATGAGTTGTTGCAATACCTCTTAATACCGTTATCTTTATTAGTGTCTAACCAAAGCAGGATCTTTAGCCAAAACCAAAAAATAATTGGAAGCTACGGCCTCGGTCTTCCATTTCTATAAATCACTAGCGACCTGCCCCAGCTTCACAAGGGTGCATTTTTTTTCGGATTTCCTAATTTTATCCATACAAATCTTGTCCTGGCAATACCGAACACAACAATAAAAGAATTATCTAATTTGGTGTAGTCATTTGGAAGATGCGCGCACAGATATTTCGACGACTTTGTTTTATAGGTTCTATATGTATGTAAGGAAGAATAATAATATAATGAATGCTTACCTATAACTAGCCATATGTCTGGTTCCCCTCAGTATCCACTTCTCGACATCGAGTTGCTTGTACTGCGAGTAATAGTTCTTGTTGGATATGTCCACGGGGCTGTGCAGGACCGTCTCCGATCTGGGCAGTGGTATCATGTCGTCCCTGGGAAGATATAATTCTATATTACCAAAGCTGACTAAGTAGGAGGTTATTTGAGAGCAACCTAAAGTTAAGAGGTCACTACATCCCTTTTCTGTTAGCGTTAACGCAAACAGAACAATCAAATTGTATGCAGTTGACATATTTGCATCACGTGACATCTGGGAAGCAAACGTCAACTCCATACAATTTGATTTTTCCGTTGGCGTTAACGCTAACAAAAAGGGATTTTGTTTACAGGTCCTGCAGAGACTAAGGTTGCCAAATAGATCTGATAATGGTGATGGTTTTGTGACGGTTCAAAGCAGGAAATGCCGATCATGAAAGAACGAAAACCGTAGCGGCAAAGCACCAACGGAGCCTGACGTTAATCTGCGTGCCGCTAAGCCGAACACACCGGTGTATATCTCCCGCCTGCACTACACCACTAAGGCTGAGGACATGTAGAGTACGTGCGCTGAAAGACGAAGTACACGCCGAGGGTGCAGTTACTAGAGTCGCGCCGCAACGTTAACTTCAAGGCGTACGTGGTGCGAGTACCGAATTCTTTTCTACCCCTCGTTATGGAAGAAGACTTTTGGCCGCAGGATGTGGTGTTTTGTCGCTTCCGCGGACAAGTACCACAGGGCAGCACAAAGACAATTTAGTGCCAGGTTAAGTGCTACTAACATAGTCTAAAGTCTTATCTATTAACACAAGTTTTAAATTACAAAGTATGTACGTTTAGGTTAAGATATTTATTTATGCGCTTGCGTTTGACCGCAATGCACCTGTTCTTAAGTGATGATGAGGCCTTAGGTGGAACACGCTTGCCTAGAATGAACCGGTTCACTCGTGCCTTGAAGATACCCAGATTATACTTATCAGGGAACAGAGAGGCGGGCAGTCAATTCCACAGACTGGCAGTTCGCACAATAAATGTGGAATCAAAGCACTTAGTTCGAGACCGTAGAACGCCAATCTTAAAGCGGTGACGATGTACCCGCGGTGAAAAGTATCAAGTGCCTTTAATTACACTGGCCCACAATTATTAACTAAAGGATTTGTATGGTGGTGGTAGTGGTATTCCTCTGCAAAGCTCATTCACAATGAGTTCTACCAATACTGACAACAAGCCTAAACCCACTGCAGGACTAAGGCCTCTTCTCATACAGAGAAGGCGCGAGCATTGATCACCACGTGCGCTCGGCGGATTGGCGGTTTCAGATTTATATTATTGAAAAGTCCACGTTTCCTCACGATGATTTTCTTCACCGATGTTGTCAGCAAGGGCGTAGCGAGGTACAGGCAGGGGGGGGGCAGCTGCCTCCCCCTAGAAGATGGAGGAATGCTCACAAACCGTATAGTAATATTACGATATACTTAATTTTAATCAAGAAGCCGAACTATGGTATAAAAAATGTCAGAACAAGGGTTTGTTCAAGGGGTTTTTCATTTTTAACATAACCTGTCCGATTGCTCATGCAGCATTTACCTTAGATAATATTCTTGGTTTGTCTATGCCTGCCCCCGCCCCCCTCCCCCCCCCCCCTTTAACAAAATCCTAGATACGCCCTTGGTGGTCAGTGATGTTAAACTTTAGAAACTAAAATGTGATAAACTTTAGAAATTACTTAGTGAAGTAAGTGTGCCTATGGGAGGTACACATTCGGCAGATTCCTTTTTCGTCAGAATACATTATAGGCTGTTTTTTTCTGACGAAAAACGAATTCCTCTTTGCACAGAAAAAAAAATAGGTTAATTTAGATCGACGTCAGGGGCACCCCGAGGTTCGGTTTGGTTAGGTTCCTTTAAACCCTACAGACAGAAATAGAAGACCAGCAAAGCGGGGCTCCGTCGACCTGAAGTCGACAGTCTAGTTGTGGCAATTTTTGTAACCGTTGAAGACAGTCGCC
This sequence comes from Charanyca ferruginea, assembly GCA_947361185.1. Classification (NCBI taxonomy): domain Eukaryota; kingdom Metazoa; phylum Arthropoda; class Insecta; order Lepidoptera; family Noctuidae; genus Charanyca; species Charanyca ferruginea. Next base: position 13,636,926 of record OX376085.1, read on the forward strand.
AATTGTTATTTTTCTCATGTTATGACACCAAAAGAAATAATAAGAACCTGCAGCTTCTTATTATTTCTTTTGGTGTCATTTTGTTATTATTCTGACGAAAGCGGAATCTGACGAATGTGTACCACACCTAAGACTATAGTCTTACTTAATATTGTCTTATTTCAAACGACTTCAAAAAAGAAGGAGGTTCTCAATACCCGATTTATTCGTCAAATGTGAATCGATTTTGAATATGGTATTTGATAGGGTATGCCTCAGGGTGCTGTGCAAAATGCTGTATCAACAATATCCCAAAAAAAACTACATACACGACGTCTTAGTTTCTTCAATCTTTGAAGTGCCTCTGTTTTAATTTTTAATGGATTTGGAAGATAAGAAGGTAATAAAAGGTGATAAATAAAAAACTATTTTTCCAAAAATGATAACCGCCTTCAAAATCTAAAATGTGATAAATAACTTAAGCACCGTATACACATGACTTTAGATTTGGAAGTGTGTGGCAATGAAATACAACAAACAGAACAAAGACACCGACTTTTTAGATATTCAAGGCGGTTGTCTTTTTGTAAAAAAGCTTTTTATATTGCTATTCCAAAGAATAAAATAATAATTATGGCAAATACAAAGTAATATAAAGAAGGGATGGCGAAAGACCCCCTGGGGCCATAACATTACAAACTCTAAATGCCATGATTGTTTACCTTCCAAACATGTGACCATCAAGGTTGGGCGCGTACAGGAAGAAGTTCTCTCCTCTCAGGGTCAAGATCTGTTCGGTGGTGGGGTTCAGCGGAGCCTTGTCAGGGTGCACAGGAAGCTCGGGGACAGGCTGGTAGACAGGAGGAACTGATGTGACTTCCATCAACAGTTTGCAAGTTACTTACCTTATATCCAGTGTAAGGGCCCTTTTCCTATCATGCGTATTTTCGCCTGCGCTCGGATCAGCCCCCCTAGCCATATTATCCAAATTGACAATCTACAATCGATAACGCTTACAGAAAACTATTCAGACATCTCAACGATAAGTCACGTGATCGAAAAACAAAATTGTATTACGACGAAGCGTTAATTATTGTAGAAAGAGAAACGATACGAAACGTTTGTAACTTGGCTAGGGGGGGGGGGGGGGATGATAACACGCTTCTCAGCCAATCCGCGTTTTGGCATAAGATGAATAATTATTATACTTAAGAAATTTTGAATTTTGCGGGCTACATTGAATTAGGTTGCCTCTAAACTTACCTCTTTCGGCATCTTCATATAGAAGTCGCGGACTTTCTTCCTGGACAAGGCTCTCGACGTTGCCAGACTGACGGCACTGAGTGATCCTACTGGATACTTCCCCTGGAATCACGAAATTATTGTTATTTTATAGATGTCCTCTTATCTGTAACGAAATCTTCTGGAGATTCGCGTCTATTGTTTAACTATTGTGTCTGCTAATTGGACAGTTGAGCTCTTAAGATACAGAGAGAAAAGGGGATCGACGACAACAACAACCACCGGTCCACATGTCAACACCTGCACGCGTCATTAGGCTGTGATAAATATATTATGTTACCGCGATGCTCTCTTCTAGATCACAGACGTGACTCCGGCGATCTAGTCAGTGGCGGTATAACCACTCAACCCTGCCCGACAATGGGTCAGAAGAGGCAGCAACGGCCTTGGTGTCGAAATAACTCTCAAAATGCTTAGGGCAGAAGGCAACGGGATACCAATGCTACTTTTTCTTTATTGCAACTCCTGTAAGGTGGAATCAACAGTGGAGACCATCAGAATAGCGCCAAAGCAATGGAGCTCGACGAGTTCCGGAGAAACGATTCACCTGTCTTGGATTACGCAACGAAATTAATCAGAAAAGAACAGCGGAAGAGTAAGAAAAACATATTTTCTACTTCCCTCCAAATCTAGCAGGAGACAGAACAGAACTAGGCCAATAGGACCAAAGGGACGTTTACAACTGGGGGCAGCCCAGTTGCCAAGCACCACGGATTATAATTTACATAATTAATGGGTCCAAAAAATTCCACTGCTACTGTTTCCCATAAGAGTTATGAAATGTCTCTTATAAACAAATGTGAAAAGCTGAGCAATTCGGGTCGTGACCGGTGGTTTTCCGGGACTCCAGGTGTCTAGTTGGCTACCGGTTATGAGTATGGCGACCAGGCAACTCATTCATGAATGCTACTGGAAGAAATTCTGGACAATGAGTTCTAAGACTCGGCATTTTAGTATCGCGAAGGCAGCGAACGTAGTTGTGGGCGATGCCCCATGACCACGACCACTCTGTCAACAGTGAGACGACTATAAGAAGTGTTAGCCCTAATACCCGTTCATCATCATCATCATCATCAACCTGAAGTTCGTCCACTTTTGAACAAAGGCCTCCCCAAGGCTCCGGCGTGCGTCTTGGGAATCGCAGTGAAGTTGTCCGGATTTTCCCTAAGTCTACGACACCCTCCGAATTAAATGGGTACTCGCGCCGTACCCATTTAATTCCGTACTACGCCGTACTACGGGCCGTACTCGCCAATCAAAATTAAACCTTAAATAACTTACATGACAAGCCTTCCTCTCCATCAGGGCGTTAACGTGTAGGCTGTCCCATTCACTGAGGCAGTGGATATTGAGAGCTTTGAAGTCCAATTCGTAAGAAGGATCCCGAAGTAGAGGCTCCTTTTGCACCACCTGGAAGTAACCATACACTTATAAAGCAGGTAATTTGTTTTATATGACCAACAATCCACCTACCACTGCCTCCAGAAAGCCGGACTGGTGACCACCAGAAAAGCTCCGAAGCAATGCGAGCGATGCGTGTTCTTGGTCGGTAGGATGAGGGCCAGTGTCAACAGCATCCTGACTATGTTAGCGAGCAGGCTCTACAGGACTAAATTTTGTTACTTGGACTGCGCGTTTGTGAACCGTTGCTGCAAAGTGTCAGCTGGGCCTGTAACCTTGCGGCAGAGGTATGACTCTTCCTTTTCGTAATTAGATAAATAATATAACTGATGTAGCTTGTAAGTAATTTGAGTCTTGGAACTTGAAATTCTTGAAATTCTTATTCTATTTCAATGAAGCTCGAGAGTCGACATTTGGTATTTAGTCCTACTTCGATGATATTAGAAGAACAGAGTAACCTTGAACTGAGAGGTTACTGTTTGTGTATTATTAATCAAGATTTAGAAAATCCTATCAACACTTGTTGCTTCTTGAAGTGGAAACAATGTCAGTGGAGAGAAGTCAACATCATCATATCATGTCAACTTTGAAACACCCACTGCTGGGCATAGGTCTTCACCAAGAGGGGGTTCAGCCGTAATTGCCATGCTTAGGCGATGCATGTTGGCGATCGCAGTAAGTGTTATGGTACTCAGAAGAACGCTGCTGCCCATCCTCTGGTCAATATCCCTCTGTCTACGACACCTACGGGTAGACATGGAGTGGTGCTATTCGTGGCCGGCACCACACGGTCATACGGCACACGGGAAGAGCAGGACAAAACAAATAAAATAAACTTTACTAACCTCTACGGTGCTTAGCGTGATAGGCGACTTGGGTTTAGCTTTGTTAGCGGCTTCCATATCTCCATAGTTGGACAAGAAGTCCAACACGAAGGACGTGATGCCTGCGTACCGGATGAATGCTCCGGCGCCGGATCTGGATTGGTTGAGTTTATTTTATTTATTTATAGTTAATTAACACGGTAGAGTACTACATACATTAATTAACATAGAAACACTCAACTTAATAAAACTATACAATACAGACAATTGTGTCTTAAACAATTATTCGCTACTTATCAACATGGAACAGTGGACACCCTGGCATACTGTATCTCACAGAGCATCAGACATACGCGTTTAACTTTACTCCATTCGTCCGCAAACACATCACATTCAGGGTTGGCAGTCAGTAGGGCATTGAGCATCTTAAAGAGCTCTGCCTCACCAAGACGCCATGGCGACGTCGCTGGCTACGTATCCAAGCAGTTAATATTGAAATGTATAGTACCTAACTCACTTGGCGACGGTTTGGCGACGCCGCCAAACCGTATTAACTGCTTGGATACGTAGCCGGCGAAGTCGCCATGGCATCCTAATGAGGCAGGGCTCTAAGGTACGACACACAGGCGATTCAGCTCTGGCGACCGTTCTGCAAGGCAGTTGCGCGAACAGATTGTGTCGGCGACTTTGGACGTTGGAGCTACAACGCACTTGCGGCACGCCGTATTTCGGCTAACCATATCGTGTCGGTTCTATTGCGGTCCGCAGCATGTCGTTGCTAATAACAAGGATTTCTTTTCCATAATATTGATGGCTATATTGGATAGCAATTACCAATTCATGACAATAGATATGCAGCCTGCCACAGCTCCAAGAGATTTATCCGTAGTAAGCCATATACCCTCCCATTAATAGATAGCGGGTGCCGGTAAGATTCCTTAACGTTTGATAGATTATTGGGACGTTATGAACAGCTTTCTCTATATCTAGTATGCCAAAAAATATAGATAGGTTATTGAGTTTGACCGTAAGACGATATCATAATATATATCAACTGTCAGCGAACAGATTTCTAGTTGTTGTTTCCCATAATTGAAGGGGCACACGTAACAGAAACATGCTGTGGTGCTATCCTCTAACACAATCTAAAGCTCGACGCTGCGGCAGCGGCGAGTTATTTTTTTTGTATTCATTAACCTTTGCTTGCGCAGTGCTAGCGCCACGTGATTTAACGGTTTTGGAACTACTCAAGGTTGAATAATTTGACAGTTTAAAATATGAAAAACGATATTTGCTAAGCCAAAACCCTTCCTGAGCTCGACGTCAATTTCACGGCTGACACGATGTCGTTATAGAATAGGATAACTGTACCAAATGTCATGTATCTGTGTATCCCTTGTTGGAGATCCTAAATAAATAAACATATTTAGATAAAGGTAACTTAGCTAAGCACAGCGTAGCGTAGCTTCATATTAAGTACTTACAATTTGTCAACCTGTCCTATTTCATTCAGCATATGAGGGTCGAAGATGTAGCAGATCGTCTTCACCTGACTGCCATGCTCAGGGTCTGGGGGGTGGCCCCAGATGAGGAAATGACGTTCGCCGCCGATGGACAGGATCATCATGTAGGTAGACCCTGCTTTCTTCTCCATCATACTAGGACAAATGCATTTTTGTCAGTACAATCATGAATCATCATCATTTGCCTAGCGTTTTTCCAACTATATTGTGGCAGGCTTCCAGTTTAACCAGATGCAGCTGAATACCAGTGTTTTACATGGAGTGACTAGTATCTGACCTCTATAATCCAGTTGGTGGGTAAAACGATACCCCTTGATAAGACTGGCTGTCTTTTATAGTTTCTGACTACCCATAACGACTGCCAAAAATCTACGAATGACAGTCAGGACAAACGGGCTTAACGCTTTCCGAGGTGCGACGGGTTCTCGGTATAAACTGGATGGTCGCCCATCCACTGACTGACCGCGGCAAGCGTAGCTCAACCATCGGTCTATCTGTATGGCTTTTATTTACTTAGCCACAATCTCCTTCAGTACAATCATAAATATGTTATTGTTATATTTAGCCCGTACTGTAACCACTGCAGGGTAAAGGCCTCCCCTCCAATCCTTCCATTAATCTCGACTTTTCGCTGTCCTGCCAATTCTTAAAGAAACCATCCAAGTCGTCCCGCAATCTCTTTCGTGATCTACCGCGACCCCGCCTCGTCAATTCAGGGCACCAATTTTGAGATTTACGGGCTCATAGGTCGTTCGGCATGTGGCGGCCATGACCAGCCCATTTTGTTCATTTTTTCTAGTTTGAGATTTTTTTTGTTGTTTGTGTACTAATACTAGGTTACACGCCAAATTTCAGCTTTTTTTTTAGATATGAATATAATCTAAAGTGTATATTTAATGAGTCAATTATTTACATCATATCCCGAGAGTTTCGTTTATCTGGTAGAATCCAAACCCAAGTTAAAAGGGTTAAAAAAAACGACGAAGCGCTTCGAGAAAAGGTAGGTCTTGGCGGGGGCACAACCGTGCCCCCAGATAACTTACGTCATAAGATCTTGATCGGCCTGGATATTGTCAGGGTGCTTCGCCAGCAGTCCCTGCTCTATCTCCTGCAACTTGACAGTGTACTTGACGTCCTTGTAGAAGAACGAAGTCAGGAGTTGGTTCAACTGGAGAGCTGGCTTGCCTGGGGTGAAGAGTCATACAAACCAAATGAACAACCTTACTTTATTTTCTTTATATAAAAAAAAATACGTGGGCCCACGCTAGGAATTCCTCCTGAATCGTGGGTGCGTTTACAAACATAAACTCACACACAAACAGCCAGATCCGGAACAACTACTTACCTGCAAGCTATACAAATATTTGTTCCACGCGGGGTTCGAACCGATGCGCAGTCAACTGTAATGTATCTCATGAATAGGCAAGAAAGTTTCCGACTTCGCTATGGACGCATCTGCCTAGCTTTTTCCTAACTAGGTTGGGGTCGGCTTCCAGTCTAATCGGATGCAGTGTTTTACATGAAGCAACTGCCTATCAGACCTCAACAAGCCAGTTACTGCTCAATACGATTTTCATTTATAAGACTGGTTGGCAGTTTTTGTCTTCCGACTCCCCATAACGACTGCCAAAAATCTTCGAATGACAGCCGGGACCAAACAGCTTTACGTTCTTTCTGAGGCAGGTGGTATGAAATGGATGGCCACCCATCCACGGACCGACCTCGGCAAGCGTAGATTAATCATGACTTTGATCCGTACGGCTTTCACTTAGCCTATGGCCTTTTTTAGGGTTCAAGATTAGTCTTAGCGATGAAAACGTTGCAAACTCACTTTTGCATTTATATGATTACTAGCAGTTTGCCCGTGACTTTGCCTGCGTGAATTTTCTCAAGGATCCCTAATTTTACAATTGATAAATATAGCCTATGTCACTCAGGGATAATGTAGCATTCCTATGGTGTAATAATTTTTGAAATCAGGCCAGTTGTTTTTGAGTTTATTCGTTATAGATACAAAAATATAAATCTTTCCTCTATAATATAAGTGTACATGTAGATTAGTATGAATTATTAAATACCGATGCTCGATAAGAGCTATGCTCGGAGTTTATTTATTGAATCCGGAACGAGGAAATTCGCCAAAGACCTAAGGTCACCGACATAGCTCCCAGAATATGCAAGTTGAAGTGGCAATGGGTACGCCACGATGTGGAAGAAAGTTTCTCGAGTGGCGACCACGAACCGGAAAATGGAGCGTTGGTAGGCCTCCCTCCAGGTAGACCGACGACATCGTCAAGGTCGCGAGTAACCGGTGGATACAACCGGCAGGTTGCCGCTTGTTGTGGCGTTCTATGGGGGAGGCCCATGTTCAAGAGTGGACGTCTTTCGACTGATGATGATGATTAAATACCTTTGTAGCACTTCAGTGCAACCATGCACCGTTTGTAAAATGTGTCGCCTGTCTCGATGAGGTCATCTACATCTCTCCTGACAAACTGCGCAGGTGTCTTCTCTTCGAGGAGAGCGCGGCATGCCACGGCTATGCACCCGGTTTGGGCACCTGACAACAGAGACAGGAGGTTGAAGAAATATGGGACGAATGACGAACCAATCGACAGTCAAGGTCAAAGACTCAGATACACAAACAGCCAGACCCGGGACTACTATCTATAGGCCATCCAAATATTTAATACCTTAAAGGTAACTTTAAAATGCGTTATAAAACAAATAATATATAAACTGCCCTATCTTGTTGGACTATCTTATTTATGACCGCATACAGACATTATAAATTATAGTATGCGTATCAGTTTTTACAAAAAACGTAAATATTGTTCAATAGTTCCAGCTGTCGAAAAACGGTTAAACCAGTAGACAGAGTGTAGATCTTTTAAACTCCGCAACGGATTTGAATGCAGTTTTCATCAATAGATAGAGTGATTCAAGAGGAAGGTTTATACGTATAGTTTGTTGTACATTGCACCCGAGCGTAGCCGGGGGAGTTGCTAGTAATATATCATGTACTAACCGCAATGAGTAGCCGAATACTTCTTCGAGTTGCATCCAATGGACCCCTGACACATCATCTTATTCATGTCAACTTGGGCAAAGTTGTGCCAGATCTAAGTGGGAAAAAGGTTGTTACTTTAATAGGTACAGTTTGATTCAAACTTAACGGCGACTGTGAAGTACGCTACTGACTGCGCAGTACCCCGCCCCTAAGAAGCTTATAGATAAAAGTAGAGGCAACACTGCATACATAAGATAAAGAAAACACATATCACTATCTCGTTCTTTCGTATGCATTCAGAAAGAGAGCGTCTGCCCACAGTTGGTTTCACACGTATTTATAGTGTTGCCTCCACTTTTGTCCATAAGCTTCTTGCCGGACCCTCACCCCCGCTGACACGTGAGATTGTTACTGCGCAGCTACTCAACTCGTGTTCATAGCCGCCATGTTTGAATCGTACTGTACAAGTTATTAGGCACCCGACTCATCGCCGACGAGAAGTGAATCAAGCTTTTAACGAGAAGCGATCGTGTAGTTCAGATAGTTTTGTCGCTGAACTATAAGCGAGACTGTTTACGAGTGTTCTACCTTCAGTCCAGCATCGCTCAGCGATTTTTTTTCCTTGACAGCTCTTGTAGCTGGGACAAACAAGTGGAGAGAGATTTCTCGCCAGCAGTGTGAAAAGAAAGCGTTACAACGATTAAATGATGTGTCTCAGGAGTGGGAAATCCTCATGGACGCCCATACTGTCCCATTGTTGAAACAGTCTGGGCAGTGCCGGACTCTTACCGGCTAAAACCACACTCCTGCCTAAGCGTGGACCCTTGCTACACCTGTTGCAAGGATCTTTGTAGGCCTGTGATTTTCTTTTACATTGTACGTTTTATTTCTTTTATTTACGGTTTATACAATTTTGACAATGTACTCAATAAATTCGTCTTTTAAGTTTTTGCGTTCTAATAACGTCCTAAAATTTTCTTTACAAATTTTTGTTCCAAGGCTCATCTCCAGGTCGTGCCTGTGGGAGCCATATACCGGGCACTCCGTCAGGAGATGGAGGATCGTCTCCTGACTGTCAGGGACACAAATACACGCTGGGTTCTCCTTGCACTTGAAGCGAGTCAAGTATTCGGAGAACCCACCGTGTCCCGTGAGGGCTTGCGTCAGCTCCTTTGTTATGCGTAGTTTCCGCACCGTCCTGTACGCCGCGATCGCACATGGGAAATACATTTTGGTGGTGGCCGCCGTTTCTCCCGTACAGTACCTCCGGTTCCATTCGCCCAGCGTTTCCAGGCGGATCGCTCGCTTGACGAATGAAACCGGGCCGACGGCTCGGGAGCAGACGTTTGCGACGTGGGAGTTGAAGGTCAACTTGTGGTCGATGGTGAGACCGAGCAGTTTGATCTCAATAGACATGCCAATGTCCACTCCGCCCATCCTGAGACTTGGGGTGTCGTGTTTGAGCTTCCGCGTAATCAACATGGCCTTTGTTTTGTGCGGCGCAAATCTGAGCTTGTTCGCGACACCCCTATTCCGGACATACTCGAGGGCGACATTGGCATCTTTTTGCACCTCAAGTGCCGTCTCCCCATCGAACACCAAGACGACGTCGTCAGCAATTGCCTGACACTGGACCCCTCTACTCTCCAGCCCCTTCAGTAGAGGATCCAGCACGAGGTTCCAAAGTATGGGACCACCGATCGACCCCTGGACGCATCCTTTCTCGGTCCTGGTCTCGTACTCCGCTCCCGCATATCGGACTTTCACCACTCTCTCGGACAAGTAGCTGTCCATAACCCGTCTCAAGTTCACAGGACACTTTTCCTCAGCCAGACGCACTCTGATAGCTGGCCACCATGCGCTATCGAAGGCTCCCTCAATGTCCAAGGACACAATCGTGACAAGCCTCTTCTCAGCGAGTCTGCCACGAATGTGCCCCATCAGTGCATAGAGGGAGTCCTCGGTGCTTTTCTGTGGCATGAAGCCGTACTGGCGAGTACTCATCCTGGGCAACAAGTAGAACTTGAGTCGGGCAACTTCTCGAACATCTTGCCGAGTATAGGCAAAAGATCAATCGGCCTGTATGATTTTGGAGTGGTGTAGTCTTCCTTTGCAGGTTTGCGGAGCACAACAACCGTTGCCTCTTTCCAGGACCGTGGAAAGTATCCATGCGCCAGGCACTTGTTCATCAAGCGCAGAACTAGGTCTGGGTCTTCGTTGATCGTGTGGCCCCATATGTCCGCCGTCAGACCGTCGGAACCGGGGGCTTTTTTTGGGTTGAACGAGGAAGCAGCTCGCTTCAGCTCGTCGAGAGTGAAGGGAGGATCGCAAGGTTCAACTTGGTCCCTCCCGTTCACCTCTTCCGCTCGTCGCCGCACCCTTTTGTGCTCCTCGTTGTCCCCCTCCGTACGGTCTTCAGGGTAAGAAGTCTCTGCTAGGAACCTCGCTGAAGCCTCTGGGTCCAGTGTCCTTGCATCCCTCACCATCGGCAAGTCCTCCTCTCTCTTTTCCGTTCTTCGGATTACCCGGTATATGCCCTCTCACATTCCTTCTCGGTCCTGCATCTCGCAGAAACCCTTCCAGCTCTCGACCTGAGCTTTAACCACTGCAAGTTCATACTCGACTTTCTTTTTCAGGTACTCCTCGACAACCTTTGGTCTCCGGACTGGCGCTGCACATCGGATCCTCCGCCTCCTCGTGACAACCTGCCTCTTTAGGTCGGGGAGTTCGTTGGACCACCACGGCACGGTTACTTCCTCTACTCTCTTCTTCTTGGGTATCACGTGATCACACGTCTGTTGTACAGCTGATGTGAATTGTCGGACTACCTCGTCTACATTTTGTGCGCTGTCGATGTTATCGATCAGGTGTCTCGTGTCTGGCATAATTTGGCGCAGTTTCGCACGAAACTGGCCCCAATTAGCTTTTTTAGTGTTGTAGACTCTGGACTCCGGACTCCGGTTCACCGTGATACCCGCAGACTTTTCGAGGTGAATGTTGAACTCAATGCCGTTGTGATCCGAACCTGTCAGGTCGTCGACGACTCGCCAGCCGTCTGTCACCGTCAGCATATCCGATGTACAGGCTGTGACGTCGACGCAGCTAGTGTAACGTCTGTCACCCCTAACTACGTCGAAGGTTGGAGTTTCCCCTGTGTTGAGGACTTGCAGATGTGTCTCTTTTATTGACACGACATCTACATCTATTGTAAAGTAAAAACCAAATCATTTATTTCAATTGACTATTAACTCAACGACTGTCGGGCGAAAGTGTTGAAGGTCAAACCTCCGCTGTTTATGTCGGGCTGTGTAACATAAGACATTCGAAAGGTTAAGGGGTTAAAAGGCACTTTGAACGTTATATAAGAAAAATTTAGTCAAGTTGTCCCTTCCAAAAGATAGTGGGCCTCTTATAAAAATGTTAATAATATTATGTACTAGCTTTTGCCCGCGACTTCGTCCGCGCGAATGTCGGTTAGCGCGTCAGCGACGAAATCGCTTATTAAAAAGTAGTCTATATCCTTTCCTCGGGGTTCAAGCTCTATTCATACCAAATTTCATCAAAATTCGGTTCAAACGTTTCATCGTGAAAACGTAACTGGCAGAGTTACTTTCGCATTTATATGATCAGTATGGAGTATGGATATGGGAAATTACTTGAGCGACAATATAGTCTATAGCTAATCGCTTCCTCGTAGGGTATGGGACAGGTGCCTTATCAAACTCACCTTCCTCAATTTGGAAACCTCGGGCGGTGGTGGTTGCGTCATCTCCTCAGCCATTATTCTCGCCCGCTTGGCTCGGGGACGGCGTCTCCTCAGGTATGGGGGCACCCATTTACGAAGTGTCAGATCGGGGAGGTCTATAATCTGTTCAATACATGGAATTAAGGAGAATCAGCAACTTTCAAACGTCCAATATTACAAAAGACAATCCTTAAACGCATGGTCTTCACTAGTGCTTAGCCTGAATACAATCGGCTTAACAAACTGTTCAGCATCACGTAGGTACGTACTTTGACTTTGATTTACCATTTTGGGGGTAACCATATTTACTCATGGGGGTTATCATCACCTGCCTAGTCTTTCAAACTACGTCGCCTTCGGGGACTCATTCCCAAACCACTGCAACTTCTGAAAGTCAGAATCAACAGTGATCCTGCAACGAAATTAATCTGAAAAAAACAGCAGAGGAATAAGGAAAACATTTTTTCCACTTCTCTCTCTCCAAATCAAGCAGGAGACAGAATCGAATTAGGCCAATAGGACCAAAGGGAAACTACGTCGAGCACTGCCTATCTGACCTTCACAACCCAGTTACTGGGTAACACGATACCCCTTGGTAAACATTTTGTCAAATATTCTAGCTTCTGACTACCCATAACGACTGTCAAAGATCTATGAATGACAGCCGGGACCAAAAGTTTTTAACTGCATCGCGTTTTCGACTTGGTCGCTGCATTTAGCTTCTAAAAAAGCGGCTAAATCGTCGATCGCCGATGCTTAAAGTAGCTAGTCTGCCATGGCCCTAAGAAACATCGTAATTTCCACTTTCCTCCATTTCAACCAGGAAACAGGACATCTTTTGGGTAAATAATAATAATTATTATTATTATTTATTCATATAGCAGACTACAAAGGTTCACTGTGTTAGTAACCATATAACTTGGCGTGTGTTAGTACTTAATAACTAGAACAGAACGGGTGCGATTGGTTAGCGCCCACACTAGCGAGCTATCTCAAAATCAAAATTACCTTGATATATTTGACACTTTGAATCGGGTTCGAGTGCGAAGTGACGGGGAAATTACCTTACAGAATGCCACTTCTTACGTCATCTCATACTTTATCTGTCAAAATCTCCCTCTCAATTTAGTTCAACTTGCTGACACGCTCGCAAGGGTGGCGCTAGTGTAAATTCGAATTATCAACCGAGTTATTAGAATGCCAATCAAGAAACTCACAGCGGATTCAAATTTGAAGTTTAGAATGAGTTCTTACAGAATCACATCCCTGGATAGTGTTGGGACTGCCACGCAGCCCAGTGCGTGCTTTGGCAAACATTGCTGTGGCACTACAGAAGCGCATGATTATATTGATATTGAGCACTGACCACTGGTGGAGGTCTTTGGGGCGGACCTGGGGGTTTCCACGGCTTCGTCTTAATCTTTGGCTTAGAAATCTCCGGCCAGTGGCGCTTGAAGCGCGCCCGCCTGGCTGCGGCTCTCAACTCCGCGTCCCTGGTGACGAGGATCTCATGTTAATATTGTAGTCATGTAACTTACACCGGTCATTCTCCAATTCAGCGTTCTTTGCCTAATTACCGTAACCTTTTTTATTTTTCATTGATTTGACTTAAACACATTAAAATATTAAACAAATCAAAGGTATGAATTCAATAGTTAATGAGGCATGTAACAATTAGTGGTGGTTTTCTAGTTATTGAGACTTAAAAAATTTAGTATGGTAATTAGAAAATTTTAATATTTAATGCAACGGTAATTAGAAAATATCATCAAGTATAAAAAAAATGCATGATTGAATATGATAGATACTATTAGGGATTATGCAAGCCCGGACACGTAAAATTTGCTAATCGGAGAATGGCCGGCACACGAGCGGCATGTCGAGGTAACGGCAGCCGTCAACATGCCAACTACAAACGACGACGACGACGATGGCTGCCGCTGATCTTTGAAGTTGGCATTTCGGCGTCTGCAGTTACCTCAGCCATTTGTAATATGTCGCTCGTGTGTTAGGTCGTGTGGTGTCGGACGTAAAGAATAGCACCATTCCATATCTTCCCGTGGGTGTCGTAAGAGACGACTAAGGGACTCACCAGAGAATGGGCAGCAGCGTTCTCTGTGCCTTTGTAACAACCATACTGCGATCGCCAACCCGCCTGCCAAGCGTGGCGATTATGGCAAAACCCCCCCTTGGGGAGGCCTTTGTCCAGCAGTGGACGTCTTTCGGCTGAAATGATGATGATGATGATGAATGATGTGTTAGGGCGGGTTGTTTCAAACAGTCGGTTAACGTTACATACGGACGGTTAAAAGCTTACTATGACGTGCGATGTTTAACGAACGTTAAATGTAACGGGTTGTTTCATGACATAAAAATCCGTCAGTTAAGTTATTCAAAAAGAGATTCCATAATATTTTGATGTTTGAAGTAGCTGTTTGACAATACAAAATTACGATGACTGGTCGGTTATGATAATAGTAACTTTTTGACGTATGATTTTGTGAAACAACCCATTTTTTTTGATTTGACGATAGTTAGCGCCGTTTTTGACTATTACTGGTCAGTAATGGTTAGTTGAAGCAACCCGCCCTAAGAGCCCTAAGGTGAGCGACCAAACGCGACACGCGACGCGATGCGTCATGATGTGACCAATACTTCACGCGACGTGTGTCCTATTTTGTAGTCATTCGTGAGCGAAAAACGCGACCATCTCAGTTCAATATTGTTTTAACCATGGCACTATTGCGTAGTTACCAATTTAAAAAAATAAACTTATTTCTATTGAGGAGAGGTATTAACTATAAGGTAAATAAAAACACTGGTACTTATAATAGTAAATATTTAATTTTTGATAAACGAGCCTTTAATTTAATTATGGTTTTAATTTAATTTAATGACCTGCACCATGCACCCTTCGCATGAACACTTATCAACTGTTTCAACAGTGGAGAATCCCCCCCGTTTACCAACACGTCCAGGATACCGTTTGCGGTACAATACGCGCGGCTGAGAAGCGAAGCGCCTCGCTTACGGATGATTCTATAAAAGCAATCAGTGTAGCCTCAGCAAACAGTCGACGCACTGCAATAACGACGTAACCCAAACAATACCCTAAACGCGTTGTTATAAGCTTCCTAATTGACCCTCTCCACAAAATACCTCAGACTAGAAGAGTAAGGACTCTCCGCCATTAATTTCAGGATACTATAGTTAATGACCCACGTTGAATGCAGCAGTAACGCAACTTTTTGCATATGACTGCCTGGAAAGCGTCAGTTCGGTTTTCGAAAACATGTTTGGGCCTGTAGAAAACATGTTTGGGCCTGTAGAAAAAATCCCTTTTCTGTAAGCGTTAACATCATAACAGACACAGTTCAGTTTCATACAGAACGGTAAGGGGAGTCGGCTTCCAGTCTAACCGGATGCAGCTGAATACCAGTGTTTTACATGGAGCGACTGCCTATCGGACCTCCACAACCCAGTTACTAGGTAACACGATACCCCTTAGTAAGACTGGTTGTCAGACTTTCTGGCTTCTAACTATCCATAACGACTGCCAAAGATCTACAAATGACAGCCGGGACCAACGGCTTTATGTGCTTTCCGAGGGAACTCGGTATGAAAGGGATGGTCACCCATCCACAGACCGACCGCGGCTAGCGTAGCTTAACCTATGACCGACCGATCTGTACGGCTTTAACTTAGCCACGAGCTCCTCTGTCTGTAAGCGATAACGCAAACGGAAAATAAAATCGTATGGAGTTGACGTTTGCTTACCAGCTGACACATTTGCATCACGTACGTAATGCAAATGTCAAATCTGCAAACCTACAATTTGATATTTCCGTTGGCGTTAACGCTAACAGAAAAGGGATTTTGTCTACAGTCCCTGATGCATTAGGGTCTACACCAATCGATCGGTCGTCGATCGATGCCATCAACCGACATCGATCGACGTTGATCGATTGGTGTGGAAGCTTTGGCTGATCGACGGATACTGTTCCACTAACCAATCGTTCGATTGCCCGTCGATGGCATCGGTCGACTTTGATCGATTAACCACACCTACAATCCATCAGTAATAATAATCAAGCAGCTCGATCGACGTCAACTAATAAATTCTACCATCGATCGATGCCGCCTATCGACGATCGATCGATTGGTCCACCCTTACAGAAACAAGGCAGTCCTAACAGCACCCCAAAAACATAATTATCTATAATGGACATGTTAGGCATCTAGCGATAATGAGCGATTATAAAGTCGGGACCGTTCCCGCTAGGCTCCCACAGTTTGTAGCACTCAAAAAATACAAAAAGACTCACGTTAGAGCAATCCTCGAAGGTGTTTTTTCTTCAACAACAATAATAACAGATTCTTGCTGTTCTGGTGAAGCCTGTAGATCTAGTTCTTTCATTAGTTGCGATTTCAGTTTATCTTTAGATTTAATTTTATGTTTCGCTTTTTCTTTTGGTTCGGCAAGATCTTTTGCATCGCCTTTATCTTTTTGATCGCCTGTATCTTTTGGATCGGCCTTATCATTTGGATCGGCTTTGTCTTTGTCTTTACCTTGAGAAAAAAAATTAAAGATATAATTCTGATTTAAGTCTTTTACCTTTTACAAAATTTGGAAACTTTGTTTAACAACATGTTTCAGTAACTTGCTGGCAACGTAATCATCTGTTCTGTATTCATGATAACCAATGCTGTGCAACTGTTTTTCGACTTCGTTCACAATTAATAATAAATATTGCTTTGTTGCTACACAATTGGATGCATTTGTCTGACCTATTAATAATAATACCAAGCGGTAATTATCTTATTTAGCCGTGTGGTGCCGGTCACGAATACTCATACCACCACCCCATTTCCACCCGTGGGTGTCGTAGAAGGCGACAGAGGGATAATGACCAGAGGATGGGCAGCAGCGTCCTTCTGAGTACCATAACACCTACTGCGATCGCCAACATGCATCGGCCAAGCATGGCGATTACGGTGGAACCTCCCTTGGGGGAGACCTATGCCCAGCAGTGGGCGTCTAAAGGTTGACATGTTGAATTTTCCCACTGCAGGGCAAAGGCCTCTTCTCATACAGAGAAGGCACGAGCATTGATGTTTTACAAACAAAATATCTTTTATCTTTTTATCTTTATTGACGCTTGCTCAAGACGGATAGGCGTTTTCAGACTTCTATATTATTTATTATAAGTTCAGGTTTTCTCACGACGTTTTTCGCCGATATTATCAGTAATGTTCAAGATAAACTTAGAAGGTAGGTACATATTCAATGAATACTTGAAGAGCCTTGTCAGCAGACAGGACATAATTGTACAATCATCATCTTCCTTGTCCCATATTACTTGGGGTCGGCGAAACATGTTTTTTTCTTCCATTCCGTCCTGTCCAACGTCATGCTTTCACTGACTCCCTATTCTTTCATATCATTCTTCACACAATCCATCCATCTTTTCTTTTACCTTCCTCTCCCTCTTCATCCATCTACATTAATATTCATTTGGTCACATGCGTTTCATCCCTTCTCTTCACATGCCCATACAAAGACAAACGATTCCCTTTCAACTTTTCTGTCACTGGCGCCACTTTCAAACTTCCTCTAATATATTCATTTCTCACCTGATCCATTCTGGTCACTCTGCACATTCATCTCAATATTCTCATCTCCCTTAAAATCAGTCTCCGTTACAATTACAAAAAAAAAAAAAAGGAATTGGTAAAGGAATTGATGGAGGATTGGTTGGTTGGGATTGGTTGGTTGGTTGGTTTTTGTTTATGTATTTACAAAAAAAAAATGTATTTGTGTATGTATATCAGCTGTCTGACACCCATAGTACAGGGTCTCCCTAGTTTGGGGTCAGACCACATATTATTATTATTATAATTACTGAACAATCATCATAAACATCATTTCAAAGCAGATGGACGGATGACAGATCACTTCACCTAGGTGTTCACCGAGGGACATTGCAACAGAATAGACATACTTACTGAGTAAAAGGTGATATGTCATTCCACTGAATGTAGGTGAGCTTAAGGTCAAACTTTTAGACGCCCACTGCCGGGCATAGGTCTTCCCCAAGGAGGGATTCAGCCGTAATCACCATGCTTGGCCGATGCATGTTGGCGATCGCAGTAGGTGTTGTGGTACTCAGAAGGACGCTGCTGTCCATCCTCTGGTCAATATCCCTCTATCACCTTCTACAACACCCACGAATAGAAATAAGATGTCATTCGCGACCGGCACCACACGGCTCGGAATTGAACAATTTAAGGAGTCACAAAGTAAATTGTTTATCACTCAGTAGATATATAGCTACTTAGCCTCTGATGTGTTCTACGTGCTACGCCTATTATCGCCTTATTGGTCTAAACTATTAGCAATTTACCTTTATCCTTTTCTTTTTCAGCCTTGTTTTGGTCGCCAGCTGATTGAGAAGAAGCGGCCCTGCCAAACAGGTTAGAAGATTACATCATGAAAATGTGCACTTTCAAAATATTGGTTGTAGAAAGACAGTAACGAAGCTTAAGGCTCCGTATCAACCAGAGATCTGCGATTATGCGTAACGAGGGATCTGTGTGATAATGACCAATGACATCACTTCATTGTCATAACTTGTACTAAGCTAGCTCTGTAATTGGCCAGTTTCACACGACATCCCTCGCTCGCTACACATCTTCGCACATCTCTGGTGGAAACGCAATCTTAACGTTACATTTTTTTGTTCTCGGGTGGAAAATCCTCATGGATGTCCTCCGCCCTCAGACGGGCGAGGGGGTCTGTCAGACTCCTACTGACTAAAAACCGCCCCGGTGTTCCATCTCAATCCTATGTCCGGGGTCGCAGGAACTGTAGATACTTCCGCAACCACTGACTGGTGCCGGCTCGCTTCTGCGGGCCTGCTCAGGTCAGGGGGGAGTGAGATGTTGGAGTCCCCCCCCCCCCCGGACGTCTAAGAGGGGCGCGCGTTGAATACTCCGCGCCGCCACCTCGTCACCTCGAGTCCTGATGTGTGTGGGGGCGACAGATGTTCTCGAGTCTGTCGTCCCTGGAACCATTTAGGGGGCGGCTGGAAAAGGCCGCCGCCAATCCACCATGTTAACCTAACTGTATTATACGTTTTTTTACAAAAATGTTATTACTAAACTTTAGGGCCGTTAGAGAAGCGGTTTTTAATAGTACATATAGCAAAGTCGGAGCGCAGACAAGGCGCTTACTCGTCTGCGTCCTATTGAAAACCATACAGAATGGACAGGGCACGGGTGTTACCGGGGGTGCGGACGGGGCACGGGGTGCCGGGTCACGCCCTTTTGGTTGGGGTTCTCGCAGGTTAACCGGTGGCTTTTGGTGTAGTTGTCGGCTTCATAACCGGACTTTCCTGTGGTGCCTTAAATGTGAACTTAAGACCCCCAACCAGGGCAAAACAACTCATAAACTAAGCGACTACACGCTAAGGGCACCCCCTGACCCTGTGGCGTACAGGCCTCTGCTTAGAGAGTCACTGCGGGAAGGCAGCTAAGGGACAGGCTGGATCAGATTTCAATTATTTAGGGACGAATTTAAAGCTATATGCTCTGCGGCTGATACGAGCAAAAGTCGGGGTGGGTCGTTTTTTCTGTCTAGTTAGTGGCTTAAATATACAACTGTTACTGTACTGCTGCATACAATCAGCTTATCTATATGTTTTCTTTGAAGGTACTGCAATTTTGTATGGAACAACGGTTTTTCTTTTATAAGCGACAGGAGGAGTTCGATAACAAATATTAGGACAGGAGATTTTTATATATTAGAAGGTGATAACGTAACTTCCAATTAGCGAAGGGATTTCCAGAATTGGAGCAGTAGTTCTGGGGATCAGCGCGTTTAAACTAACAAACTCTTCAGCTTTATTATTTAGTATACTAGATATTGTGAAACTTAAGTGGCAGTGGGCAGGGCACATTGCTCGCAGAACGGATGGCCGATGGGGCCGAAAAGTTCTAGAGCGGCAACCGCGAAACGGAAGACGTTGCGTTGGAAGGCCTCCCACTAGGAGGACCGATGACCTGGTACAGGTTGCGAGGATCCGCTGGATGCGAGTCGCACGGGACCGGTCAGTGTGGTGACACTTGGGGGAGGCCTATTTATTTATTTATTTATTCACAAGGCAACTACAACAGGTGACAAACACACTTAAGACAAGGTTTACATTATAGGTTTCGACCTGATTATCACCCAAAGCGTAATCGCACAACATGATAAGCAACAACAATAATAATGATGATAACTACAGTAAAAAAGCTGAGCTCACAAAAAATATACAAAGATTAGGGCTACAAGGTATGTGCATCCGCTCTCCTACACCATTCTTCCTAGGCGGCAAATGTGTAGTAGACGAAACACGGTAAATTACATACTTGACTAATACAAAATTACGTTTTAGAAGACAGGTAGGTATTTAAAGCAAGATTAAAAAGAAACGTACTTTAAAAAGAAAGAGTACATACATGTCTTCTAAAAGTAGCGGCACGAGGATCGAAGATATCAATACCGTTAGTGTCTTTAGAAATTTCATTATATGTATAGTCGCCTATGTCCATCGGTGGACGTCTTTCGGCTGAAATGATGATGATGATGATGATGATGATAGTAGATATATATATAGCACTTACTTCTTGTTAGACATGATTGACGAAGACTGGATCAACTGACAGATACGTTTCCAAAGTTATTACTCTTATAACGACATCGACAATTCTTATCAAATTAGTTTTTTTTTTTGCTGAAAATGTAAAATCCAACGTTATTTTCATATTGACTCCTAGCTTGTGGTTAAGTAAAAGTCGTATAAATCAATCGGTCAAAGGTTAAGCTACGGTTGCTGCAGTCGGTCTTAGGATGGGTGACCATCCATTTCATAACGAGTTTCCTCCGTGCCTCGGAAAGCACGTAAAGCCGTTGGTCCCGGCTGTCAGTCGTAGATCTTTGGCAGTCGTTATGGGTAGTCAGAAGCCAGAAAGTCAGACACTTATGCCCCCGCTCCATGTAAAGCGTTGGTATTCAGCAGCATCCGGTTAGACTGGAAGTCGACCCCAACGTAGTTGTGAAAAGGCTAGGCAGATGATGATGATATTGACTCCTAGGTCTTGTAGCCACAAGCGCGACTATTAAGGATGCGGAGGACCTGGCCTCAGTTCCTAGGTCCAGCAAAATGTTATTATTTCGTTTAATTCTGCCAAAGTATACCTACCAACCAATACCAAATTCCTCCTATTTCTCGAAGAGGAATTGTCATCATAATATCAGCCTATCGCCGTCTACTACTGAAGGTAAACCTTCTCCAGAGATCGCCAGCAACCCAGTCTTGGGCAGCCCGCATCCATTAGTCCAAGAGTTACGGAAATGAGCTCACATAAGATTTCGATCTTATGTACCTCGACAGGACCCCGCAGCGAATCAACAACCTTTCGCTACGCCGATGGTAACTCTTCAACTCACTAATGCGCCCAAGAGCGCAACATTTAACGATGTTGTCAAAAGTTAACCAACCGTCTTTGATGAAACTATGTACTGTGGCAATTATGATGCAATAGTCATTAGATAATACCTATGTCTATGGTTAAACATTCTGAATGCTTCTAGAAATAATTCAAATCGTAGAAGATAGTTTTTATATTATGACAGAAGGCGGTCAGACCCAGGTCCCGCTCAGGTCTGGGGTCATGTAATGGCTTTTAAACTACGCAACGGATTTTAATGCAGTTTTCAGCAATAAATAGGTAGAGAAAAAGGTTTATACGTATAGTTTAATCTACATTGCATCCGTACGAAACAGGGCCGGGTCGCTAGTGTATAATAAATTTGATTCTACCAACCAAAAGTTTGTTGTTTTGGTACTATATTTCTGAAACAATTATCTCGGAAATATCGTAAAACATCTTACCTTAGTTTTTTTTTGTTTTTTTTTTTTATTATTTCATTAATTTTATTTAAAGAAATGCACACACCACATTTCTCTATTTCGAGTCCATGGATTGACGCATGTTTTATTCGTATTTAGTATGTTCGATTTTTTATTTTGTGCCTGATTTTTTTA
This sequence comes from Charanyca ferruginea, assembly GCA_947361185.1. Lineage (NCBI taxonomy): Eukaryota > Metazoa > Arthropoda > Insecta > Lepidoptera > Noctuidae > Charanyca > Charanyca ferruginea. The sequence goes on from OX376085.1 coordinate 13,658,801, forward strand.
CCGTCAAAAAAGTTAGAAATCAAATGTGATAAGATAAGTTTTCAATGCCTTTACAAAATTAGTAAAATTGCCTGCTTAGGAACTTGTGCCTATGGAATAAGTCTTTTGAAGTTTATTTATTTAATTAGGATAGTTCTTCTAATGCTGGCCACACAAAAAAAACGTTCCCGTGCTGTCATCTGCGTAGGTACCCAAAGGTTCTTTCCGATATGTATCCGTCCCGATCACTGACCATCTTGAGCTTCTTGGCGTTACTCTGACGTCGAATCTTATCTTTATTGAATCCAAAGCAAAATTTGCTGCCAAACAGCTGGGAGTCCTCGCAAAGGTGCGAAAGTAGGTACTTCACGTCGGAACAGCTGCACAACTTAAACCAAGCACAAGTTCGATCGTGCATGGAGTACTCGCACCTTTGCGATGGATCAACTAAATACCAACTGGAGCCTCTTGGCACGTCTATCAATAACTTCCAACGGGAAGTTATTGTTAGACGTGCCAAGAAGCTCATTGACAACGACTCCCTGGTTAGGGTTAGGCTCCAGAGCCTTGAACATCTGTTGCTAGCCATTGGTCTTGTATCGGGTAGGTACATTTCGGAGAGTGTAATTCCCCATCCCCATTCCATCATCGAAGGAGCAGAGAAACGAAGAGAATACGATAGCGAAGCGTCACCGCTATAACAATATGGTTGAAGTTCCACGGTCTCGAAATAAGCGCTTTGATTCCACATTTATTGAGCGAGCTGCCAGACCGTGGAATTCACTGCCCGTCTCTCTGTTCCCTGATAAGGATAATCTGGGTATCTTCATGGCACGAGTGAACCGGTTCATTCTAGGCAAGCGTATTCCACCATAAGCCGCATCATCACTAAACTCAGGTGAATTGCGGTTAAACGGAATCCTTTTAGAATATTAAAAAAAAAACATTCCTGTTTGTGTAAGAATTTGGGGTCCATATTGGCTCACCTAAAGTTCTTTACCCGAAATTGTACTTCCTAAGGATTTGTAATCCGAATGATCACTCTTCCTAAAATTTTTCATCCTAAAGTTTTTATTCATACTATTTGTAGTGCTACCGGCGATGTTCATAACACTCATGTTTCCGAAAATTGTTATTAATATTATCATTAATGTAAATATATTTAAACTCCTACTGTTTTTTATCATAACGCTTCTGTCCCTAAACATAATTACCATAATATTTTCACTCATACTCGGAAAGAAACATTTACCATGTGTAATAAAAAATATATGTGGGTAGAAGATGATATTTATAGTTTTAATTTGAGGGTATGATTATTATTTGGGGGTATGCTTTACATAACGTACTGAGTTGTGTCTATTGCTAAGTTCAAACCTACTGCGCGTGCGTGAAAGCAAGCATACAGCAGGCAAGCAAGCATGCAGCAGGCAAGCAAGCATGCAGCATACAAGCAAGCACGCAGCATACAAGCAATCATGCAGCGCGCAAGCAACCTTGCAGCATGCAAGCAAGCAAGCATGCAGCGTGCAAGCAAGCAAGCATGCAGCGTGCAAGCAAGCATGCAGCAGGCATGATTTCTGTCACGGCTCCGGCGTTGCGGGGCTCCGGCGGTCCCACGCGAGCTTATCGTCGCAGATGGTATTCACGCTCACCACCTGCTCCTCAGCTCGCGGGCCGCCTCGCCCCTCCGCGCCTACGCGGATTTAAATTACACTCTAGGGGTAGGGCAGCCAAGACTACGTGCTTTCGGTTTCGCAGCGATTCGTTTCTGTCATTAACTTTTGTAGCACAACATATTCACTTTTTAAGACAATATTTTAGTTATTGTCTATTTATATATATTTTTGTTGAAATAAATTCAATGGAAAATACACTGAACAAACAATATTCGTTAAAAATAATTCTACTGTTTGATAAGTTTGTTAAACAAAAAAATGTGAATAATAATTCATTGAATTGTGTTTCTGTGAAATATGTTTCATTGAAGTAAATAGTCTTTGAAACAATAATAGGTAGTCGAAATAAAATTACAAGAACCAAATATGATATGAAACATTTTCTGGAAAACGAAATTCTATGAAATTTCTGTCTGCGAAACAAGGGGACACCGTTATACAAAAAATTAATGTATATAGTACTGATTATTATGAATAAAAAGAAATCTAAACAAAAAAGATATGGCTTTGAATAATAATGTAAAAGATGGTTATGTTTAGAAAATATAGGAAAACAAATAAAAGTATAATAGATGTTTATTGCTACTGACATTATGAGTTGAATGCTTCGGATTATGAATATTAGGGCCGGTTTTTTGATCCGTAGTCAAACACAGTATAACCATTTGTTAGATTAACGTAATAGCCCTTTAACCATTAGTTAACCAGTTGACTATGGTCAACTGGTTAACTAATGGTTAAAGGGCTATTACGTTTTTCAATGTCCATTTTGACAATAGTTAAACTTAACCACTGGTTATAATATTGCCAGTGTAAGGAGAAGTCATTTCCTACAAATGAACTGTCATATAGTTTTCTATGTGACAACACTGGCCTTAGTGAATGAACGCTAGTGAACTAAACCAAAACAAAACGTCATTATTGACACTCACTTGACATTGACAGCATAATAAACATCAAATCTAGATGAAATCAAATGAAATAAAATAACACGAGACGAGAATAATATTAAGCCTAGAAAGATATCTAGTCTGCGTAAAAATATTGCGTCAACCGACTTCTTTTATTACTCCATAATTACTCTTTGTGTAATTATATTATTCGTGAATTTTCATCTTGAAACATGTCAGGAAACAGCCAACAATCAAACAAGTAAGTGATACGATATTTCCGTTTATTTAAGTTAAGTTATGCTCTGACATCATAAAAGAGTTAATCTAGTGTTATATTTACAATAATTGCTACACAGATAGGCATGTAACATATGTTTTTGATTCAAGGGACCGCAGCTCTAATTTCTGTAAAGAAGAAATGAATAAAGTCATGTTGCTGCTAAGGGATTACCCAATAATAACCAGCAAGAGAACTGACCATGCCAGCAACCAACAAAAAGAAGCCGCTTGGAGATTGCTCGCTGAAAAATTTAATTCTGATGCCACAAAATATCGCAGCATAAAGCAGTTGCAGCAGAAATATAATAATATGAAAAAAACGGCAAGAAAGGTACACTACTTTTATATAATATAACCAATTTTTATCCTATGAGTTTATACTTTAGACTATTGCAGAGTTTAACTATGATTTTAACTTAGGAAATGGCAGCAGAGAAGTATGGAAGGCGTCAAACTGGAGGGGGACCAGCCCCTCCTCAACCCTCAGAAACCACTGAATGGTTAAATTCCATTATGGAAGAGTCCATATCTGGTTGTCCGGCAGTATATGACAGTGATGCTTTGGGTAAGGATATACCTATTTAATAATAAAATAGAGATATTTTGTGTATATTTTCTTACTACTGCTTTTAATTATATATTTATTTACAGAAAATGCGGTAGTAGCTGTGGTGCCACAACATGATTTTGACAACACAGTGAATATTAATTTAGATTTATTGAATAATAAAGATGAAGAGTGTAAGTATTTGAGTTGTCGCACATCTATTATCCCGGCATTGGATAAGCAGCATTTCCTCTTAGTTCACTAGCCTATGACAACCTATCCCAAGATGAGGTGACAACGTTACATTGCTTAAACAGTCTTTGCCATATAGACTTTTGTAGAAAGAATTCTGTTGATGTCAATATAATAGATGTGGGAAGAACCTTAACCAACTATGTATCTCCATGCAATGTTCTTATGATGAATATTATAACATATTATCTTAATTACAGGTATAACTCAGTCAAGTTTTGATGAGGTTAACAAAAACATTGTGTTTGCCGGGTCTGAGGATGTCTTGAAGGAAAATGTACCCAGCAATATTGGTAGGTATTATTATTTGATTGATTCATATTCTATTGGTTTAAAAAAACGGTTTTGTAACTATGAATTTGTTTCAGGACTATCAAAATTAAATAAATTTGACTCGTCTACTCCAAAGGCTATGCTGCGAAAACCAGTGTCAAGAGAACTATGTAAGTTAAGTGTATTACATTATTTACTTTACATGAAGCAATTTGTCCTTTACAACGTTGTTTTGTGTTACAGCTTTCAAAAAAAATAAAAGAAAGACTGCATTCAGTCCATTAGAAACAAGAAAGCGTATCATTATGCATACTGAAAGCAAAATGAATTTTTTGACTCAGAAGCAACTGCGGGAGAGTGAATTATCCCAGTACGCCAAGGAAGAACATGAACTAAACATGAAGCATAAACAAGAATTACACGAACACGAGTTAGAGTTTAAGAAAAAAATTTATGAAATAATATTAGAAAAATGTAAATATGAGAATGAAAAGGCAAAAGTAGATTTTAATAAAGCAAGTACTTCTAAAAAACAACTAACCTGTTTTATTTACTTAATTAAGTGTTGGACAATAGGAAAATACAGTGAAATAGTGACTTTATTGTACACCATTTATTGTTACACAGTCATACACCTACAATTTTGTGTAATATTATTAAAACAATTATTATAATTAAAGTTATTGAGTTCCTTCAGAGTTTAATAATGCGGAGAAGTAGGTTGATATTAGATCTCTTCTGTATTGCTGATCATTTTCAGTAACTGGGAAGATAATATTTTCTTGCTCATTCTCTATAGCACTTTCACCGCTGGGTAAATCTTCTCTATTTCTAATGCATAGATTATGTAGAATTGCAGTGCTGACAATAATAGCCTGCACATTATCTATTTTTACTCTTAACTGAGAGCCTATGCATGGAAATCTCCTTTTCCAGACACCAAACGTTCTTTCCACTACATTTCTTGTTCTTATTTGGCTCTCGTTGTAGAGCTTTTGAGCAGCTGTTTAGGGATCTGCCAATGGTGTTAATAAATATTTCTTTAATGCATAGCCCCGATCGCCTAAAAGACAGCACCTGCCTAGTTGTTGGGAGTTCATAACATATTTAACTCTGCTGTTGTTGAAGATAGTACTGTCGTGTACAGAGCCTGGCCATCTTGCAACTATATCCCTTATTTTTAGGTCAGCATCTGCTACCACCTGAGTGTTTATAGAAAATACATCTTTTCTATTTCTATAAAGCTCTGCATTATTACCCCCTGAAATAAAAACAAGTACATTTATATGTATTTAGTTTTATTTTTTTAAATAATAGTTAGGTACTTATGTAGGAACGGCGAGTTTTATTATACCTATGTATAGTAGAGTATATTGAAAATAGTAGTATAGTAGAGGGTATGTGAGCACCTACCAGGGCTTAAAATACGTATATGAGTGCAGTCTATTGCTCCAATTACGCCAGAGCATCGTTGCATGGTGCCTGTGGCGTAGAATCGTAATGTAAGCAATATTTGCTCAAGAGGCGTAATGGCTTGGTTCCTAAAACACAAGAAATAATTTGACATGGTGAAGATGAATTTTCTAATTAAAGAGATTATTATGGACATTTTAAAATGCATTAACTACCTACCTTGGAGTGGGAGTTTGTAGATAGCTTCCAATTTCACCAACTAACCACATAACTGTTTCCTTCGATAACCGATATCGTTGGAAAAAGTCTTCGGAATCCCAGGTGTCCAAGGGTGGGTTACGTGGTCTAAAAATTTTCGGCCTTCTCATTAACATGTACTCCGCAAAAATATCATCGTCTGATGAACTTTCCGAGGAAATATCAAAATATCTAACTATGTTTAAATTCATAATACTATTACAAAGAATATTTGAGAAATTGACAACACAAATCACAAAGACAACGAATACTTTCGAAATCGACAGCAAAAAAGTTTGTACAAAACAGATGTTAATGTTGAGTTAACCATCCGCCATATTGTTAACCCTCCAATGTTGGGTGGTTAAGTTTTTTAACTAATAGTTATTTATTTGACCATTGGTTGGGCTAACCATTGTTCAAAAAACACATTTTGCCGAAATTTAACCATTAGTAACAATTTTTAACTAATGGTTGAGTTAACTACGGATCAAAAAACCGGCCCTTAGAGACAGAGTAGTTAGGAATTGTGATTGTTAGGATGAAAAATGTTAGGTAGAACATTTTCGGATTTCCAATTATCGGAGTTAAAAATTTAGGTGAACTTTGGCGCACCCAAGAATTTGACATAGGCAGTAATAATTAACCTAAGGAAACCTTCCTTTAAATGTAGGTACCTATAAAGATAATACCTGTCTCTATGTGTATGTGTATGAAGAACATCCTGTAAATGAAACGTGGCATGTTCGCCATTTGAGTTATAGATTGATGAGCGAAATAAGATTCAAAGTCGCGCCCTAACCTTCCAGCATAAAACCCTAAGGCCCTAGCGCATATTATTTGGCGACCATGTCATGTCATTTGACGTTTCAAATCAACCGTTCTTTTAATAGACAGGGTCCATCTATAGATACATGTCAATGGTAGTTGGAAATTAATTTGACATCTGTCTAACCTAAGAAGTAAGAACGTAAAAGTGACAGAGCTGTCAAAAAATTGTTCGTAAATTCGTGATTTTATACGAAATATTTTCTATTTTTAATAATTATCTATCTAATTAATTATGGCGGAAAACAAGGAAGTGGATAAAGCCAGCCTGGACCCGGAATTGGATGATTTACTTGACAGTAAGTAGGTTTAATTTTGTTAAATTTTGACCATGGTCATATTACACAACACATAACCTACGAGGAATTTAAAATGTCAATATAATTGAATATTTAACTCTAAGGACTTTGAGACGCAAATTTTACGTTGCGAAGGTTACCAATAATCTCCCAGACCAAAGTAGTGTAATACTTATCAAATAATCGGCGTTCTAATTATATTTTTATTCTCCGTTTTCTAGTAAGAAAACCTATCTAGGGCAAAAAATGTGTTAAACTAAACGACCTACTAATTCAATATAGTATAGGTAATGATTTTTTAAACCCTAACAAACAACCACCAAGATGAGGTAGATCTATTTAAAGTAGGTACCGTAATGATGAAAAAGGTGACATGAATATTTTGAATCATTCTGTCAATCACAGTTTGAAGGCCACTGTTGTCTAATGTTCGAAAAAATTGGATAAATACACAGCATTTAATGAGCCATGACATGTATCACCTTGTAATTCCATTCTATTGTACACTTGGAGCACAAAATTGCGCTGCAGCCTTACATACTTTGTGCTTAGAGATTTTGTTTTTACTTAAACCTCATGAAAAATTATATAAACTTAAAATCTACTATTCATTGTATGTTAATAACTCAACAAAATGCATTCTTTACTTCTCCGATGTAAATAAAATAAATATGATGAAAGTTGACTCATTTGAAAAGAAACCGAGTCATTGCTAGGTTAGGTTAACTTAACAGTATCATATTTTGACTAAGGTGCTGAGTTTGTGAAGTTAGGGCTTGTAGAGTTAGAAACTTGGGTCTACATGAGATCTGATAATTTTTTGACAGTGTGAGTGTGAGCCTTAAGGTTCTGGCAACATTTTACATGAACATGTTTTTGGTAGGATTATATTCATACCCAGTAATGAGTGATGATGGTTCTTTTTTGTTTAGGGACATTTATAATCGCAATGTGTATGTCAGTCCCATTGTACCCTAAATACACATTGTTCATATCTGGGCCATGAACCTAAACAGGCTCTTCGCATTATCGCCGTTTGGTTGAGACAGGATTTTATGGAACGTGCCTACTTCAAGTCTGTTCAAGCTCAAGACCCTAAACAGATCATTTCTCCCAGACTCCTATCGAACACAGTCCATCAATAAGTGGTGTTAGTCTTCAACAACTCCACACAGTTAGGTGAGTTCGTTTTCCTCATTATAAATGCGAGTGATGATGATGATGATGATGTATTAATCTATGTTAGACTAAACACAAAATTAAACACTACTTGATTGATGAACGTGAAAGGTAGGTAGGTAGTTTTAAGATAAGAGACAGGGCCGATAAACAGGTTCTTTGACTCCCACATGAACAAAGCTATGGGCAATAGTCTAATCTAAACTAATATTCTAAAGAAGAAAAATTTGTTTGTTTTTTACGATTTAGCTCAAAAACTACTGGACGCATTTCAACAATTCTTTCACTAATGTAAAACTACATTATCAGCAAATAACATATAAGCTATATTTTATCCCCGTATTCTCATGTAAAGCCCAAAAGGAACTACGCGGGTGAAATAACTTACATTTACATGATGCCAATTAGCCGGGCTGTCACATTTTTCGCAGACAAAGTCGCGGGCGAAGTACTAGTTAGTAAGAAAACAATTCAGGTATTTTACCAAAAAATCTAATTAGTCCGTCAGATAGATTTCAAAAAAATATTGAACACGTGTTGTTTCTTTTTTGACGTAAACAAAAAATGAAGCCGCGTGCGTCGGAAACTCGTGTGACATCACTATGTCAGAACACTTTTACTGGCGAAGTGACGTCACAAACCCCCACTCATAATCTTTGATGCGTTTTATCTTCATCAGTTTTTATTGATTTGATGAAACAAAAAATACGTATCCAATATTTTTCGATAATCTAACTGACGGACTACCTAATTTGATTTTTTTGGGTGGGTAGATGACGTCACCAATCAATTTATATACTTTATACAAGTTGTCAAAAGGCGATTCCGCCATAGATTTTGTATGGCAATTTGTACCTATGACGTCACATGTAGGTTGTCATTCGCCAACTCTATTGACTAACTATTTAAAGCAACTTCTTCTTTTTCTTTTCGAGTTGATGGTTTTTCTTTTTGTTAAACTACGAAAATCTAACTTTACAGTAATTCGGCTAAAATTAAGTGTTTGTTTGGAAAAGTTCTGTCTTGGAATGGTTTGTTGATTGGTAGGGATGTATGTACGTGATAATGATCAATGACATTACTTGTACTAAGCAAGCACTGTAATAGGGTATTTTACTCTATACGAGAAAAAATCTATAAATATGTTATTGAGACAGTTTAGGCATAAAGCAGTCGGAAAATGTAAGTTTTAGTTTATAAAATAACAAAACAATTTTTTAAATTCAATTCAAAGTTTTCAGTATTTTTAATCTGTTATGAAACACCGTGAAACAGTAGCGGCCATGTTATTACGTCGTACGGCTGTGTAAACAAAAAATTGACAACTGTCAGTCAACCGATTGGCTTTGTACTTTTATTATTTTCGTAACCAACGTAATTTTTTCATTATTACACCTATTACAAAATATACTTTTAATTAATTTTAAATGATATACAATTATCATATTTAATATGAGCTCATTTGATACAAAACGAACTGACGTCATTTACGCTGAGCAATATGGCGTCCAGTAAGAGGCGTTTTCGTCAAACTACGCGCGAAATTTGAAAATTTAAAATTTAGATGCATTTTTACGGCACTTATGGATTGAATAAAAATTTTGTTTTTTTTGGTGGCATATTAGCACTACAGAATTTCATTGAGACACTTTTCAAAAATGGGTGTAATACCCTATTGACTGATTTCTCATATATCCCTCGCTACACATCCTCGCACGTCTTTGGTGGAAACGCATCCTGATTCCATGGTTTTGTTCCAGGCGCTCTACAAGAAATGACGAAGAAGCAGCAAGCAGACGGGTCTGCAGCCGAGGGCTCCAGTGAAATGCCGTCCAACATGTGGAGCGAGGAGTTCATCAAGGAAGCCGCTGCGCAGTTCGAGAGCAACATGTCGGCCATCCTGAGCAGTTTTAGCGGAGTACCCGGTAACATGATCATATTAATATTGTCCGCGAGGCCTACAATATTAAGAATTAAACACGTCACACCGGTACCAGTAGGTACATGAGGCGAGTGAGGAAGGTGCGGAGCAGAGTTGCGTCGCGCGAGGGACGCACTGCGCCTCAGGCCGGTTGCCAAAAAGCAGTATAAACCGGTTTAAGCCAAGCAAGGGACGCGCCGCGCTCTAGGCCGATGTCACACCTCCACTATCTATGTACACTCACACAAATGCAAAGCTCAGCTTACGCCTCGCGGACTGTAGGTACCTACTAGCCTATTGTTTAACTTACAAGCTAGGCCCAATATGACAGTGAAGCACACTTAAAATTTAAATAGTTCCTCTATTTATACTGCTGTTAATATCATATCCAATAGGGTATTTTACTCTATACGAGAAAAAATCTATAAATATATTATTGAGACAGTTTAGGCATAAAGCCGTCGGAAAATGTAAGTTTTAGTTCATAAAATAACGAAACAATTTTTTTAATTCAATTCGAAGTTTTCAGAATTTTTAATCTGTTATAAAACACCGTGAAATAGTAGCGGCCATGTTATTACGCCATACGGCTGTGTAAACAAAAAATTGTCAACTGTCAGTCAACCGATTGGCGTAATATAGGCTTTGTACTTGTATTATTTTCGTAACCAACGTATTTTTTTCATTATTACACCTATTACAAAATATGCTTTTAATTATTTTTAAATGATATACAATTATCACATTTAATATGAGCTCATTTGATACAAAACGAACTGACGTCATTTACGCTGAGCAATATGGCGTCCAGTAAGAGGCGTTTTCGCCAAACTACGCGCGAAATTTAAAAATTTAAAATTTAGATGCATTTTTATGGCACTTATCGATTGAATAAAAATTTTGTGTTTTTTTTTGGTGACATATTAGCACTACAGTATTTCATTGAGACAGTTTTTAAAAATGGGTGTAATACCCTATTCATATCATATCAATTTGTATATATACATACAGAGTCCAGCAAATCAAGATACCTCAATCTGACAATTTTTTTCGCTAGGGTTAATAAACTCAAGACTTCTTGGTACTCATGGCTCGGACCGCCCTCGTAATATGGTGTTTCAAACTGCGAAACGCATTATGTATTTTATTGCTAAATTGCAAGTATGGAGTTTCTTGCACATGGAGTTTCTTCTCTATTGGAAACTAATAACTTTTGGATAGACAACTAGTAAAACCAACACTTTCAATTGTTTCTTTTTTTGTTTTATAATTTTGTTATTTATTTATTTTTATTTATTTTATTTTCAGAGGATCAAATAACACAAGAACAAATTGCACAAACATTTACGAAAATGGCAGGTATGTACTACTGAGGGACTGAACAGACATACTTAATTAATTATTATGCTCTTCTATTCAGACGTACCACATCCACGTAGGCGGGCACTGTTTTTTATAAATATAATCGTTGAATTCACACTCACCACATTTTGTTGTTGAACACAACCGTGTGGGTGATTTCGACTACGCTGCAATCACATAGCAACCACCAGCGACATCGCGAACACAACGCTCATTCATTCTGTGTTGTGTAGTGGAGCCGCGTGGTTCTGCATAAACAAAATCTCCGATAGCGAGACTTTTGACACATATTTATTTATTGAGGAGGTCGCTGCGATGCGGTGTGGTTATGGTACGGTCAGCAACAAAAGTCGATTCACACTTCGGATTTATAAATCATTATTTTTTAATTAACATTTCACAATTGAATTTTGGGTCTGTCTGTATGGTGTCGGACGTAAAGAATAGCACTATCCCATATCTTCCCGTGGCTGTCATAAGAGGCGACTAAGGGACTCACCAGAGAATGGGCAGCAGCGTTCTCTGTGCCTTTGTAACAACCATACTGCGATCGCCAACCCACCTGCTAAGCGTGGCGATTATGGCAAGACCCCTCATTTCTTGGGGGAGGCCTATGTCCAGCAGTGGACGTCTTTAAGCTGAAATGATAATGATGGTGAATTAAAAATGAAACTAAAGTCTGAAAGGATCAAGATAATCTAGGAGGATCAAGGATCTATAATCAAGCATTGAAATGTTGTGTCCATTTTAGATGATTTGAAAATTTAACAGTTTAATCGACTTTTGTTTGTGACCGTACGTGTGAAACAAGCCTTAGTGTCTGAACACACTATGCCGAAGTTACGCGACCGAAGTTCGGCGGCTGATTTTACGTTCCGACGTATTCGGCTGATATGACACACCATAAGTGCCGAACTTACGCGGCAGAAATTCAGTTCCGCAACGTTGTGTGTGTGTTCCTATGTTTTAATGACACAACAAATTACGTGCGTCATGCGCTGACAGAAGCGAAATGAAAAGTACGGGCGGACACGCGGGGCGCGGGGCGCGGGGGGCCCCCCGCTGCTCCCCGCCCCCGGATCTCCGTCGGCAATCGAACCGAACTTCGGTCGCGTATAATGTGTGCTCACAGAATAAGTTGCCGCTGAACTTACGCCCGACCGAAGGTAGGGTGTACGCTATGATGCGACGTAATTTCGGCATAGTGTGTCGTCAGTAATTCAAATAGCATTGCACGCGTAATTGTGCTGAACTTCGGTCGCGTAACTTCGGCATAGTGTGTTTAGACACTTACGCTCGGGTGGAATTACATAATTCACACATTTTGTTTATTTACTTATTTCATGACCCTGAACGATTTACAAAGACTTGATCTCCCCTCTCCTCCTGCACAGAGGCGGCGTCTCACGTACTGAAGCCGGAGGGCGCGGAGGAGGAGGCTCCGGCGCCTCCGTCGGACGCAGACCCCGAGGTCGTGCTGGACAATGTGGATGAGGTAACACAATGCTGTACTGCTTTTGTGTCGGCACGAGTCTGACAAAGTCCCGTGCCGGTACGAGTTAGTTTATAAAATGAGGCACGAGTTACTGTCGCTTATCTTGAGAGGGCACGAAATACTTTCGCTTATCTTATGACAGCACGAGATAATTTCGGTTATATCGTGAAAGCAATAAGGTGAAGGGAAATATCTCGTATACTTTCGCTTCCTCATGACGGCACGAGGTAAGCGACAGTTACTCGTCACGGTATGAGATAATGTCGCTTATCTCGTGCCAACACGAAAAAGGTTTTAATCTCAGTCATAGGTTTGGTGGCGGTTCCATTTCGTAGCACGAGATGTGTAGCAGACTCGTATCGGCACGAGATAAATGACCCTCGCAGGTACGAGTTGCTTATTAGTGACTCGTGTCAGCACGTAAATGAAAAGGAGGCCCAAAGATCCAGCAATTTAAAAAATACTAAAATAATGCTTACATAAAACTTAAATGAGCCCAATCATGTAAAGGTCCGAAAAACATGTCCTATGACATTCCGGCTATAGTAAAGTATAATACATGTTTTATACAAAACAACAAAACTTGTACAAAACATATAATACATATCGAAGACACATCAACATGTATATGTTTTGTGTTATCTTTTGTTCAGACCGGATTAAAATAAATATTTGCACAACAAGTATGATACAAATTATGTCTAAAACAAGTTTTATACTTGTATTTGAGGTGAACGATAATTACAGACATTACATAAAACTTGTAGAGTACATGTATTATACCTTGGTGTAAACAAGGGCTTACTAACAAACAAATTTACCTCTCTGCCCATCACCAACTAGGACAGTCCACGAGGCGTAACCTGAGCTTTAAATAAATAAATAAAATAAAACTCATTTATTTCGGATAATAAAATCCATATAGGCTTAAATTATTAAAATACAAAATACAAGTAAACTACACAAAACAAATACAATACACTAAATTACTCTTCTAATGAAGGATCTCCATAGTGGAGAAGAGATCCTATCAGCTAAAATCTTCAGAATTCCGTTCCGCTTTGCATTTGTGTGATTGATCACCAAAAAACAAAAGTTAAAACCAAAACAAGCAGTATAAACTGGTTTAAGCCAAGCAAGGGACGCGCCGCGCTCTAGGCCGTCGTCACACCTACACTATCTATGTACACTCACCCAAATGCAAAGCTCAGCTAACGGCTGTACACCACTTGTAAATTACTCAATTAAAAAAATGATCTCCTGCCGTTAATGTTATATTAAGGATGAATTTCACCAAATTAGATACGTCTTAGGTCTATGAATATTTTTTTTCTTACAAAAACTGATGTTAATTTAGATAACAAATAAGTCATCAACTGTCCCCAGGTCTCTGCAGCCATCTCCCAGACCCTCAGGAACCTCAACACCAACACGGAGACGCTTCAGAACCCCTTCTCCGACCAGGACCTGGTCAGCATGTTCAACAACATCAGCGTTGGAGAAGGAGGGGTGGCACAGGTAATTATATTGAATATGTTTCATTGATGATGAAGATTGTTTTTGCTAATAGTCATATAGGCTCGTGGAGTCGTGGCTAAGTTAAAGCCGTACAGATTGATCGGTCAAAGGTTAAGCTACGCTAACCGCGGTCGGTCTGTGAATGGGTCACCGTCCCTTTCATACCGAGTTCCCTCCGTGCCTCGGAAAGCACGTAAAGCCGTTGGTCCCGGCTGTCTTTTGTAGATCTTTGACAGTCGGTAAGGGTAGTCAGAAACCGGAAAGTCTGACAACCAGTCTTACCAAGGGGTATCGTGTTACCCAGTAACTGGGTTGTGAAGGTCCGATAGGCAGTCGCTCCATGTAAAACACTGGTATTCAGCTGCATCCGGTTAGACTGGAAGCCGACCTCAATATACTTGGGAAAAGGCGACGCAGATGATGAGTCTTATAGGCTTGCCTTTGGCCGTGTGGTGCCGGCCGCAAGTAGCCCCACCCCATTTCTTCCCGTGGGTGTCGTAGCAGGCGACAGAGGGATATTGACCAGAGGATGGGCAGCAGCGTCCTTCTGAGTACCATAACACCTACTGCGATCGCCAACATGCATCGGCCAAGCATGGTGATTACGCCTCAACCCCTCTTTGGGGAGGCCTATGCCCAGCAGTGGGCGTCTAAAGATTGACATGAGTGAGTGACCCCAACTTACCTGATCGTAAGTGATGATGCGGTCTAAAGTGGAGCACGCTTCTTTAGGGGGCTCTTTAAAAACTGGGATTTTTTGTCAGTTAGCAGCTATTGACTCTTCGGGTAATCCATTAATCTAAACCTCTTTTAACGTACACGACTTGTTACATTGTACCCTAGATTCAATATGTATGATGTAACCTAAATTTGTAACATATTATTGATTTTAAAAGAGTGTTGTTCATGGAGTTTCTTGCTCGTTCTTCTCCATAGAAACCTACTGTTTGGAACGAGCAACTAGCTTCAACTTTCTGACTGACTCTGACAATTGAAAAGTACTTGTAAATGGTTTATTTGAAATAAATGATTTGAGTTTGAGTTTTGAGTTACAAAAGGTTGACCAACCCCTGGGAAAGACCGATGATAATTTCGGCAAGAAATGATAACCAGTGTTCAAAGAGTTTTAAATAGTGGTACGTGTTGTTGGATCATGCGGCTCCCTTAAAAATGGTCAAGTTGAATGGTGCTGATCCACGCGTCATGTTCGTGAACGAGCGCTGTCAGTAGAGATTGGTCAACTCTTAACCGCCATGGCTTTTGTCTTCATATTTTTTTAAATATTTTATATTGTTATTTACCTGCATTGTTTTTACATATAGAAGCAACAAGGATATTATAACTAACATTTTGTAAAAACTTGATGTAAAAGAGTGTCCGTGGAGTTTCTTCCTCGTTCTTCTCCATAGAGACCTACCTACGTTTTGGAACGAGCAACTAGCTTCAACTTTCTGACTAACTGACCGACTCCTTGACAATTCAAAAGTGCCTGTAAATGGTTTAATTGAAATAAATGCTTAGACTTTCGACTTCTCTATCCTGTTTCAGCAAGAGTCGAATATGTTCGTCCCCTTCATGCAAGGGATGATGCAGTCCTTACTGTCCAAGGAGGTTCTATACCCCTCGCTCAAGGAACTGGTGGAGAAGTACCCCAAGTGGCTCGACGAGAACAAGGACAAGATAGAGCAGAGCGAGTATGAGAGGTAAGATGTACAGAACTTAATATGGCGGTGTTTAATATGTGGGGACGTTTCACACACGGCCATCTGACCCCAAACTAGGCAGACCCTGTACTATCAGTGTCAGATAGCTGATATACATACACAAATACATTTCAATACATACGTATATACAATGTTGTTTATGCATAATTATCTATACTAATATTATAAAGCTGAAGAGTTTGTTTGTTTGGTTGAACGCGCTAATCTCAGGATCTACTGGTTCGAATTGAAAAATTATTTCTGTGTTGGATAGTCCGTTTATCGAGGAAGGCAATAGGCCCATGTGAAGCCGGGTTGGGTCGCTAGTTATACATAAACAATAACCAAACACAAGGCAAACACAAGTGCTCATCACACAAATGTTTACCCTGGGCGGGATTCGAACCCGCAACACACTGCGCAGCAGTCAATCGCTCAACCACTGCGCCAACCGTGTCGTGAAACCTTTGTCGTTTAACCTTTTGCCCGCCACGACAAAAAAGCTAAAATGTGCCCTCTTCTCCAAGCTACTATTAAGTATAGAGTAAAGAGAACTTGTATGGTTAATGATTATGATGAACTATGGTTAACTGACTCTTTGACAATTCAAAAGTGCCTGTAGATGGTTTAATTGAAAACTGTGTACAGTCCGCAAGGCCTAAGCTGAGCCTTGTATTTGTGAATGATCACCAAAAATATCGCGCGAAGGACGCGCCGCGCCTCAGGCCGGTTGCCAAAAAGCAGTATAAACCGGTTTAAGCCAAGCTATATCTATTTACACTCACACAAATGCAAAGCTCAGCTGACTGTAACAAAAAGTGTTCATTAAAATGTGTTAAATAAGGGTGGCGCTACAATCGCGACCGGGTAATGTTCTAACTCGGCATACTTCACTCCGTCAACAACTGCTGTACCCTGTGCCTACGCTAGCGCCATTTTGGCGGGTTTTGGAACTGTTACTTACTGCGTAAAGCTAGACACTTTTTCAATTTTCCCCCATAGGAGATGGGGCTCTTAACCTTTACCGTCCATACAAGCAACTATTAAAGTATAGAAATCAAAAAATTGCTACAATGTGAGACAAAACCAGCATTGACATACATAAATATTATATCAATAGAGAGAAAAAACCCCTTTATCTTGTCCTATAATATATACATCGGCGCAACTACAATAGTGCGTCTGTTATAAAGATCATAATCATTGAGTTTAGTGATTTAAATTAAATTATAAATATACCTACATTTGTTTTCAAGTAATGGCGAACTATATAATTATGCATGTCCTTCAAAAAAACTTGCAAAGTGCAGTAGGTAATGTAATACATTTTCATTATTATAATTTTCTTGTCAGATTTACAAAATTATTATTATTGAAGAATTAGAATATTTTATGTCCATGTTATTACGCCATACGGCTGTGTAAACAAAAAATTGTCAACTGTCAGTCAACCGATTGGCGTAATATAGGCTTCGTACTGTTATTATTTTCGTAACCAACGTAATTTGTTCATTTAACATTACATCTATTACAAAATATGCTTTAAACTATTTTTAAATGATATACAATTATCATATTTAATATGAGCTCATTTGATACAAAACGAACTGACGTCATTTACGCTGCGCAATATGGCGTCCAGTAAGAGGCGTTTTCGTCAAAGTACGCGCGAAATTTAAAAAAATAACATTTAGATGCATTTTTATGGCACTTATCGATTGAATAAAAATTTTGTGTTTTTTTTGGTATTAGCACTACAGAACTTCATTGAGACACTTTTCAAAAATGGGTGTAAAACCCTATTAATTAATGAAAATAAATTAAAGTAAATATAGACCTACATTTGTCTTAAAGTAATGGCGAACTGTTTATTTATATATTTCCTTCAAAAAAATAAATTCACTATATTGAAGTCTCTAAAATTACTTACATTTCCTTCATTGTATATTTTTGAAGTGGCTGTTTTTGTAAAATTAAACAAGCATAATTTTACAACAATATCAAAAACGAGAAAAAGACCTATGAGAAAGAATCTGTTGCAAGTTGGCGGTGTTAATAACATACATTTGGCTAACCATGAGTGGTATAAATGTCAGCGCAGAAAGGTGCGTGACTTAACATGGACCGCCTTGGAGCATCGCGCGACCGACGAATAAAAAGGAAGAAAACAATATAGGGACAATCAAATATACATTGTCAATGGATGTTCTTTTGATTAGAATGACGTTTGTAATTTATTAGTTATATTAAAAATACCAAATTGAAGATAGCGACATGCCTACGTCTGGGCGCTCCTTGCGGGGCCCCACATCGCTGTCAATGTGGTGAAGTTGTCGACTGCCTCGGTCACCATGGCCTTTCCTGCTGTAAAAGCGCAGGCCGGATAGCTCGGCACGCCAGCATTAATGACATCATCCGTCGTGCTCTTGCCTCCGCCGGCGTGCCAGCTGTGTTAGAACCTAATGGCTTGGCACGTGACGATGGTAAGAGACCAGATGGAATGACCATAATGCCGTGGAAGTTGGGTAGACCTTTGGTGTGGGATGCAACTTGTGTCGACACCCTCGCGCCATCCCATCTTCCTAGCACGTCGTGTTGTGCTGGGGCGGCTGCTGCAGGTGCCGAAAACCTCAAACGGCGTAAATATAATAACCTTCTTGGAAGTTATATGTTTGAGCCGTTTGGGGTTGAAACACTAGGGCCATGGGGTCCGAGTGCTCACCTTGTTTTTCGGGATATTTCTAAGCGGCTGGTCGACTCTTCACGTGACCAGAGGGCTGGCCTTTTCTTGGGCCAAAGAATTAGCATTGCTATTCAACGTGGTAACGCTGCTAGCCTTCTGGCACAGTCTATAAATCATACAGTCGTCCGACGAAGACGTCTAGACAGGGCAATCGTGCGGGGCGTGAGGGGCGAGACGGGGGAAGGGCGCTCCCGAACTGCATACGCTACCGTGTTAGTAGTTCGGGAGAAAACTTTCAGGGCTATCATGTGTCAGTTTCTTTTTGTTTTAATTAATGTAAAATAATTTTATTAAAATGGTGCATACGACGTGTGTTGTGAAAGATTGCAAGTCGTCATCTTACATTAATAAAGAACTGCAATTTCATCAATTTCCGCGCGCGGATGAAAGGTAAACAAATGAATAAAATATTGTTTATTTGACAGAAAAAAAATACTTGAAATTATCCTGAGCCCTTGCCGCCAACTTGGCGGCGCAACGTGTAGCCGACATTTATTTATTGTGCGCCGACCAAGATGGCGCCGACGAAAATTTGCAAATTTTTCGTCATGGGTATCATTTCCATGGTTCTCGAGGTCGCTTAAAACGATTATGGGGTCGAAATTAGAATCCAAGATGGCGTCGACGAAAATTTGCAAATTTTTCGTCATGGGTATCATTTCCATGGTTCTCGAGGTCGCTTAAAACGATTATGGGGTCGAAATTAGAATCCAAGATGGCGTCGACGAAAATTTGCAAAATTTACGTCATGGGTGTCATTTTCATGGTTTTCGAGGTCGCTAAATACGACTATGGGGTCGAAATTAAAATCCAAGATGGCGTCGACGAAAATTTGCAATATTTTCGTCATGGGTGTCATTTTTATGGTTTTCGAGGTCGCTAAAAACGATTATGGGGTGGAAATTAGAATCCAAGATGGCACCGAGGAAAATTTGCAAATTTTTAGTCATGGGTGTCATTTTCATGGTTCTCGAGGTCGCTTAAAACGATTACGGGGTCGAAATTAGAATCCAAGATGGCGCCGAGGAAAATTTGCAAATTTTTCGTCATGGGTATCATTTTCAAGGTTTTCAAGGTCGCTTAAAACGATTATGGGGTCGAAATTAGAATCAAAGATGATCCAAGATTTAAAACCGTTTTTTTACTCAATTTTTATTTACAAGCTTTTAGTTTTGTTCCTTTTTAAATCTGTCAAAGCATATTACAGCATTTTGTTGCCCTTTCATTTGATATCCATATTGAAGGGGTTATGAAAAGAAAAATGGGATTTAAATCTTGGATTTACAATAAAACCGAATGTATTAAATTATATTGTCATGAGAACTAAAAGTGCGTACCAAATTTCAGATCAATCCGTAAACAGGAAGGAGGTCAAATTGTAATTGCTAGATTTGACCCAAATAAACAAGTCCAGCTAAATAAAACCGTTTAATGAGTACATTCTTACCTATATTTTTTTTTTAAAGTTAAACGCTTGATGAAAATTTCATTCGCCCAACGATTTTATTTTTGTAGCTAGGACCTACCAAATTATTTTTAAGCTTTAAGTACTACATTGTCTATGTCATTTTAATCTTTATTTTCAATAAAACCGTTAATTTAAACATTTTTTGCTCATTTTTTATTTTAAGTTTTTAATTTTGTTAAGTATATTTTAAATTTGTTATAGCATAGATACCCATATTAAAGGGTTGTGAAAAGAAAAATGAACCAGCCATTTTGTTGATGGCCATATTAGCTTTTCATAACGAACTCTATTTTACTAATCAAGCCCTTTCATTTGATACTTATATTGACTAAGTAGTGATAAAATATGTAATCCGCCATTTAGTAGTGGCGGCCATCTTGGATTTACAATGATACCGAATTTGTTAAATTATACTAATAGGTACTAAAGGTGCATAACAAATTTCAAATAAATCCGTCAACAGGAAGGGGGTCAAATTTCAATTACTTGATTTGATCCAAACAAATAAATAAACAAACAGGGCAAGTTAAATAAAACTGTTTAAAAAACGATATTTTAGATAATGGTTGGTGTTAATAATAATGTTGATCTAAAATAAATTAAAAAATATTGTTTACTTGAGACAACCCTAGCTGTTGCGACAATGTCTACACGTTGTCGGCATTTACAAGAAGATCAAAGGCGTCGTCCTACTGTATGTTTTTATACTGTGCTTCTGGGCACTTGTCCCATTGCGAGCGATGCGGACGAATTTTTTGATGCCCTGTGAGCCCGCCATTGTACATAATATAAATATATTTTTTAATTTATTTTTAAGCTTTGTACATATTCAATTCTTTTAACTATTTAATATGAATATAATCAAGTAATTTTTCCAAATATATGAATTTTATATATTATAAGGAAAAATTTTAAATTGCATTACAATGTTTAAGATAGCGTTTATTTATTATCAATCTGGGATCCAGTTGACCGTAAACAGGCAGCCATAATACTGCGTTACTAAAAAAAAGTGATTTTGCTATGGTTCCCATACTAAAATTCCCAATTAAAAAGAAACTAACAACCTTACTAGTAGAAAAATGTTATTACTCCGTCAATGACTTTCTAAATGACAACAGTCTTTAATATTTATAAAAACTATATTTTTATTTGTACTGAATACCTACATTTAATAACAATTTGTAAACTTATTTCGTTACCTAGTTATTAACCTCAAACTCTCAACATTTGCATGCCTAATTTTAAGGTAGATTGTACAAGGGACGAAAATTCTGTGAACATCTTACTTGTATATCTACTTTCTAAGCAAATAAAGATATTATTATTCATATTCATGATCTAATTATGTTGGAACAAATTATCATAAACTAGTAAACATAATTAGTTACTTTATAATAAAAGGTACAGTAAATAAATAAGTAAATTTTACCTATTTGGAGTTCTGTAATATCTGACGTTTCATACTCTATAAAACGTCATTGTCTATCTCGCTCCATATGGCGCGATAGAGAGGGATAGATAGTCTACGACGATTTACAGAAAGTATTATTTTAATTATTGTAATTACATGTTATTGTAATAAAATAATATTTAATTTTTTTCCATTTAGACGTTAAAATAGATGTTACGTAAGCAAAGATGAGAGTTTTGCTTACTTTTGCAGACAAGGCGTCCAAAATACCATAATGTAATGTAAAAATCCAGCCACGTGCGAGTTGAACTCGCGTGGAGAGTGTTCCGTACAATGCCAAAGTCAATTGTTTTTATTTCATTGTCGTATGTTTTACAATAGGTAGCTATGAACTATATTTTGTATTTTTTTCAAAATTTTAGTTTCAGTAGTTTCGGGGATGGGATGGTTTCGGGGGGGGGGGGGGGGATCAATTACAATAATAACTTATAAATATTTGAGATCCTCATAACCAGCCCTTTCATTTGATATAGGAGACAGTAAGGTGTGCAAAACTTTTTTTATTAATTTCCTAATTTGGCCTCGAAAATGACCCTTCTTGTAAAAAAAATATTTATTTACTTTGCACATCAGTCTGTGTTTGGGTCATAGGATTACACCATCCTACCAAATTTCACCTGATTTGTTCCAGTAGATTCGGAGCAAATTGGCTAAGACAGATGCACGAGTGATCCTGGGTTCCGTTTTTTTTTGTTCGGAACCCTAAAAATACCATTATCTTCCTATGCCCAGGTTCTCGAAGCAGCAGACCTTGATGGAACAGGTGTGCAGCGAACTGGAGCCGGAACAAGAGTCGGACCCTGAGGATGTCAAGAGGAAGAGGTTCGAGATCGTGCTAGACCTCATGCAGAAGGTAAATCCATCGTTCATCTATACAGCGTGTAACAGACATGTGTGGTTATATTTAAGAACTAGCTGACCCTACAGACGTTGTCCTGTCCCTATCAACCTATCTTACCCTACCCTACCTATACCTACCTTACCCTACCCTACCTATACCTACCTTACCCTACCCTACCTATACCTACCTAGGTATGCAAATATATCCAAGGAATAAAAAAGTTTCATACAAACTTTTATCCCCTATTTCACCCCCTTAAGGGGGTATTTAACGACTTTTACAGATTTTAAACTGACAATCACGTCAAACTTTGAGAGTTTTGGACGCAGAACTGACGCAGAACGGACGCAGTCTGCGTCTAAAACTCTCAAAATATCGTCGAAAAAATTAAATAAAAGTAGTATTCTTTAACTAAAAAAAAAGGCGCATACTAAAAGATAGATAATAAAATTGTCTGTAAGATAGTGTAAGTTTCGTTTAATTATACCTGGTAGATTTTGTGTGATTGTCAATGTTTTGTCCGCGTCAGACACAACTTCACGTATTAATTAAACTATATAATATGAATATAATTAAAAATATTCACTTACTAAGTGATTAAGAGAATGTTCTAGTTTAACATATATTTTTTTCAAATCATTAACACTGCACATTTTGACGTGATTGTCAGTTTAAAATCTGTAAAAGTCGTTTAATAGCCCCTTAATATGAGCTCATTTGATACAAAACGAACTGACGTCATTTACGCTGAGCAATATGGCGTCCAGTAAGAGGCGTTTTCGTCAAACTACGCGCGAAATTTGAAAATGTAAAATTTAGATGCATTTTTATGACACTTATCCATTGAAAAAAAATTTTGTGTTTTTTTTGGTGGCATATTAGCACTACAGAATTTCATTGAGACACTTTTCAAAAATGGGTGTAATACGAGAAAAATCTTATTTATGAGAAAAATCTCCTAAATAAGCAATACGTAATAGTAACGACGAAGAAGGAAGGCATAATACTCTTAAATTATCATTCTAGAAAATGTGGATATGACGACACGGTTGGCGCAGTGGTTGAGCGGTCGACTGCTGCGCTGCGTGTCGCGGGTTCGATTCCCGCATGGAACAAATATTTGTATGGCCTACAGATAGTTGTTCTGGGTCTGGCTGTTTGTGTATGTAAGTTTATATGTTTGTGAACGCACCCACGACACAAGAGGAATTCCTAGTGTGGAGCAACGTTTCTTAAAACACAAAAAGAAATGTTATCTGAAAGTTTATAAAGTAAATATTTAAAATCATGTTGAATCATTGAATGATAACCATTTTCAATGGTAAATTTTGTTTCAGCAAGAAAAATGGTATTTTTATAGAAAACTAGGTAGAGTTAAAACAGTCCAAAAAGAAACAATTAAAAACAAAATTAACTCATTAGGGGTACAATTAATAAGAACTCTCCATTTAGACTTTTCATGATAGATCAATTAAAATATCGTATGCAAATGAAATGCTACAATTATAAGCTTCCCTCAAAGTCAAAGCATTTATTTTTTAGGATTTTCTTCATTTATAGGATATTCTTAAATTGTATTGGATTATTTCTTCCTTATCAAACTTTTGTAGTTTTACCTAGTTAGTAAGCCAATGATGTGGTCGCCTTTAATTGGGGGCGCACACTTGTATTGTCTACCTTTATGTTATTTTGCATGAAATTGTGTAGCCTCTGTTGGCGATCCAAATTAAATAAATAAATAAATAAAAATAAATATAGTACTGCTCCCAAGTGTAAGTATATAATATATGCTCCCAAGTGTTAGTATATAATATATGCTCCCAAGTGTAAGTATATAGGGTGACTGGTAATTAGTGTACGATACTTAAACACGTGATTGTGTTTATGATAATAAACCACTTCCCCGAAGAATTTTTTTTTTGTACTGGTTCACTTTAGGTCACAGGCGTGCTCGCGCGTGAATTTCATACGGATGTTGTGTTATTGTGATAAAAGTGAACTAGTACATAAAACATTTTTTCTTTGGGAAAGTTATTTGTTATCATGAACACAATCACGTGTTTAAGTATCGTACACTAATTACCAGTCGCCCTATATAATATATGCTCCCAAGTGTAAGTATGTAATATAAGTCCCCCACAGATGCAGGACCTGGGCCAGCCGCCCGGCGCGCTGGTGGAGGCCCCCGCCGGCCTGCCCGCGCCGCCGGGGGACGCGCAGTGCCGCCTCATGTAGGGGGGACTGCGGCCCACAGGTAGGGGATGCTAGCTCTTTCTGACGTACCGCGAGAGACAAGGACAGCTACACCTTTGTGATTACTACAATAGGGTATTTTACTCTATACGAGAAAAAATCTATAAATATATTGTTGAGATAGTTTAGGCAAAAAGCAGTCGGAAAATGTTAGTTTTAGTTCACAAAATAACAAAATATTTTTTTAAATTTAATTCAAAGTTTTCTTTTTTAATCTGTTTTTAACACCATGAACTAGTAGCTGCCATGTTATTACGCCGTACGGCTGCGTAAACAAAAAATTCTCAACTGTCAGTCAACAGATTGGCGTATAAAGGCTTTGTACTTTTATTATTTTCGTAACCAACGTATTACAAAATATAATTTTAATTATTCTTAAATTATATTCAATTATCATTTATAATATCAGCGCATTAAAAATTTGTTACACAGCGAACTGACGTCACTTCCGCAGAACAATGTGGCATCCACTACGAGGCGTTTTCGTTAAACTACGCACGAAATTTGAAAATTTTAAATTTAGATGCATTTTTTTAATGACACTTAATTGAGAATTTAATTTAATTTAATTGAGACTCTTTTCAAAATTGGGTGTAATACCCTATTGTTATAACATCGTTAACTCAATGATAGCATGTAATAAACTGCGTTATTTTACGATATTACTTAAAAATAATATTAAAATGCAGGTTTTTCAACAGTATAACCTTAAAATAGTTATGTGACTGCTTTTCATCTAATTCAAACTCAATACTTCCATACTTTAATATTATAAATACGAAAATAACTGTCTTTTTACGCTTTCACAATGAAACTTTGACGAAATTTGATACGAAGATAACTTGAATCCTGGACAAGGACATAGGCTACTTTTTAATCCACAACTTTATCTGCATCCGCAATGACCGACATTCACGAGAGGACGAAGTCGCGGGCAAAAGCTAGTACTACATATTATGGAGGTAATATTAAACTTAAATATTTAAATACAATGACAAGTCACTGAATAAATTATAAAAATGGATCACGGAAACAGAGAACAATTAAATTGCTACCGGGTATTTTGATGACCTTCCTGTCAACAAATCAAATCAAATATATTTCGGATTTAAAATTTACATCCATAGGTGTTAGTAACAATAAACTTAGCCTAGTGACGAGTGAATTGACGTAATGACTTCGTTACGTCATTTCGCCATTTTGGTGACCTTATGTCACTTGGAACATTTCAATAGTCAAGTGTACAGAACATAATGCAATTGGACCATGATTATGAATATGTAAACGAAATAAAAGCTCTATTCTGTTAGGATATGTTTAGTCTTTTTTTACTGTGGGGTGAAATTTGTAGGGTTATTCTGAGCACTCTTATGTACAACTTCAAAATAACTGTTTTCAGTATGTTCAGATTAGATCTAATAGATTCAGAATATACCTAACGTATTCTTGAAGAATAGACATTTTTTGGTTTGACTTCACTTTCATATTTAGCCCATAAATTACATGGATGCTAATTAATATTCTCTTTTTATGACATACCACAGAACAGTCGTTTCGTCATGATAACTTGATAGAAAGACTGACAGTTATTTTCGCATTTATAAACTCACTACAGAGTCACTTTGGGCCCTATCAGAATATCAGCCCTGTGACGTTTTTTTAATGTTACAGCACCATGCTGAAATAGAAGCCTTTTGGCCTCGCACAGGACCAATTTTCGTTTTCTTGTTTTTTTTTTATTTTTTAATGTTATTTTTGT
The DNA here is from genome assembly GCA_947361185.1 of Charanyca ferruginea. NCBI lineage: Eukaryota > Metazoa > Arthropoda > Insecta > Lepidoptera > Noctuidae > Charanyca > Charanyca ferruginea. Next base: position 13,685,196 of record OX376085.1, read on the forward strand.
GTGTGTTTTGGTCCTGGGGGGTGAATAAATTCTTTTTCTTTCTTTCTTTCTATATTATATATTTTTTAGTAATGATTTTCCCGTCTACTGTCGGGCAAAAATGTTGAAGGTCAAACCTGCTTATGCACCTACATAGTATCATCCATACTCGTCTTCCGGTTCGTGGTCGCCACTCGAGAACCTTTCTTCCCCATCAAAATGTAATACAGTAATTTAAATAATAGAATGTGTTCCCTTAAACTCGTAAATCTACATACAATACATAACAGTATTTTTTCCAATTAAACTTACAATAAAATAGTTAATTTCATTAGCCTTATTTACATCTCACAGGTACATAGTTGTCTTGGTGGAGTAGTACCTAAAGCAGCGTTTACACGATGACAGTTGATCTTCGCACATGCGAATATCGAAAGGAGATAAACATTATTCGCGAGCAAGAAGTACATAATGGAAGTGGCAACCCGCTAGACAGAGATAGTATTACTTGCAGGTAATTATTAAGGTTCTTGCTCGTGTCAAATAAATGCAAAGACTGGATAGATACAGTCCGCGAGGCGTAAGCTGAGCTTTGCATTTGTTTTAGTGTATATAGATAGTGTAGATATGACGTCGGCTTAGAGCGCGACGCGTCCCTTGCTTGGCTTAAACCGGTTTATACTGCTTTTTGGCAACCGGCCTGAGGCGCGGTGCGTCCTCTTGTACTGTTGCGTAAAGAAGTGTTCTTTTTAATCTAACGATTAGATAATTAAAATGATGAAGATGCAATGTTCGGTGTAGAAGAATTGTTATAATTTCTTTGTTTGAATTTTATTTATTGATCACTAATAATAACATTTATTTTTTAAAGTTTTTTGTCTGACTATACTTTTGGTGATGACTCACACAAATGCAAAGCTCGCCTAAGTCTCGCAGACTGTACAGACGCAAGCACATCAAGCTTTCCAAAAATGTCAAATATTGCTAATTGAACATGAACCTTATTCTTTTGTAATAAAGTTGAAGAACTATCAAAGAAATTTGACAGTTTGGGTTAGATGTGCTGCATTGCTATACCACAGGCCATACCCCTGGTGATATGGTGGGTCTAAAACTTTACCACTTATCTAACCTAACCCGAATGATTTACCAACAATAGAAAGGATCTGACGCTCGGCGGCCGCTACCGCGGCACCGCTCGCTTTCGTGCTTCACAGTTCTAACCTAACCCAAACGATTTTCTCAGTGGTATTGTTTTAGACCCACCATACCACCAGGGGTCCAGGGGTCTTTGTACAGAGGCCAACACATCAAGCTACTACAATCTGTCAAGTTTCTTTGATAGATTTTCAACTTTATTACAAAAGCATAAGGTTCATATTTAATTGGGATAATTTGACAGTTAGGTATGGCTTGATATGCTGGCGTCTGTACTTATTTTGACACGACCTTTAGCAATAGGGTATTTTACCAAAAAAAAATCTAATTAGTCAGTCAGATTTGCAAAAAATATTGGACACGTGTTTTTTCTTTTTTCACGTCAACAAAAAATGAAGACCATACAGTGCGTCGAAAACTCGTGTGACATCACTATGTCAGTACACTTTTACTGGCGAAGTGACGTCACAAACCCCCACTCATGATCTTCGATGCGTTTTATCTTCGTCAGTTTTTATTGATTTGATAAAACAAAAACTAAGTATCCAATATTTTTCGATAATCTAACTGACGGACTAATTAGATTTTTTGGCAAAATACCCTATTGACTATAGGTCGTGTCCTATCCAGTCTTTTATCAACTTATCTCACTTTCTTAATAATTAAAAGCATCTACGGGTTTGCTAGATTTTTTCGGTCGAAAAATATCTATGAATATTCAAAATGAAAAGGAATCTAAGGTTCGAACTCCGATTACTAGTTGAGGCACCATTTTTTACCAACAAGTGGCATATCTACAAGGCACGAGTGAACCGGTTCATCCTAGGCAAGCGTGATCCACCTTAGGCCGCATCATCACTTAAGATCAGGTGAATTGCGCAAGTCTATAAAAATAAAATAAAACAGACCGGAATTTCATGAATTTGCAAGAAGAAGGATATTTTTATCACATCGTTGCCTTATTTCCTATATCGATCGCATTGATCTAGCAAATCCTTAGACACCTAATTTCAGTTTTAAGTCTTAGAGCACTGCTTAACTCTGTGTAATGTAGTAATGAAGATATACGTATTTGTATGTATGTAATGATTGATGTATAAATACAACTGATATTTATATAATTATGCATTTTTATACGATAGTATCTAACAATCGGGAAATGACTTTATAGAGTTGTAATACTGGTAGTTAAGTGATCAGATATTTAAATGGCTCTGTGAGTGCCAATAATTTAATTTAACAGTAAAAATTTGGTAATATGTACTGCGTTTTAACGCATTGTAATCCTACATGGGTCCCGATATTGGTGCCGATCCTTTGTTCACAAAATAAACTAAATTTAGACAGTTGGCATCTCTTACTACCAGGCAGCTGAAGAAAAGGACGGCGACATAAGAACTAAGTTACAGATGTCAAATTAGTTTTTTCCTTGAACATTCGCCGTGTTTTTAGTCAATACTAGTAGTAATTGTATGAACATTTTTGATCAGCTTAAATTGACAGCTCTTATTAATATCTGTATCTTTCTTGTTTTATTGGAGAGAAAGAGATATATGTAGCTTAATATACGTTAAGCTTGTGAACAACGAAATTGGCACCATTGGTAAACTAAAATGTAAAATGTGTTCTTTGACCATTTTTTCGGCACTGGGACTTGCTTCATATCGGCATAACCTATTTCTAAAATATTCCTGTTTTTATATGTTAAGTTAAATTACTTTAAAAATTGATTTAATTATTAAAGGGACGGTAAACGCTTTGATTGAATGAGATATTAAAAACTATAGCTTTTTATTGCAACTAAAATTACACATAATAATAAACGCCATATTGACCATGGTGGCCGAGAATTAAAACCAATATCACAATTGTCGTCCTATTATCGGCCAGTAAAGCGTTTTAACCGAATATCTGATTCAGTCAAAGTCGAAATGAAATGGTGACTTGATTTATCTAATTATGTATCTTGGACAATATTATGGTCAATGCAGGTCCACTGTGAAAAGAATATCGTGATGAAACCTTTTTCCATTGGTTTCATGATTTTTAGACCCTTAGGCGTTTAAATTTTTTGGCGGTTATAATCTGCCTAGCTATTTCCTCACACAGTTGAGGTCTGCTTCCTGTCTAATCGGATGCAGCTGAATACCAGTGTTTTACATGGAGCAACTGCCTATCGGACCTCCACAACCCAGTTACTGGGTAACACGATACCCCTTGGTAAGACTGGTTGTCAGTCTTTCGGACTTCTGACTATCTATAAGGAATGACAGCTGAGAGTAGCGACTAACTACAAATATCACCGATAGGATTTGATTGGAGCCCCTACAAACATTACAGTTTCACTTAAATAATCCATCTAAATTATTGAGACAGTTGAAATGCAAATGAACGTGACACGACATTGTAAGTCGCATAGGGTCGTTGGTTCGTTTTACAAAACCGAAGTCATTACTATTTATAACCAACCGAATTTTTAGATATTTAAATGTAAGTACGATAGACGGGACAAGGCTAACAAAATTGTTTTTTTAGTACTTTCGACTACAGTATCAAGTCTAGTGTTAAACATGACAAGTGCGAAACTTAAGATATATTAACATTTTTATAACATTTTTTTATAACTTGTAAAGTTTAAAAAAAAAGTATTTCCTGGAACAAGTTTTGTTAAATCTCCGCGCGCCAATTTTTATGCGATGTTATCGCGTTTTCACTCACTCATTTGTTTTTGAACATTGCGTTGGATAAAACAAAAAAATTTTAGACCTCTTAAGACAAAATCTATGAATATCGTTCGTTCTATAATATTGACCATAGACTAGATCGGGTTTTCAAAAGTCCAAGATACATAATTAGATATTTTGATATTTGTGTAATTATACGTAGCACAAAAATGTGTGTGACATTTGTATGGAATGTGAGAGCGAAGAGGCTTCGAACCTCCGATAGGAATACATAATTATTAATTTGTGTTAACAAATTATTGTTTGATTTATTATTTATTAGTTGTTTCTTAATAATAAACGTTCAGTTATTATAATGGGTTGTTTTTATTTGACGTGATAACGTCTTATAAATCGATGAACACCGGCTGCACGCACGAAAAAGTGTCACGTTCCGCCTGAGCCCGAGCGTGCAAGCGAGAGCGACGGAACAAGCGATAGAGAGGCACGATCGGCCCAAGCAATAAGCTCCGCCCACCTCGACGGAAGTCATTATTTGCTTGTGTTATATATGTTAGCCATTATGTTTCTTTATGACGTTATCATGGAAAACTATAATCCGTAAACCGATTTTACAGACAACCAATTTTTTTTTTATTACATCGATGACTTAATATCTTGTAAAGAGGCGAGTACATCAAGCTACAACAATCCGTCAAATTTCTTTGATAGATTTTCAACTTTATTACGAAAAGAAAAGGTTCATATTCCATTGGTAAAAATGGACAGTTTGGTTTGCTTAATGTGCTCTGTACATCATCATCTTCCTGCCTTTATCCCATGTTACTTGATGTCGGCGTAACATGTTTTCTTCTTCCATTCAGTCCTGTCCAACGTCATGCTTTCACTGACTCCCTTTTCATACATATCGTTCTTCACACAATCCATCCATCTTTTCTTTGACCTTCCTCTCCCTCTTCATCCATCCAAATTAATATTCATAACTCTTTTGGTCACACGCGTTTCATCTCTTCTCTTCACATGCCCATACCAAGACAAACGATTCCCTCTCAACTTTTCTGTCACTAGCGCCACTTAGAAACTTCCTCATTAATTTCTCACCTTATCCATTCTGGTCACTCCACACATCCGTCTCAACATTCTCATCTCCGCTACGCGCAATCTTTTTTCATCCATCTTCTTCACGGCCCAACATTCCGATCCATACAGTACGTCAGGTCTTATCACGAACTTGTAGATTTTCCCCTTTAACTTGAGGGGCATCCGTGGGTCACAAGTTGTTTCAGTGACCTGTCGCCACTTCATCTTTTTCCAAAGAGAAAACCGCCTTCAAAAACTACAAAGTAATACCTATTAGATTCAGAAGTCTTGACAAGTTTTATTTTTCGCTTTTAGTGCCTAATTCTTATCATCCAAATCAATCAAGAATCTGTGCCACCTCAGATTATCAAACAAAAGGCAGATAGACCTTGTGGAACACTGCGAGTGAAGCCACAAAGCAAATACAAATTCAATAACGAGTACCTACAATCTCTTGATTAAATTAGCTTTTGAATTTTTATTTGTTTTTGTTTTTTTTAACAATGCTTCGCTTCATGCTGTACTGACTTGTGTCTGTACAGCGCGAAGCGAATTGTAGGTATTCGTTTTTTAATTTGTATTTGCTTTGGTGGCTTCACTCTCAGTGTTCCACACGGTCTATCTGCCTTTTGTTTCATAATCTGAGGGTGCCACTAAAAGCCACAGGAAAGCAATAATACACAATTTCGTTTACTTGGATGACGTACCTATATTTTTCGACTTAGGTGACGACTTAATCAAGTAATCATCCTCGGATGAAACGCCACCCTTTTCAAAATGTCGGCAACATGTGAACTACAACTGACGTTTCCGACAACGCAGTATCAAAGTTCTTCGCGAATTTATCGTAAATTACAAAATCACGAATACAACCGTCGGGCAGTAGCCCACCAGACACAACACCCGTCTGGTAGGAGGATCCTCCCTTTTCAATGGAGGATGAGGAACTTTACACTTTGTTCCTCATACCCCTAAGGGTGATACCAGACCAATCGATCGATGGTAGAATGGATTAGTCGACGTTGATCGATAGTTTCTAACTATCGATCAACGTCAAGAAACACCTTCGAAGATTGCTCTAACGTGAGTCTTTTTGTATTTTTAGAGTGCTTCAAGCTGTGGGGGCCTAGCGGGAACGGTCCCGACTTTATAATCGCTAGATGCCTAACATGTCCATTATAGATAATTATGTGTTTGGGGTGCTGTTAGGGCTGCCTTGTTTCTGTAAGGGTGTTACCAGACCAATCGATCGATCGTCGATCGACGGCATCGATCGAGGGTAGAATGGGTTAGTCGACGTTGATCGAGTTTCTACCAGACCAATCGATCGATTGTCGATCGACGACCTATCGATGGTAGAATGGATTAGTCGACGTCGATCGAGCTGCTTAAGAGCGCCCAACCCGTCATATTTCCGATACAAACGCTCGTACGCGATTACGGCGTTATACCAAATTATTTTCCAAATATTTTTAGCACACAGGTATCTTGTGGTTTAAATCTAGGTTTGTATGAAGCCAAAAATAAACTTTTTTAAGAAACGAACTCAGTAAACACGTCCGAAAATCTGTTTTTTTGGCACAATTTTATCTGAACTTTGGCCGTTCATAATGCACTCATACATTAAAAAAGTAAAAAAACAGCCTTATAGAAACCTTGCACATGTAATGGAGATTCTAAATTACAAACACTATTACCCAAATCTTGTAAGGCTTTTTCAAAAACACGTATGGCCTGGGACAAGTTTCGTGAAATTTCCGCGCGTCAATTTTCCTGTGATGTTATCGCGTTCTCACTCACTCGTTTGTTTTCGAGCCTTGCGTTGGATGAAACAAAAAATTTTTCAACCACGCTCGCGTCGAAGTTCGTTCGATGGGGTTGGGCGCTCTTAATTATTATTACTGATGGATTCTAGTCGGAGTTAATCGGTTAACGTCGACCCATGCCATCGACCGGCAATTGTTCGATTGTTAGTCGAACGGTATCCGTCGATCAGCCAAAGCTACCACACCAATCGATCAACGTCGATCGATGATCGATCGACGATGGTGACGATGGGGACGATGGTGTAGTAACACCCTAAGAAACTACCCATTCATTGGCTGTTTTCCTGCGTGCGTCAGTTACGTCGTGTCAAGAACACAAGTAGTTCTAATTTGTAGACTAAAATACATTTAATATAAATGTCGCAGGCAAAATGTATGATTCCGCCGTTTACATACGGCGTCGTCATTTAATAAATGCTCGCAGTTATGTATAATGCCGAAGGCAAAATCTATATTGCCGTGTCAATATATAAAATGCCGAAACATTTCATTGACAATTTAAACGCCGTATACATAATGCCGCGGCAAATTGAAGAATTTAGTTCTGATGATGATCAAAAACGCTAGGGTGTCAATCGAATCTGGTTCTCGGAGAACACCTGCAGAATACTATTGGTCAAAAAAGCGAGCATGCAAGCGAACATGCAGCAGGCATGGTTTCTGTCACGGCTACGGCGTTGCGGGGCTCCGGCGGTACCACGCGAGCTTATCGTCGCAGATGGTATTCACGCTCACCACCGCTGCTTCGGCTTACTGGCCGGCTTCGCCGGCCAGCCTCAGCCGCGGCGGCGGGCGTTAAAACCACCTGCTCCTCAACTCGCTGGCCGCCTCGCCCCTCCGCGCCTACGCGAATTTAAATTACACTCTAGGGGTAGGGCAGACAAGACTACGTGGAGTCGGTTTCACAGCAATTCGTTTCTGTCATTAACTTTTGTAACTACGAACTACTTCTCTTCGAACTACATATATATGTTAGACTTTAGCACATAATTTTATTAAATTAATCTTGCTTGAAATCTTCATTAGTTACCTGATTATCGAAATAAAGTTGATTTGTCCAATCTGTGTTTTATCGTGGTCACCCTAAAACTACAACCAACGTCGAAATTATTACAATTGAACGAGTTATCAATTTGCCTTCGGCATTATACATAACTGCGAGCGTTTATAAACTGACAACGCCGTATGTAAACGGCGGAATTATACGATTTGCCTGCGACATAAATAAAAGTTTAGAGGTCAAATGACAGTCTTTGTTTTGATAAACCTGTTGACTAGTTATGCAGGTACCTATCATGATTAAAATAAATTTGGATGCAACGTATATATTTACAGGTAAAACAGTTACATGGAAAAAACCGTCTGCATACAATGAGGGCTATCGCGTATGAATTCGCCGCTAGAGGCGCTAGTGTACCGTGAGGTCTCCGCAACGTCAAATGTGGGTAGGCTACGCGGGTTTATTTCTAATTAAGTTAATGGTTAATTAATTTCTTAGAATAATGTTGTGAATATTTTGCAATAGGTACCTCAAATTAATTAAGTTCATGCTAGAAGATACACCGCGCGGAACTCTGAGTGAAGCCAAAAAAGCAAATACAAATTCAAAAGCGAATACCTACAATCTCGTGATTGTATTTGCTTTTGAATTTGTATTTGTTTTGTTTAACGATGTGGCGTTTCGTGCTATAGAGGAACTGACTCTTGTCAGTACCTACAGCACGAAGCGCGTTTTGGGTACTTATTCGATTTTGTATTTGTATTTGCTTTTTTGGCTTCACTGTCAGAGTTCCGCGCGGTCTATCTGCCTTTTGTTTCATAATCTGAGGGTCAATTAATGTCAGTGCTTTGAGATAGTTTTATCTTTCGGAAACTTAAGTCCTCCTTTTTTTTCTAATAAATCGGGACTGCGAAACACTACGGCATGCTCGATATTTTTACGGTACAATTGAAAGGTATTTTAAAGCACAACAAAATATAGAGGCTACCTACAGAAGGACCGCTCCCGCCATCTTCGAAAATAATTACCTAAACTTGCCAGACTCACTAGGGCTGCTACTGTAGTGACTGTAGGTTTTATTTGAAACTTGAGCATTACGGACTGGGTAAACTTGCGCTTAGTTTAATAAAATCTTATCTGTATGACAGACAGCAGCAAGTTCAAATAAATGGGGTGAATTCATATGGTTTAAAAGTAGAAATGGGAGTCCCACAAGGGTCAATATTAGGTCCTTTCCTCTTTTTAGTTTATATTAATGATCTTCCCCGTTTATTTAAAAACCAACCACAAATGGTGTTATTTGCCGATGACACCTCTTTAATTTTTAAGATAAATAGACGGGCTAATAATCTCGACAATGTAGGTAAATAACGCCTTACTTCAGGTCGAAAATTGGTTCACAGCCAATAACTTAGTATTAAATGAAAAAAAAACGAAATGCATCAGATTTGCTTTACCTAATGTCAAAAGTAGTGATTGCGATATAGTATTGAATAAAGAGAAACTGGAATTCGTTGATGAAACTGTTTTCCTGGGAATCACGCTCGACTCAAGGCTACAATGGGGTCCTCATTTAACATCTCTCGCAGGACGACTAAGTTCGGCAGCATATGCTGTCAGAAAGATCCGGCAATTTACTGATGTGGATACCGCGAGACTGGTCTATTTTAGTTACTTTCATAGTATTATGTCTTACGGTATTTTACTTTGGGGGCGAGCTGCAGACATCGAGTCTATCTTTATTCTGCAGAAAAGAGCAATCAGAGCCATTTACAATCTACGTATGCGCGATTCTCTAAGGGAACTGTTTAAGGAAATTAACATAATGACGGTACCTTGTCAATACATTTATGAAAACATTATGTACGCTAGAAAAAATCTGCATCTTTTTGGTAAAAGAAGTGACAGACATAACTATAGTACTAGAAACAGGGACCAACTAGTTCAACCAGGTTTCAGGCTGGCTAAAGTAGATTCGTCTTTCATGGGGTTCTGTCTAAAGTGTTACAATAAAATACCTCCCCACATTGTTCAACTTAATGAGACAAAATTTAAGTCCTATATTAAACGCACACTATGCAGCCGAGCCTATTATAAATTGGATGATTACATCACTGATAAAAATGCTTGGCTGGATGCTGGTCTAGCTCCACAGCCATAAGGGTTCATAGATTTATGGATTAGCATTGGTGTCTATTTTTTGGAGCTGCTGAAGATACCATTATCTTTGCATTGTATAAACTCAAACTATTAGTATTATATAATTTTGCATAGCACATACATGTGAGCACTATGTACTTTAAAGCCACCATTTACGAGATGTCTTTCGTTGACTTGAATATGCCCTGGCGGTTGAGTGTTTGTCATGCTCACTTGAATGTCTCGCTGATGGTGGCGCATGTGTTGGATCATTTGGTTCCCTTCAAAATGGTTGAACTAAATGGTGCCGATCCGTGCGTCATGTTCGTGAACGGGCGCCGTCAGTTGAGACTGGTCATCTCTTAGCTGCCTCGGGTATTTTAAATTTATTTTGAATTGTCTAATTTCATTGCCACTAGACCTCTTTTAACGTGCACAACTTGTTACATTGTTCTCACATTGTACCTCTAGATTCAACATGAATGATGTAACCTAAATTTGTAATATTCTATTGATTTTAAAAGAGTGTTCGTGGAGTTTCTTGCTCGTTCTTCTCCATAGAAACCTACTGTTTGGAACGAGCAACTAGCTGCAACTTTTTGACTGACTGACTCTTTGACAATTCAAAAGTGCCTGTAAATGGTTTATTTGAAATAAATGATTTGAGTTTGAGTTTGAGTTTGAGTTTGATTTGTGACAATATGAAATTTTATTGACACTGGTTGGAACTCTTTGCAATTATTTATTAAAAAAAAATCTTGTTTGTCGTGAAATGTCAATGTCTCTCATTTATTCATTTAGACCACACGTGACAGTCGAGTCGTAAGTCTGCTTGAAACTGCTTGAGAATGCCTATAAACGTAATGTCAATGTGTGCATGGTAAAAATGTCGGTTTGTTGTAAGTGGTATCTCTGCTCGGGCGCGACGCAGCTTTACGTTTTTTGTGATTAAAGGCACTTTTGAACGTCATATTGTAAAATTTGAATCTAGTTGCCCATTCCAAATGGTAGTTTCGTATGGAGAAAAATGGGCATGAAATATTGGATATATAATTTTATTCTGTGTTGGTTATAGGTAATATTATAAGCTTGGCTTTATGGAATTAATACTTCAGTACTCGCTATTATCTGTGACAATTGACTACGACGACTGTATTATTTTTCTATTCTGTATATGTGGCAAGTAACATAAACTGAATAAACTGGAACTGTTTTTGTGCATGCAGAAAATCCTAAACCTTAAAGTAAAACTCCATACATACTCTTTTAAAAAAAGAATGTTTACAATTTGCATAATTTACAAGAATTATAATTTGTTACGTGAATACGATGTAAGTACCTTGTATAAAAATCATAATATATACCTATTATGCCGTGGCTGAATAGGTACTGGGTCAAACAAGGAATCTGACAAGAACAAAATACAACACACTCGCACATATACACACTCACACACGTAATACCTAATATCCGTGTTTTCCATCGACACGCTAAGTAGAAGACTGTCAAAAAATTTGGTATCAAAATCCGTTGCGTGGTTTAGAAGATGTTAGCGGAGAAAAACAGACTAGCGACAATAGGGAACATTACGCAAAACTCGACGCAGAGGGCGCCACTAGCACATTCCGTAAATCATAACCTCGTATTCTTGTTATATTATGTTATTAATTGTAATAACTAGGTATTTTGTGAACATATATCAAAGTTTTAATTAATCTTACTTACCTAACTGTACTTTAACCATATTATGGCGTCCTAGGACCATTTGAAAGTGGATTCGGGCTATGCTCAGAATAAAATAATATTTGGTTGTCTAACATGATAAAATGTGAACGTTATTCTGTAAATGCGACTATCTCACCTGAATACTTAACCTGAACATATTTTAGAGTGATTTTTAGCTGCTTCCCAAAGTTTTCGAACGTTTTCTTCTTTTGGAAATGACTAATTCCCTTCATTTATTCATCGAAATACACCGCACTGATACATTATTGTATAATATAACACACTTCCCAATTTTGAACTCAAAGGCAGAATTTCACGCTTTGAACGACTCGTCGATAAACTGTTTACGGACTATGCTAGTGCTGCACTCTGGTGCCAGAACATTGCAGTAATTTCCCCTATTGCTTTTTTTTTGTGAAGAGAAGAAACTAGTGATTTCCGATGAGGAACAGAGTCTACAGGCAAGTACCTACACAACAGCAGCAAGCAGGCAAGATATTGGCGTATTTAATAGCATACTGTCTAACCTTAACTCAGATTTGGCGGAAATCAGTGTATAATATGTGTAGTAAGTACTTAGGTAGGATAAGTTTTGCCACAATAGGACTGGCATCTTGTTAAAAGTCCTGTAAATAATTAAAGATCACATTATCTTCACATGGACCATTTAATAAAATCTTAAAAAAATACACATAAAAGTATCTAAAACAAAAATCTATAAAATAATAAAATTCTCCACCGTAAAATCTCGTTCAATTAAAACTTGGAAGTCCAAAATCCTCCGGTTTGAAGTCGTGAAGGGATTTGAGAACTAGAGTCGCCTTCGTAGTGTCTTTTGGTAGAATGCCTGTAGCTGGGGTCATCACCACCTGATGATGAAATATGGTAAGTAATGATCCTACTGGAGTCATGACCAATACCATTAGATATTGCTTATATAGTAGGAGGCGATTCAAAAAACTGATGGTAACAAAATCGGGGGATACTGGTGTTGTAGCTACATTCATCTTCAAACAAAAAATTATACCGCTCGATATCCAAAGGATCAAAGAATTCGTTACAACTTGGTCAGAAAAGATTTGTGCGACATAGGTAGTTAAGTACCTACATATTATAATACCCACACTGAAAGAAAAACTCGGTACCCGTTACGTACAAGTACCTATTCACGTAAAACACGGCCGTATTCGTGACTTTCCATACCTAGATACAAGCACGGTACCTAGGTATTAGAATATACAAGTTAGTGACTGGAAGATGTCAAATGCTTATCAAATCCAATAGAGTAAAAGCTGGATAGTTTACCCATCACTTTTTTTTTAAATTGCTTCTTAGCTCTCAGTACAAAAAGCAAAATATCTTATTTGTAAAATGGGAGGGTACTTTGGTTTATTATTTTCCAAGAATCATGGCAGGATTTGTACAAAAAAAAAGATGTTTAGAGAAGTTGAAATTCAAATTCTTATATTCTTGGGTAGGTACCTAACTAAAGAGTTCTCCCTTCAGGCATTTACAATATTTTTAAAACCTCGCAAAAAAAAAAGTGTCAGAACGAAACGGCGACTGACAGTACCTAACAGTAACACTGACAGCCGCCGTTTCGCAGTTCTTACACTGAAATTGTATCGTTTTATGGGAAAAAATATCACAAATAATGATATTTTTTTTCCACACACTTGTCACATCAGTTGTCTGCCAATTTTATAGATCCATTGACGTCGCTTGTCACTTTATTTTATTTATAAACACTAAATGAGCATCGAGATGAAACGAAAAGGTGTTATTTTCATTTCGTAATAATTATTTTAATTATGCGGGGGTTTAAAAATATGCTCAGTATATCAATCTACTCCTGGTATTCTTCACATTGGAAAGTATTTTAAAACCCTCTAATTTTTTTTTTATACAAATGAATGTATGGATCTCGCCATGATTCTTTCTACTTTTACTGATTCTTTGTGAAAGTAAAAAACAAAAAACATTATCTTTGATATTTCCAGATTATTGGCAATTTTTGCTGATCTCTAACTTCTGGGACGCTAACTCTCTAATCGATCCCATACGGAATAGTTGCCTAGTCCATATAAATTGCGTTTAGGATAGATGCCCCGCCGAGAAACAGGACATTTATCCCGCAAAAACTTTCATCGCATTTCAACACGGTCAGCGAAATGGTAGTGGTAGAATCTCTCGATAGATAAATAAAAAAGCTTTTTTACAATAAAGACAACGGCCTTCAAAAACCAAAAAGTTTTTGTAAAAAAGCTTTTTTTATTTTTCGCTTTTTATTAGTACTTCCTTAACATCTAAATCCATTAAGAAATAGCAACACAGTCAAAACAGAGATTGAAAGTACAAGGTGAAAACATGACAACATCATCCATGTATATTTTTTTGCTTTCTGTCGATTTTTTCAAAAAGTGCTGAATCAATTTCGATAAAATTTATTTGGGACCACCCTTGAGGTGTACCCTATCCATCAAAAAAAGAATTTTCAAAATCGCTTTACATTTGCAGGAGAAATCGCGTAACAAATATACAAAAAGATATAAAATAAAAAACATAGACGAATTGAGAACCTCCTTCTTTTTGAAGTCGGTTGAAAATAAGTATAATGTGATTCATCATAAAACTAGAGTAATTACAATCGAAGCAACTATACCCCTTTTTTTTTTTTTTTTTGGGGGCGGGCGGAGGGGTCTGTCAGACTCTTACTGACTAAAAACCACCCCGGTGTTCCATCTCACACCTACGTCGGGGGTCGCGGGAACTGGAGATACTTCCGCAACCCCCGGCTGGTGCCGGCCCGCTGCAGCGGGCCACTTCTCGGGTCCTATACCCCTGGGGCAACTAGGTATCCTGGTTTTAGCCTTTTAGCCTATATTTGTTACCTAGGTATAGTACGTGCCCATAATATACAGTACGATTTAAACTGAATGGCGGCTCTAAACACGAGGCGAGTGGCTGCGCAGTAACAATTTCACGTGACGGTGGGGGTGAGGGGCGGGGTACTGCGCAGCCAACCGCTCACTTCACAGCCGCCATTAAGTATGAATCGAACGGTAGTTATCATTTTGTCAGAGTGTTGTCAAACTAAAAATATGAAAGTTAGCAACATTATAAGTAGGTAAACCCTTTTACCTGCATTCCCGCTGCAACTGCAGCTTGTAAACCAACAACGGAATCCTCAAAAGCAAGGCACTGAAAAATTACCGAAATTGTAAATGAAGGCATTTCAAATGTTTTAGAATATCTATTTTACTGTGAAGGCATCCCAACACCACACGAGCGTTAAGATCGCCGAGGCTATAATGTCGTAGAAATAAATTGTTTTATTATATAGGATGCAGGCGGATCCACAATTCCACATATGATAATTTGCCCGATTCGATCAACGTATCAGTGGGCCAAGTCTGCTATTTTTATAATTTCGTCATTCCAACACGATCCCATTGTCATTTTGCTAAAAGTTCGTAATCTGTTAAATTCATAATGGTCGATCATTGGTCGGTCGAAATAAAAGCAATGACTGCACAATGACGTTCTAATGGCAGGTCACTGATCAAAGGAACTGTCAACATTTTAGCAGATTACCGCCTAAGTCAGTCATTCAGTTGTCATTTTGTACGAGATTACCATTCTATATCATTTCTTTCAATGGCGTGTCAGTGGTTGATCATTGGAAAGTCATAATGACGCCATTTTAATAGTAGATTACCAAACTTGTCAAAATCAACAATTATGAAATCAATGATATACCATTCTGACACTATTGTAATAGCAGACTTGAAGCCCTGGACAGGTGATGATACGTGATCATGATAACACCGCTCTGATACACAGCGCGATTCGGCCTTTTGCATTTCGAGTCGATTTTTGTCCGATCATCAAAGAAGATACGGTACGTTTGCCGATACTTTTTCTTGAGGATACGACAGGGACGATACGGAGTGAAATAAAGGAGTTCATAACTAGATACGGAGCTTGATACACTACGACAAATGATACGGTGATACGGATACAGCGATCGGATCGGGCAAATGATCATATGTGGATCCGTCTTAACGCCCTGGGCCTCAAGTCTGCTATTACAATAGTGTCAGAATGGTCTATCATTGATTTCATAATTGTTGTTTTTGACAAGTTTGGTAATCTACTAGTATAATGGCGTTATTATGACTTTCCATTGGTCAACCACTGACACGCCATTGAAAGAAATGATATAAAATGGTAATCTCGTACAAAATGACAACTGAATGACTAACTTGGCGGTAATCTGCAAAAATTTTGACAGTTCCTTTGATCTGCAGTGACCTACCATTAAAACGTCATTGTGCAGTCAATGATCGACCATTATGAATTTAGCAGATTACGAACCTTTAGTTAAATGACAATGGGATCGTGTTGGAATGATGAAATTATAAAAATAGCAGACTTGGCCCCCTGGTCGGTTGTGTGTCAGGATGTCTTTCTGTCGTTAAGGTTAAATCACATCAACCACAATCAACACACGGATACACACACATGGAACTCGATTCACATGGATCACTATCATCATATAGATTGTTTTTATTACATGAATTGAGAATACAGGCTGGAAACCAAGTAATCATCATGAATGTGTGACGCGCCGCGCTGCGAGCGGCTGTGTTTCACTTCTCCGCACTTCCCCAAGCTATCACTCCGCGAGGAAATATAAGCCTCGGCACACCGGACTCCCTCCCTTTCAGCTGACGTAGTTAGGGCCCTTTTTTATGAAAATTTTCGCCCGCACGAGGATCTGGTCCGCATGCAGGCTGCCCGCAACCTATGATTTCATACATGTTTTTCCTATCATGCGGGCAACACGCGCGCGGAACGCGGATTGGTTGCGGGCGAATAGCCGACGGCGTTCTTCTGCCTTCAGTGTTGTTTTTACTGTGACGCGAGTCGAACGCATGGTCATAGTACGCACGAGTTTTTTTCACTGGCGACACGCACGCACGACACTGCAGCGGCAAACGCAATCTTTGTCCTGCGAGATCATTGCGCGGGCGAAAATTCGCATGACAGGAAAAGGGCCCTTAGGCTAAGCGCGTACTACGAAATTAATTGGGTGCGATTTTTAAAATGCGAAATGAAATCGATTGAAATAAAGGGAAAATCGCAAACGAATTGTTATCGCAGTGCGCGAACTCTAGAATATTGGTATTGTTCACAGATTGGCGATTATTATTCGCAACGATTAAAATTCGTAGGTTGCGTTTCACCAGAGATACAGTGCGAAAATGCGTAGCGAGGGATGTGTACGATAATAACCAATGATACCGCTTCATCGTCATAACTTGTGTAGGTACTAAGCGAGCGCTGTAATTGGTTAGTTTTACACATTTGCTCATTTCATCCTACGCTACACAACCTCGCACGCACATCTCTGGTGGAAACGCAGCCTAAGTGTCGGACAACAGACCACGCTTCAGAGTACCACGCCCTTCTATTGACTGAGCCTAAAACGCCTTATTCACCATCCTTCTTGCTGTACGTCCCGCCAAGGTCATACATCAAAAGTACCGTGAAAAAAAACAATTAATAATAATTATGGACGTACAGCAAGCTTATTCACGGTCGTTTTGTATCGTGCATGACCTTGGCGGGACGTACAGCAAGAAGGATGGTCAGTAAGACGCTTTAGGCGTTGTCCTAGGTGAGCGACTGGACGCCACACGTACCGACCCGACGCGATGCGATCTGATGCGACCAATACTTCACGCGACGTGTGTCCTACTTTGTAGTCATTGTATTTGGAAAGAAATAAGTTTGGAGGAGGAGAGGTTGTTTACCTATTGACTTTACTCTAAAGTAAGAAAAAACACTGGTACTTATAATTGTAAATATTTAATGAATAAACTATTGTGTCGCGTCTCGTCGCGCAAAAAACAAATCCGCACTTAAGGCGACGATATACGCCGGCGACCTTGAGCGACCAGAGTATCATATGTGCTACGTCCAAGTTTAGTCGAAAAAATTAAATAAAAGATAGTATTCTTTAACTTAAAAAAAGGCGTAGACTTAAAGATAGATAATAAAATTGTCTATAAGATAATAAAAGTTTCGTTTAAATATTCCTGGTAGATTTTGTGTGATTATCATTGTTTTGTCCGCGTCAGACACAACTACACGATTTAATTAAACTATTTAATATGAACTTAATCAAAAATATTCACATACTAAATGATTAAGAGAATGTTCTTTTTTTCATATCATTTACACTACACATTTTGACGTGATTGTCTGTTTAAAATCTGCAAAAGTCGCTTGTTAGCGCCTTAAGACCTACCGCGTTTCTTCGCACACTGATAGCGACAAGATACGTAGGCCACAAGTACACATACAACGACTATTAATTTGATATTTTCGCGTCGCGTCGCATTACCGCGTTTGTCGTTCACCCAGGAAAACGGGTAAGCCACTTTATCTAGTATGCCTAACCAGAATATTGTTGAAACCTTGATTAAAAGTGAATTGCTATTTCTGATCTCAGTATGTAATTTATATCCAATAATTACTTCCCCTGGGGGCCAAGTCTGCTATTTGTATAATTTCGTCATACCAACACGATCCCATTGTCATTTTGCTCAAAGTTCTTAATCTGCTAAATTCATAACGGTCGATCAATGGTCGGTCAATGACTGCACAATGACGTTGTAATGGTAGGTCACTGATCAAAGTAACTGTCAAAATGTTTGCAGATTACCGCCTTAGTCAGTCATTCAGTTGTCATTTTGTACGAGATTACCATTCTATAGCACTTCTTTCAATGGCGTGTCAGTGGTTTACCATTGGAAAGTCATAGTGACGCCATTATATTAGTAGATTACCAAACTTGTCAAAATCAACAATTAAGAAATCAATGATAGACCATTCTGACACTATTGTATTGTAGGTAATAGCAGACTTGAGGCCCAGGGCCTCAAGTCTGCTATTACAATAGTGTTAGAATGGTCTATCATTGATTTCATACTTGTTGATTTTGACAAGTTTGGTAATCTACTAATATAATGGCGTCATTATGAAAATCAATGATAGACTATTCTGACACTATTGTAATAGCAGACTTGAGGCCCTGGTCGACCGCGTGCCTAAGGGCCAGTCCACACCAAAGTACAATTAACCTTTTAAAATTACGATAGACACTGAATTTATTATACTTAAACTATTTTTACAGTAGCTGTGTTAATAATGGTTACAAATACCGAATTCCCTGTCGTGATCCACACCACACATAAGAGATTACAGTACATAATTATTATACATGAACTTATCATAATACTACATACACATATTACACTTTTTTAGTTTTATTTGTTGTCAATTTGAGTCGTCGGTGTCCCTTCGTTTGTCACAAACTCACAACCACAGAGTAATATAATAAACCTCTCACAACGCCAGCGACATAGACAAACAATGTGGAAACACATTGGCCGATAGTTGCAACATTAAAAAAAAAATAAAAAAAATAAATAAGGAAAAATGCTATATTATGTATTCACTTTTATTTATTTATTGTTTTAATAACTTTATATAATTAATAGTTATGTCGGGTTTACATATTACATATTTTTTACATAATGTTAGCTTGCATATTTTTGTAGATATTTATTATTACAACTTTTTTATTAATTTTTTTTAATTATTTTTTACCTTAAGTCATGACTGTGGCCGCCCGTGGCATCTCTGCAAGGCCCTGTCAGAATACCAGCGCTGCGACATTTCATGTCGTAGCATTGTGCTGAGACAGGAGCCTTTTTGGTCTCGTACAGGTTTCATAAGGCTTTTCTTTTTATGTTTTATTGTTTTATATAACCCTTTTTTATGTTGTGTTTACCTGTACGAGGTTACAAATAAACCATTTTTCTTTCTTTCTTCTTTCTTTCAAATACGTGCATTTGTAACCATTTTAATAATTTATCTTCTAAAATTATGTGGCTTTCATTAAGTTGTAAATTTAATTCCAATTTTAAGTTACAGTGTCAATGCTAAAAACCTAACAGAAGCAGGGATAAACAATACCTGGAACGTTACTCGTTTCACTGTAATTCTACAAAATTTAGAATGTTACCTAATCTTTAAAAGACTTTTATTCTGTTTATATTTATACGTCCATATTTAGTACCTACTATCTTTGATCTATTTATCAAAATTATATTAAAATCAGTTTAATTAAAAAAATATAAAAATTATAAAAATATAAAAAATAGTTAAATTGTTTTAACTTATCTGATCTTTGAAATAAAATGTTTTAAATTCCTACTTCGATGAACCTCTTTTTTCTAATGCTATTGGATATGCTATGGAGTATAGGTACCTACGATTTTTACCTATTTAATTTGGCACTGTACCTGTGCTATACTCTTAATTTTTTTTTGTGGTCTTAAGAAATACTCTGCTCTGCTCTTGGTGTTCGCTGACAGGGTCACCAGGAGGTCACCAGGTGACAATGTTATTGTTATACATACCTTACAAGGTTTCGGTTTACCGGGAAACAAAAAGGCAGCCCTTAGATAGGGGTCCGGGTCTGGCTTTCCACGTATCAGGCCGGGGTCGTCTGCGCAAACCTAAACATATTTATTTATTACAGAACTATAAGATCGAATTCTCGATGTGGACACAAAAAAAACACTAAGTATAATTATATGTAACTATAGCTTTTGCCCACAACTTCGCTCGCGTTAATTTAGAATTTGACAATCAATTCGAGTTGTACCTACTCTACTTCAAATAATAGGTATAATAGGAAACATTACTGGAAACTAGGCGCAGAGGGCGCCACTAGCACATACAGTAATCAAACCGCCACGGAGCATAACCTCTGTCTGTGTTATTAATTGTAATAATTAGTTAGTTTGTGAAAATAAATCAGTTTTAATTTACCTAATTACTGTTCTTTACTATTATATATCATGGCATCCTACGACCATTTGAAAGTGGATTCTAGGTTTTGCATGACATTACATGACAAAAGTGAGCGTTATTTTGCAAATGCTACTATCTCACCTGAATACTAATTTCAATGAAATCTTTGGATTTTAAAATGTGCTGAACACAATTATTAATAAAATGTGCTTAGAGTGCGCGCTAATCTCAGGATCTACTGGTTCGAATTGAAAAATTATTTTTGTGTTGGATAGTCCATTTATCGAGGAAGACTATAGGGCCATGCGAAGCCGGGTCGGGTCGCTAGTTATTTATATTTGTCATACAAATGAATGATGGATCTGGCCATGATTCTTTGACAGATTATTGAAGCTTTGTGTCCTGGCCTCTGTACCTACCCTACGTCCGCTTCTGTACACCTATACGTCTATTCTGTTACAATCTCCCTCGGTGAACACCTAGGTGAAGTGAGCTGTCATTCGTCCGTCTGCTTTGTCAATCCCTAGCATCGTGACGGATGACAGCTCACTTCACCTAGGTGTTCACCGAGGGAGATTGTAACAGAATAGCACTGCTGACAACGTATATGAAAATTTTTAGGATGATCGCTTCCGTGGTAGTCGACAATTAAGTCGAAGAACAATGAGCTGTTTTGCTGCATTATCGGCATCCCCACATACGAACGATACATATTAGAAGGGGTGACAATTTATCTATTCGAAGAACAATTTCCATTTCACGTAATGGTGCTACACATAAGTTCGAAGTATCGCCAATTCATTACCCAATGATGGAACTTTTGAAACAATTTAGGTTTTTCAGCGGCGTGCTTCATCACGTGAGATCTCAGTGAGTTCGTGGCCAGAGCGAACAGTACGCCAGTTTTGTGCAGGTGGTTCAGAAGCCGTTCAGCTCCTGGAACAACATGTAATAGTAAAATAATGTACGATCGCCCTCAAAAAGATGTATACGTTAGGTACCCCGGCCAAACCCGATTTTAGGATACTTTTAGGGAACTCGGTACACGCGATAGAACAAATCAGTATAGCCTAGGCGAAACTCGTTCATCCTGTTACCGATAGGAAAAACCAGTTTAGCCTAGGTCGAATCGGTTTATTTTAGTTAGCATTTACATGCTTTAGGATAGAGTACGTCGTAGTTTGAACTAATTTTGCCTAGTCGAAACGCATGTCGCTGTCTGTACGAACGGGGAATCACCGGATCACCTCTAGCTCGCCTCTCTCGCGTTTCGGAAGTCGGTGGCAATACAAAACATCAAACAGAACAAAGCCACTGACTTCCGAAAATAAAGTCATGTGTGTTCTGTGCTAAAGTTATTTATCACTTTTTAGAATTTGAAGGCTTGTTAAAAAGCTTTTTATTTTTCGCTTTTTAGTATCTCCTTATCATCCAAATCCATTAAGAAACGGCAACACAGTCAAAACAGAGATTAAAGTAACTAAGTCTTGTACCTACTCAAAGATTGAAGAAATTAAAACGTCATCTATGTAAAATATTTGGGTAATTGTTGCTTTTTTCAAAAAGTGCTAAATCAATTTCGATAAAATTTATATGGGACCACCCTTGAGGTATACCCGATCCATCAAAGAAAGAATTTTCATTATCGATGTACGTGCGATGTGTTACGCAATTTAACACAAAAAAACAACAACAATTAAACAACAATTTAAAATTATAATAATAAACAATACAGTCGATTTGAAAACCTCCTTCTTTTTGAAGTCGGTTGAAAAAACGAGGGCTGAAGAAGTGGCTTATCATTTTAATGACATATTCCTAACTGTAGGGGCGCCGTGCATTCTTCAATCTGATGGCAGAGTATTTTTCAATAATGTTATACGTGAGTACTGATAACACGTTATAATCAGAAAAGTCTTCCAATTAAAACGTGCGTGCGTGCGTGCGTTTTATAACGTGTTTTCAGTCTGCAAAATTTCCTCCAAAAACTTTTCTCATCACAGGTTTTGATTGGCTTGTCTACTACACGAAGGCTCATCCATGATAAAACGTCTCACGTTAATTATACTAGGATTATAATAAAATCTGTTAAACGCAATCAGCAACTTAACATGCGCACTCGTCGTTGCAAAATACCGAAACGAAGAGGGCGAGCGAAGCGGGGCAAGGCTTTTTGAAATTCCGGCAACCCGTATAAACTTATTAAAGTATGCACGTTGTGATTCAAGCAGTAGAAATACTTAATAGTGTCTTTCTGCGTGTGGACATATTTTCTTGCTCTTTGGCGGAATAGGGTATTTTACCAAAAAAAACCTAATTAGTCCGTCAGATAGTTCTCAAAAAAATATTGGACACGTATTTTTTCTTTTTTCACGTAAACAAAAAATGAAGACGATACAGTGCGTCAAAAACTCGTGTGACATCACTAAGTTAGTACACTTTTACTGGCGAAGTGACGTCAAAAATCCCCACTCATGATCTTTGATGCGTTTTATCTTCGTCAGTTTTTATTGATTTGATAAAACAAAAAATACGTATCAAATATTTTTCGATAATATAACTAACAGATTAGATTTTTTTTTGGTAAAATACCCTATTCTAGAGGGTGACACTTTAAGTTGTCCATGACTGTGTAAGTTGAACGGGTCTGGGTAGAAACCCAGACCCGTTACTTAGGACTGAACAATTAGCAATTTAACTTTTATTCACTTGGATCTTACCTGTTAAAACAAACGTAATATGTTTATGAATAAATAAATATAATATATGTGGGGACATTTTCACACGCGGCCATCTGACCCCAAACTAGGGAGACCCTGTAGTATGGGTGTCAGACAGCTGATATACATACACAAATACATTTGAAATAAATGACATCAATGATTCGGGGATTCCCCGTTCGTACAGTCTACATGCGTTCCGATTAGGAAAAATTACTTCAGACTAGAACGTTCCAGTTTACCCTAAAGCATGTAAAGTCTAACTAGGATAAACCGACTCGACCTTGGCTAAACTGGTTTATCCTATCGGTAACAGGATGAACGAATTTGGCCTAAGCTATACTGGTTTGTCCTATCGCGTGTAGGGAAAACTGGTTTGATCTAGGCGAAACTAGTTCATCCTAAAATCGGGCTTGGCCGCTAACGTATAGAAAATGGTTAATCTACGCTTGCCCCGGTCGGGCCATGGATGGGTGACCATTCATTGCATATCAAGACCCCTCCGTGTCTCGGAAAGCACGTAAAGCCGTTGGTTCCAGCTGTCATTCTTAGATCTTTGACAATCGTTAAGGGTACTCAGAAGTCAGAAAGTCTGATAACCACTTGGTCTTGGCTATCGTGTTAGCCAGTAACTGGGTTGTGGAGGTCTGATAGGCAGTCGCTCCATGTAAAACTGGTATTCAGCTGCATCTGGTTAATCTGGCAGCTGACCCCTATAGTTGCGAAAAGGCAGATAATATGACTAATTTGATCGAAAGATTCGCAGTTAAGGCTGCTCTCTCGAAAAAAGTTTGAAAAAAGCATGCAGATGAAGCAACTTTTGGTCGGCATTTACAGAGAAATTACATCTGAAAAAAGTTGTTAGTACCTAATCTACATGTTAAGATACTTAATTTTTCTATCGGTATCACATAATAAGAAAAAAAAAATGTCAATTCACCTCCAAATCATTGAGATGAAACCATTTTACTCCTTAATTTCTTATCAAAAGAGTATAAAAAAAATGTCTACTGCTTTGCAATACAAAGGAAAATGGTTTGGTTTTGTTATTTTTTACAAATATGTATTATTTTTATTACAATAAATTAAAAATGCGTCCGATTAAAGACTGCGTCTACATCACCACCGCACTCGTCCACAAATTTAGTACGGGCCAAATTCTCAAAGTTATTGGCATGTCAAATCAATCAAATCAAATCATTTATTTCTTTGCAAACATGGGTATATATTATGAGTAGATGTTCTTTTATAATAAAGGTTCTCCATATTTTACCGTCACATGGGCATGCAAATGGTAAGGTTTACAATAAAATTAAGCATGTCAGAATAGTAAAAAAATAATTAAATACTATCAAAACAGTCAAACGGATTAAAAATATGCCAACTAGATTAACAATATGTCAATTGGAGTAACAGTAGATGTTTCATAAATCAGTCAATAACAGTAGGTGTATAGGGTAACAGTAAGTATATATGTATAGTGAATATTATTATTATTAAACAGTCAGTGAATCATCATTAAGAAAATCGTCAATTAAGTAATAGCTTTTCATTATCAAAATGTAAGTTAGCGCCTTTTTAAATTTGAATATAGTCATATTTTTTATAGCATTAGGTACTCTATTGTATGCGAGGAGCCATACCAAAAAAGCTTTTTTGCATTAGCGCGGTTTTGCAATTTACTTGACATAGCTTATTGACGTATTGAGTTCGTAAAGGATTTTTTCTGACTTCTGATAATTTTTTAAATAGATGTGTGTGCGTTACCCCAGCAAAATATTGTCGAAAATTGTAATTTAAATGTTACAGGCAATTAGTTGTCCAGCTTCTGTAATTGTTGCGCACATTTTTAAATTTGTTGCACATATAGATTTTGAGTTATTCCACAAAAACATTTCCTGCTGGGATAACGTTACCGCAGCCAGACATTTTCTTTTATAATGGGAATATTGAAATAAATATTAGCCATATAATTAGTAGTCTAGACGAGGTAAATGTTGCAACTTATTTTGTATTTGTTCTTCCTTCGACTGCGATGTTATCCAAGATTTTGCTGGAGTAACGTTTGTGGTTTTGCTGGATCTCTGAAACGGATAAGCAGATTCTTATCATCTTTTTCACATGACTTCTTCTCTGAAGGTAGCATAATGTACTGCGCGGTCGCTTTTTTGTAACCACCTTAATATAGTCGGGTTATCACGGTGTTGCGCTTCCTAATGGCTTTTATTTTATTATCTCGTTAATTATTGTATGTACTACGCTGAAATTTTACAGGAATATAACTGAACTAAGTAACTAATTATTGATATATCATTTAGTTTATATATTCACATACAGGGTTATCGGAGGCCAAATAACTAAGCGCGCATTATGACCGTCAAAGTGGAGAACTGAATTTCATCATAATTTGTTTATTACTAACAGGATACTAATGAAACTTCACATACATTTGAAGACAGATACAAGCTACAAAACGTTTAAAGTAAGTCTTTCGAGCTCTTATTCAAAGTGTTAGGACCTATTGAAGTGTTTTTATATTTAATTAAATAACCTTTGAATGGTGCATTAATTTTGTTTTTTTATTACCCAACTAATTCAAACTAATTCTTAAAAAATCAAGTGAAAAAGATGATAAGAATCTGCTTATCCGTTTCAGAGATCCAGCATAACTACAAACGCTACTCCAGCAAAATCTTGAATAACATCGCAGTCGAAGGAAGAACAAATACAAAATAAGTTGCAACATTTACCTCGTCTAGACTACTAATTATATGGCTAATATTTATTTCAATATTCCCATTATAAAAGAAAATGTCTGGCTGCGGTAACGTTACCCCAGCAGGAAATGTTTTTGTGAAATAACTCAAAATCTATATGTGCTACAAATTTTAAAATGTGCGCAACAATTACAGAAGCTGGACAACTAATTGCCTGTAACATTTAAATTACTATTTTCGACATTATTTTGCTGGGGTAACGCACACAATAGATGTGGATTACATTTCACAAATAAAGCCGTTTCCAATATATATAAACTAGGTAAAGTTAAAATTTTCAATGATTTAAAATATGGAACACAGCTATCAGTTGTCTTAAGACCACACATGGACCTGATGCATCGCTTCTGCAATCTAAATACGAGCTCCCTATCCGTAGACTGCCCCCAGAAAATAATGCCATACCTCAATACAGAGGCAACCAGTCCATGGTAAGCCGTTAAAAGAGCCTGACTGTTAACTTTCTTTGAGAGTTGAAATAGGGCATATGCGGATTTGCTAAGTTTTTTACATAATTCTTCAACATGAGGCTTCCATGTAAGTTGGTTGTCAATTATTATGCCTAAGAACTTAGCTTTACTAACTTCTTCAATATCACAGCCATTGTAAGAAATGTTAACGTGTGGGTTTTTGCATCGTTGATAGAAGTGCATGACTTTTGTTTTATTTAGGTTTATAACCAAATTATTATTATTTAACCAATTTATGATGTCATATAAACAAGTATTGATGTCATTCTTATAATTATGAGAGAAGTATTGATGTCATTCTTATATTATATACATGTATAATTTATGATGTCATATAAACAAGTATTGATGTCATTCTTATATTATATACATGTATACAAGCCTTAATTAAAAGGAAGCCTCTAGGTACCTTTCTTCATTGGTGCCTTCGGAATCGCTTCCTCCGTCCTGTCCAGCACCTCTTTTAGGAGCACATCTTTAGAGACATCGAGCTGAAGTTCTTTTAATATATTATCAACTATCTCTTCATCTGTCCCACCAATATTCTAATAAGATAAAGTGGTGTCGTCATTATTGTGTTCTATTATTGTACAGTATTTGCATTGCGGACCCACTATACCACTGGCCATACTCCTGGCGGGTCTAAAACTATACCACTCACCTAACCTAACCCAAATGATTTACCAACAATAGAGGGGATCTGGAGCCTCGGCGGCCGCTGCCGCGGCACCGCTCGCCTTCGCGCTTTGATGGTCACAGTTCTAACCTAACCTAACCCAAACGACCCACCATCCCACCAGGGGTATGGCCTGTGGTATGGTGGACCCGCACACCGCACTGAAACTAAGTCATTATTTGCCTGCCTCGCTTATAACCTAACGCTCAATATACCTACCTCGCCCTTGAGCTAATACCTACGCACTAAACCAAAATCTCAAATCGCCTACTTCGCTCATTAACTAATACGCAATGGGTCTAAATATCAATACGCCGATCTCTCGTTAGGTCTAGGCATAACGCGAAGTTGGCAGACTGCGTTTTAGGTAATCAAAGTTGGCAGACTGCGTTTTAGGTAATCAAAGTTGGCAGACTGCGTTTTAGGTAATCAGCGACTAAAGGTACCATACCACCAGAGGTATGGCCAATATTATGGACATTATGGTGGGTCCGCAGCACACACTATTTTGGACACTGATGTTAAACCGCGTGACATCATAAAAGTGACAATGGTATAAAAAGACCCAAAAAAAAACTTCCCAATAATGACGTGTGGGTTTTGATCTTTATTTAAATAATGAATACTAACTTGTCTCATTAATTCTTCGTTGTATTCCTTTCCATATTTTCCGATAATCTCTGACAATATATTTTGGTATTGAAATTCAGAATCTGTAACAAAGCATTCAAAATAAAGGAGTTTGAACTTAAATGCAACAGAAATAAAGTTGGAAATTACGTAATTGCGTGCAAGAAGTATAAACGCACGGAATTATAAATTCTATTTCCGGTATGAACTAATCTATGAAAACTGTTTGAGCCACAGATATAGATAGACCTAGATAACGCAAGTATCACGATCTGTATGAAAACCAAGCGTGCCATTTTTTGGACGTCACAATGTAATACGAATGTTTTGTTTTTCCTTATTATTCCTTATTTCCTTATTACCAGGTATTACTGAGGGTTTTAGATTAAAGATAATTGTTTTCTAAATTAATTACGCATAATATTAATCACAAAATGACTTACCGATGGAAGGAAACGTTTACTTTATTTTTTTTTACTTACGATTTTTTATCGTAAATTAGGATCTATATCTGTGGTTTGAGCATATTGCTGCCCCTTATGGTACAGGCGTTAACGCGAACGGAAAAGTCAAATTGGATGCAGTTGACATATTTGCATCACGTGACATCTGGTAAGCAAACGTCAAGTCCATACAATTTGATTTTTCCGTTGGCGTTAACGCTAATAGAAAAGGATTTTGTCTACAGGCCCAGGTCTGTATTACAGGGGCCCCAGATACCCACCGACGGGGCAGGACAGTTATAGAATATAAGCCAGCACATAAAGCCATACCAAACTGTAAAATTTTAGCAATTGAATGTGACCTTATCCTCCTGTAATAAAATTGAAAATCTATCAAAGAAGTTGTCGTTGTCATCTGAAGGTACCCAAGTTTGCGTTGTGGAACTAATTCTTTGGATGCGCCGTCATATATATTTGTTGTCAATACGTTGTTTTTTTAGGGTTCCGTAGCCAAATGGCAAAAAACAGAACCCTTATGGTCATGTCTGTCTATCTGTCCGTCCGTATGTCACAGCCACTTTTTTCCGAAACTAAGAACTATACTGTTGAAACTTGGTAAGTAGATGTATTCTGTGAACCGCATTAAGATTTTCACACATAAATGAAAAAAACAAAACAATAAATGGGGGTTCCCCATACTTAGAAGTAAAACTCGAATTTTTTTTTTCATCAAACCCATACGTGTATGGTATCTATGGATAGGTCTTCAAAAATGATATTGAGGTTTCTAATATCATTTTTTTCAAAACTGAATAGTTTGCGCGAGAGACACTTCCAAAGTGGTAAAAAGCCCCCCCCCCCCCCCTGTAACTTCTTTCTAAGCAGTTTTTTTTAATACGTCATAAATCGTAAACCGCAATTTACCTTACTTGCTCAAAGTCAAAGTCAAAGCATTTATTTCAATTAAACCTTTCATTTAAATTTACAGGCACTTTTGAATTGTCAAGGAGTCGGTCAGTTAGTCAGAAAGTTGAAGCTAGTTGCTCGTTCCAAAACGTAGGTAGGTCTCTATGGAGAAGAACGAGCAAGAAACTCCACGGACACTCTTTTAAAATCAGGTTTTTACAAAATACTGCTTACATTATTCTTGTTGCTTCTATATGTGAAAACAATGAAGGTAATCTAGAAATACAAAATATAAAAAATAATCAAGATAAAAACCATAACCAATCTCTACTGACAGCGCCCGTTCACGAACATGACGCGTGAATCAGCACCATTCAGCTCAACCATTACTACGGAACCCTTCATGGGCGAGTCCGACTCGCACTTGGCCGCTTTTTGTTCTCTGCGTAATCGGATTGTTTCACTTTGGCTGTGAAACTGCTGGCAAACTGGCAACAATTCCGTTGATAGGAGACGGAGCGATCAAAGCCAAGGTTTTGAATGATCCAGAACATATAGCAGAACTTGTGGCACCCGTTCCAGGACCTGTGCCCGAACCCATTCCAGGACCAGCGCAGCCAGAACCCAGATGCAGATCAACAAGGAGTTCAGATTTTCATGCCTGACCATGTAAGAACTCCAAATTCATCTCGGCGCTGCATTTATAGGCAATACGGAAATGAAAATCTGAGACGAATTCCAGGTTCTATAAAATTGTACGCCGTATGTAACTATAACTTACTAGCAACCCGGCCCAGCTTCGCATGGGCCTATAGCCTTCCTCGATAAATGGACTATCCCACACAAAAAGATTTTTTCAATTCGGTCCATTAGATCCTGGGATTAGCGCAAAGAAACAAACAAAACTCTTCAGCTTTATAATATTACTAGCTGACCCGACAGACGTTGTCCTGTCGCTATCTACCTGCTTACCTGCCTATTTACCTACCCTACACCTACCCTACACCCACTCTACACCCACTCTACACCCACCCTACACCCACCCTACACCCACTCTACATATACCCACCCTACACCTAAAAAAAAAAAAAATCCTATGCCCGTCTCCTGGTTCTAAGCTACCTCCCCACCAATTTTCATCCAAATCGGTTCAGCCTTTCTTGAGTTATAAATAGTGTAACTAACACGACTTTCTTTTATATATATAAAAATATAGACATAGTATAGATATGTTACACCGAATGCTCGACTGTGCGAAGAACATTTGATGCATTTGGAATTTGAGGAGTTGCTTGATGCTGTCAACGTGACCCATTATTTTAACTCACTGTTTCTTACAGACATGACAAATATGTTGGTACAAGCAGTCAATAATGGTCCAAAGTTCGATTTAGAATCTCCTACTAGATAAAAATGAGCTACATTTTTGAACCGGTCTAACCAGTGAACAATTTAATATTATGCTAGATGAAACACCGTCTCTAGCAGGGAGAGATCGTCATCCGCGAACTGTTCTTGGAATCTACTTGACAAAACTAAGGACTGGCGTAACTATCGAAAGGCTCTCGACATTATTTAAGGGGCTATTAAACGACTTTTACAGAATTTAAACTGACATTCACGTCAAAATGTACAGTGTAAATTATTTGAAAAAAATATATGTTAAACTAGAACATTCTCTTAATCACTTAGTAAGTGAATATTTTTAATTATATTCATATTATAAAGTTTAATTAATACGTGAAGTTGTGTCTGACGCGGACAAAACATTGACAATCACACAAAATCTACCAGGTATAAATAAACGAAACTTACACCATCTTACAGACAATTTTATTATCTATCTTTTAGTATACGCCTTTTTTTTTATTTTGAAAGAATACTACTTTTATTTAATTTTTTCGACTAAACTGAGAGTTTTGGACGCAAAACTGATGCAGAACGGACGCAGTCTGCGTCCAAAACTTTCAAAATTTGATTGTCAATGTTTTGTCCGCGTCAGACACATCTTCACGAGTTAATTCAACTATTTAATATGAACTTAATCAAAAATATTCACTTTCTATATGATTAAGAGAATGTTCTAGTTTAACATATATTTTTTTTCAAATCATTAACACTGCACATTTTGACGTGATTGTCAGTTTAAAATCTGTAAAAGTCGTTTAATAGCCCCTTAAAATGTCACGTAATCAACTTGAAAGAAATATAAAAGATTGTTTGTCACAGGATTTTGTTTCCAGACGTCTTTGATTCGATCACATGACTAGAGACAGCGTTCTAGGGTGAAACGTGTTGATTCAAAAACAGATTTTCGGAAATGACGAGAATACAAAAGCCATTTTGATTTGTGATGGAAAGTACATAGAAAAAAAAAGACAACCAACCGCCTTCAAAATCTAATTTGTGATAGAAGTGATAAATAAACTTTAGCACAGAACACATGACTTTAGTTTCGTAAGTCGGTGGCTATGTTCTGTTTAATGTTTTGTATTGCGACCGACTTCCGAAACTAAAGTCATGTGAAATCAACTAAAGTTTATTTATCACTTTTTAGATTTCGAAGGCGGTTGTGTTTTTTGTAAAAAATATTTTTATTTTTCGCTTTTTAGTACCTCCTTATCATCCAAATCCATTAAGAAACGGCAACACAGTCAAAACAGAGATTGAAAATATAAGGTTGGAGAAAATTAAAACATTATCCGTGTATATTTTTTTGCCTTCTGTCGATTTTTTAAAAAAGTGCCGAATCAGTTTTGATAAAATTTATACGGGATCACTCCTGAGACATACCCTATCTATAAAAAAAAGAGTTTTCAAAATTGCTTTACATTTGCCAAACACATCGCGTAACAAATTTACAAAAAAAAAACAGAACATACAGACGAATTGAAACCTCCTTCTTTTTGAAGTCGGTTGAAAAGTGCGAAGTTTTTCTTTGAACGTGCAAGTTATAGCCATCATAAGTTTAGGAACTTGTTCAAACCATTTTTCACTTCATTCACTTCACTTCCTTACAGAAAATCCAACTTTAGGAAGCTACATATAATTTCGATTGTGTGGTACATGGGGCTGTGCTGTAAATTGATTTTAATCCACCGGCAGAACTGCTCAATAGAATAATAATTGATCATAAATATTGTACAGCATAAAGGCTTATTTTCCATATTTTTTAAAATATGTAGGTAACACAATCTATCCCGTTGCAAAGAGGCGTGAGACGGGGAAACATTATTTTTCCGAAACTAGTCACTAACACGCTAGAGGACGTTTTCAAACGTTTTGGGAAGGATGTGGCATCAATATCAATGGCGAATACATCACTCACCTTCATTTCGATAATACAGTCATCATGGCTAAGTCAATAGAGGATATTAACACTATGCTCCGGGACCAACGATTCTCAACAGGTAAGTCTTAAAATGAATATAGACAAGCCGAAAATTATGTCGAATCATTGAACTAATATTACGTAGTAATAATAACTCAGTGTGTCAAATGTCCATGTTTCACCCTGTACCGGTAGTTGTTCGAAACGATACTCCCGAAGTAGTCGAACAATATGTTTACCTTGGACAAACTGTTCAACTACATAAGTCCAACTTCGATAAAAAGTTCGCCCGAAGACGAGGGTTTATAACCAGCTATGTCATTCTGTAAGACCTCACTCTAGTTCTCACTTCTGATTCCGCGGTGAAAACTGTTATAGGTACTCTGTATCTCGATGGAAACTACACTAGCGCCACTAAGTGAGAACATAGGTGAAGCGAACCATTATTTCGTTACTATTTTAGCGAATACCAAATACTTTTCACTTCAGCTAAGTGAAATCAGAAATGAGATAGGATTCGAATTCGCGGGTGAATTCTTACTGAATTGCACTGCAGTGTGTGTTACCAGTGATGGCAAATGGCACAGAAACGTGGTCCTTGACTGCTGGTCTCCTAGAGAAGCACAAAGTCACGCGGCGAGCCATGTAGATAGCTATGCTCGGAGTTTCTTTGCGCGATAGAATCCGGAACGAGGAAATTCGCCGAAGAACTAGGGTCACCGACATAACTTTCAGAATATGCAAGTTGAAGTGGCAATGGGCAGACCATGTCGTTCAAATAACCTATAACCGATGAGGAAGAAAGGTTCTCGAGTGGCGACCACGAACCGAAAGACGCAGCGTTTGTAGACCTCCCACCAGATGGACCGACGACATCGTCAAGGTCGCGGGTAACCGCTGGATGCAAGCGGTAGGTTGCAAGAGTTGTGGCGTTCTATGGGGCAGGCCTATGTTCAACAGTGCACGTCTTTCGGCTGATGGATGAGGACGACAATAATTGAATTTGTAATGTTCAATATGAATATACGCTTCATAACGCGCTTTATTCGCTTTGTTGAATTTTTATAACGAATTGGAAGTAATAAATAAAATTAAAGGTTTTTAATTTTATTTTATTTCTGGTTCACTTCAAAATTCATTGGAATTTGAAGTTAAAACTGGTTGCTAGTGTTTTATAGATCCTTACGAACCTACTAACACATACAAAAGGTCTGTTGGAGGGTGGGGGAGGGCTCTCATACAATTTCGGTCATCATCCTTTGACAGAATGTTGTGCCTTGATGTGCTGGCCAGCTGGCCTCTGCACTTCCTTGACATCCGTGATCCGTGACTTTAATTGACCAACATAACTTGGCACATGTTACAACAATATTTTTGACTGACAGCGTTCCAAGTTATGTTGGTCAATTAAAGTTAATGATTCATTATTATATAGTGACGTCTCTGAGTTAGACTTATAATATATATGAGAAGAGACTTTTGCCCTGCAGTGGGGCAATTATTATTATCAGCCTGAAGACGTCCACTGTTGGCCAACACAATGGCCTAAGGGGGGGGGGGGGGGGGTGTTGCCATAATCCCCACGCTTGGCAGGCGTCTTGGGGATCGCAGTGAAGTTGTTAAGCACACGGAAGCCGCTGTTGCCCGACATCCAGATTTATAATAGCAATTATAATTTGGTATTATCACGTTGAACGCCATGTAGGTCACGTTTTACCTTCAACATTTTTGTCCCGGCAGTTAGGCTTATTATAATATTAAATCTAATCTTACCACGTAATGTGCCATCTAAATCGAAAATGCAGTGGGTTACTATCTTGAAGCGAGTTCTGTAACGGTTTTTGTGCAACAACGATGAAATATTTGAATATTGACAAACTGTCAACTTTGTCGATAAAATAGTAACATTGTGATGCGTGAATTTTATAAACTTTATTTTATTAAAAACTGCCAACTTGAAACATTTGCTAACAACATAAGGTAAAAATGGGGACACAAAAATAAAACGCCGTGGACTTTTTTAAACGTTTGACATTAGTAAAATGGAATTAATGGAATATTAGTGAAATGTCCATTGACATATACAGAGGTTACGCCTTATCTATGAAAAAACTGCCGTCTTAGAAAAAAAATTAACATGACATAAAATGGCCGCCAAATAGTACGATTTATAAAAGTCTGGTCAAAAAACTGTTTACTCCTAGGCTCGGACTATAAAACAAAAGGCATATAGACGGAACACTGAGAGTGAAGCCAAAAAAGCAAATACCAATTTAAAAGCACATTCCTACAATCTCGTGATTGTATTCGCTTTTGAAGTTGTATTTGTATTTTTATTTGTTTTTTTTTAACCATGCGGCGTTTCGTGCTGGTCTGACTCGTGTGAGTACAGCACGAAGCGCGTTGTAGGACAATGCTGTTGTGCGTGGTTTTATCAAAAGCACCTTCTATATCTATGAAGGCAGCGAGTGTTGATGATTTATTGGTGATGGTTGACTCTATCTTGTGTACTAGCAAGTGTAGAGCTGACTCAGTTGATCTGCCTTTCGTATAAGCGTGTTGCTGGGGATGTAATGGCTTGGTTTTCAGTGCTCCATCCCGTAGGTGTCGGTCAACCAGTCTTTCCAACGTTTTCAGTAAGAACGACGTTAGGCTGATGGGTCTGAAGGATTTTGCGTGAGTGTAGTCCTCTTTACCTGGTTTTGGTAGGAATACTACTTTCGCTTCCCTCCATGCTATAGGTATGTATTTGAAGGCAATACATGCCCTGTATATTGGTACTAGGTACTTTGTTATCAGATCTATTGGCCATTGTAGTAATCCTGGGAATATTCCATCCAGCCCAGCAGACTTGAATGGCTTGAAGGTTTTTAGGGCCCATCCCACTTTGTCTGCGGTTCCTATTTCGTTTGCGATTTCCCATTCTTGGGATGTTGGTGTGCTATGGTGCTCATCCTGCCATTCCGACTCTGCTGTTATTAGACAGCCGGGAAAGTGCGTTTCAAGCAGATGTGCACTGGTTTCATCTTCTGTGTTCGTGTAGGTGCCGTCAGCCTTTTTGAGGGAGCCCAAGAGTTTGAGGTCTCCTGTGGCTAGAATTTTCTTTATCCTGGCGGCCTGGTTCGTTGAGTTTATACTGCTACAGAAGGTGCGCCAACCCTCTCTACTTCGGAATCTAATCCGTTTTTTGTAGTGTTTCTGTGCAGTCTTATAGTTATCCCAGTCCTCGTCGGCTCTGGTGTTCTTCGCTCGATTAAAAAGTGTCCTGAGTTTTTCCCGTAGGCGTTCGAGTTCTGGCCCCCACCAGGAACTTTCGTTCGACACTTTGGGTATTACTGTTGGACATGCAAGTTTTTATTCACTAATCCCACGTTACGAAACTTAAACAGAGATAACCGATAATCCACGAGAATTTCGTATACTTAACATTAAATGATAAGAGTGTCCGTGGAGTCTCTTGCTTATTCTTCTCCATAGAGACATAAACCTACATTTTGGGACGAGCAACTATATTCAACTTACTGACTAATACCGACTCCTTGGAACAATAGTGTTTTATAAACGTTTTGACTTTGACTTTGTACCTACGGTCATTTAGGGCGGGTTGCTTCAACTAACCATTACTGACCGGTAATAGTCAAAAATAGCGCTAACTATCGTCAAAATCAAAAAAATGGATTGTTTCCCAAAATCGTACGTCAAAAAGTTACTACTACCATAACCGACCAGTCATCGTAATTTTGTGTTGTCAAACAGCTACTTTAAACATCAAAACATTATGGAATCCTTTTTTGAATAACTTTAACTGACGGATTTTTATGTCATGATACAACCCGTAACATCTCACGTCATAGTAACTTTTTAACCGTCCGTATGTAACATTAACCGACTGTTTGAAACAAACCAAAAGGAAGCCAAAAGTAGCTAGCAGATAAAAAGTCTGCTAGCTACTTTTGGCTTCCTTTAATTTTAAGATACCGTTAAGCACCGTCTTGTGCCGTCTCTATCACTTTATGTCAAAATGACTGTGACAGAATGAGACTTTATGCATTGCAACTAGTTCAGATTTGAGCTCAAAATCGAATCTAGAATTGTTACATCATCCTCATCATCATCAGCCGGAAGACGTCCACTGTTGAACAGGCCTCCCCCATAGAACGGCACAACTCACGGCAACCTGCCGCTTGCATCCACCGGTTACCCGCAACCTTGACAATGTCGTCGGTCCATCTGGCGGGAGGCCTACCAACACTGCGTGTTCCAGTTCGTGGTCGCCAAACTCCTCGAGAACCTTTCCTTCCCATCGGTGTTATCGGTTCTTCGAGCGATGTGGCCTGCCCATTGCCACTTCAACATGCATATTCTGGGAGCTATGTCGGTGACCTTCGTTTTCAGCGAATTTCCTCGTTCTGGATTAATACATTATCTAAAGGATTGTTACATTGCAGGCGAATGCTCGTCAGTCAGTAACACCATATTGTAACTTAACGTTGTGGGTTTGATAAGCACGTTGGTCTCGTGGTCGGAAGCGCTACTGCTGAGCGTGGTTTCTTGGGTTCCAATCTCAGGTCAAGCGAAGTGATATTGAGTTTTTCCATTAAGAATTTCTCAGTAACAGCCTGGAGTTTGGAAGCTGGCGGTGTAACACCCTCGTGCCTCGGTGCACACGTGTCACCGTTGGTCCTGCTTGTGATCTCTCTCCGGTCGTGTCAGATTGCCGTCCCACCGGACTATGAGAGTGAGGGAAGAGGAAGTGCACCTGTGTTTGCGCACACACGCGTGCACTATAATATCTCTTGCGCACTTGGCAAGTCTGCATTGATATTAATCGGTAGCTCAGTAGCTGGATCACACTTGCAAAGTATTTGACCTTTTCAAGGACATTGACAAAATATATACACCATTTGTTTTTCGGGACATCACCAAGCGGCTGGTTGACTCTTCACGTGACCCGAAGGCTGGTCTATTCTTGGGTCAACGAATCAGCATTGCTATACAACGTGACAATGCTGCCAGCCTGTTGGGCACGTGTCCCGTTGACAGCGATGTGGACGAGTTTTTTGATGCCCATTGAGCTCCCCCCTCCCCTTATTCTTGGAATTGTACATAGTATTATTATTTTTATTTTTAAGATTTTTTAATTTTATATTTTATTCAAACAAGCTAATAAACAGGTAATTTTTCTCCATCTACGTAGGTAAATAATTATAAAGTTAAAATAATTCAGTGCAACTACATAATGTATGTAAAATAATACATTATTGACGCGGAGAAATAACAATAAAAACAAAATTACGTACATAGACTATTTTTCAGTCATTCAAGGTGAATTGGCGATTTTAGAAATACATATACTAATTAAAAGTCTAGGTTTCCTCATTTTTTTTTTCTTTCACCAATGTCAGGAAAATACATAGGTCATCATCATCATCAAGTCAACCTTTAGACGCCCATTGCTGGGCATAGGTCTCCCCCAAGGGTTCAGCCGTAATCGCCATGCTTGGTCGATGTATGTTGGCGATTGCAGTAGGTGTTATGGTACTCAGAAGGACGCTGCTGCCCATCCTCTGGTCAATATCCTTCTGTCGCCTTCTACGACACCCACGGGTAGAAATGGGGTGGTGTTATTCGCGGCCGGCACCACACGGTGCACTGGTATTCCGTATGTTGTCAGACGTAAAGAATAGCACCATCCCATATCTTCCCGTGGGTGTCGTAAGAGGCGACTATGGGCAGCAGCGTCCTCTGAGACTTTGTAACAACAACACTGCGATCGCCAACCCGCCTGCCAAGAATGGCGATTATGGCAAAACCCCCCATTTTATGGGGGAGGCCTATGTCCAGCAGTGGGCGTCTTTCGGCTGAAATGATGATGATGATGACGACCACACGGTTTTATCATTCAGTTACAAATACACCTATCTATTTAGTATAAATGAATCGTTGAAAATGAGTTTTACTAAAAGTCAAGAACGGCTGGACCGATTTGGCTAATTTTGGTCTTGAATAATTTGTGGAAGTCCAGGGAAGGTTTATTCGGTAAGAAAATTTATAAATCAATTGACAGGACAACGTTTGTCGGATCAGCTAGTTATTAAATCGAAATCTAAGTTTTGCGGAACACATAAGTAACGAAGCTATGAGAGTTAGGAAGCTAACATATATTTTCAAACAGATAAGACATGTAGCGGATCCTAAGACAATGAAAACTGTCTACCTAGCTCTCTGTCAATCTGTCCTTGCTTACTGTATCTCCACTTGGGGTGGAGCAGCTAAAAGTTCTTTAATTGAACTTGAGCGGGCTCAAAGACTCATATTGAAAATAAGTCTTTTCAAACCGAGACTTTTTCCGACAGCGGAACTTTTTAAACTAGCGGAAGTCAGGCAGCTTTATATCATCATCATCATTTCAGCCGAAAGACGTCCACTGCTGGACATAGGCCTCCCCCAAGGGGGTTGCCATAATCGCCACGCTTTGTCAGGCGGGTTGGCAATCGCAGTATGGTTGTTACAAATCCATAGAGAAGGCTGCTGCCCATTCTCTGGTACGTCCCTTAGTCGCCTCTTACGACACCCACGGAAAGATATGCGATGGTGCTATTCATCATCATACATCATCATTTTGTAATATCCTGACGCCATGTTTTGATTATAATTTCTGCGATCGTCAATTTTGACATTTGTTTGTTGCGTAACGTAAGTCAGTCGACCTCTTGTTTGTCTATGGGGACGCGTAGAAATGTTGCCAGTTTATTAATTAATCGTTATATCTGTATTTGAATGGCCAAGTTCAAGATGTCCCTAAGTCCTTTTTCTTAGGTTACAGAAATGACGCCAGTAAAGTTTCAATTTGAAAAGTCAAATTGAAACTTTACTGGCGTCATTTCTGTATGTAAATAGTATTTCGGTGTCGTTTCAAAGGAAACGACACCGAAATACTATTTATCGCGATTATTGGTAAAAAAATGTAACTTTTATATCTCTTTAATATGAACGATGTAGGATTTAAATTCAATGAGAAATAATAGAGTAAATCGATATAAATGGTTTAGCCTAAGTCCCTTAGACCATGGACTTAGGGATTTTTAAGCTGGGCTTAGGGACTTTTGACTGGACTTAGGGATTTTAATAGATTGGACTTAGGGGGCATTTTACCAAAAAAAATATATTATACAAAATATTGTTTTAATCGAAAATAAGATTATTATTAAATTGTCACTATTACAGTAGATTACCTTTCCACTGTTCTCCTTACAAACTAAAATTATTATGTAATTAAAAAACTAAAACGACTGTTCTATTAATTTTTACAGTAAGTTGTTGTTGTTGTTGTTAGTTTAACCGTTGCAAATTTTTAATTTAATTTTTATTTGAAAGTTTTTAAATGTAAAATAGTCTGGTTTTGAGAAGTTGTAGATACGTCTAAAGTTGTATTTCGTCACATGGATCTTTTTTGATATTAAAGATATCACCCTGAGAATGCGTTTGGTATATATAATTCAATTTTGGAAAAAGTGTGGATTGGATTCTTTTTGCGTAACTACGTCCAATTGGCACAACCGTACTTTGGCACAATCGTACCCAGTCTACCATAGGGTAGACTGGGTACGATTGTGCTAAAGCCGGCTGTTTAAACATAGGTTTAAACAGCCGGCTGTTTAAACTGCAGGGAACCGGTGCTTTGGCCCTTAGAGTTTTTAAAATTAATTTTCAAGTTTTTAGTTTTCATTTCGTTAGTTAATTAATATTCCTCATTCCCTTTCAATATAGTATGCATTATTTTACTAGTGAAGCCCTTTCATTTGATACCCATATTGATGGAGTTGTGAAAAAATATGTGATTAGCTATTTTGTAGCGGCGGCCATCTTGGACCGATTTTCATCAAACATAGCTAAGAACACTCCCGACTAATTCACCTTTCAAATAAAAAAAACAAAAACAAAATCGGATCATCCGTACGGGAGCTACGATGCCAGAGACAGACACACACACACACACACACACACACACACACACACACAGACACGTCAAACTTATAACACCCCGTCGTTTTTACGTCGGGGGTTAAAAACACAAGTAGAACTTATTAAAAACACTAAAAAGTTAGTTCGTTAAGCAAATTATTTAGAAAAATGATCTTTTCTGTCAACTTAGTGACATTACAGTAAAAAGTCATGGACTAAGGGACTTTTGAAACTTAGGGATTTTTTTAAGTGGAATCACTGGACTTAGGCTATTATGTGAACAGAAAAAAACACACTCAGGGACCAGGGGGTGTTAATAGTGCATAAAATCCCTAAGTGGACTTAGGGACATTTGAACTTGGCCATTCATTTGTTTTCTTTGTCTCTAAATAAGTATGTATGTATAATGCTTTTGTGTTTTTTTAAATATGGTTGTTTTATCATGTATTTTATGATATTCTTTGTGCGCGCCGTGCCGATCAGTCCTTTTTTTTTTTATCTATTTATAGGCATACGTTTGACCACTATCTCACCTGATGGGAAGCAATGATGCGGTCTAAGATGGAACACGCTTGCCTAGAAGTAACCTATTCACTCTTGACTTAAATACTCCCAGGTTGTAGCTATCAGGAAACACAGACTCAGGCAGGGAATTCCACTCCTTAGGAGTACGCACAATAAATGTATTCCCAAAACGTTTCGTGCGTGTGGGTGGGATGTCCACCATGTTACCGGTCCTTTTGTGTGCCTCGGAACTATAAGTGAATGATATTTATTTTTAGTTTCGAGACAGTGTCTGAGTGTCATGCCGGCCGACGCTGAAAACCAGCGCCGTGGTTCGTGCCTTGCTGCGCTGGCCAAGGCATTTATGCTGAGCGTTGGCCGTTTCGCGCGGTGGTGACGCGTGGTTCCGACTAGGGACTTATTTGTATTTTTACTTATATATATTTTTTATTGAATTTAACTGTTTAGTTTTAAGCTTGCTATGCAATAAGTGCGTCACTTCCGTGTGAATAAATGGTTTTTATTTCCTTCATTCTATTCTTTACGTCCGACACCACACGGACAAACCTAATAAAATAAAAGAAAAAATTATACGAGTATGAGAACCTCCTTCTTTTTGAAGTCGGTTGAAAAGACGTTCGTAAACATCATTAGGTATCGAAAACAGGTTTTTTGAGAAGGTGACAATTAGTTGATTTATTAAGCAGGGCCTTAAATAGGTAGTGCTAGCCTAGGGACAAACTCACAGCCCGCCCCTGAGTGCCTGGGAGGCGGGCGCCTAGGTTTAGGCTCCGCTCACCCACTCTTGCCCCTTTCGGTTAAAATGTTCCACTCACCCCGTTTTTTATTATTTATTTATTCATACTTCATGCACAAAGGTACAAAGGCGGACTTAATGCCTTAGGCATTCTCTACCAGTCAACCAAGGGTGGTGAAGAGATAACATGGCAGGTGCATATAAGAAAAAAAAAAAATATATATTTTGGTGTAGTGATTCGCATTCAGAGAGAGAGCGTCTGCCCACAGTTAGTTTCACTTAGGTATTTAGAGTGTTGCCTCCATTTTTATCTATAAGCTTCTTGGTTTAGAACTTTAGACCAAACAACTAACGAAAATTGGTCAAAACATGCCTTTTCTGACATCCCTAACAACTTTACTGGGGTATAAAAGGAGGTGGAAGAAGGAGTCAGTGTTAGATGAGGATTTATTATGTATAAGTTTACATAAAGGTATCACATTGCCTGTATCAAAAAAGGTCCTGTCATTATATGTATTTACAAAAAAAAAATGTATTTGTGTATGTATATCAGCTGTCTGACACCCATAGTACAGGGTCTCCCTAGTTTGGGGTCAGATGGCCGTGTGTGAAAATGTCCCCACATATTATTATTATTATTATTATTATTATTCGTGACTTTACTGAACCACGTGACCTTAGTGACGTACGCAAATAATTAAGTGCAAAACGTCATTTTAATAAAATATACCCTAGTAGACAAAAAATTAAGTGTGTCAAGCGATTTTGTACCTTATGTGGTGCAATTGTTACTGTCACATTGACTTGCCCTAAACAGTAGGTACCAAATGATTATGGATAGGCCAATGATATTCTAAATCATTGGGATAGGCTCAAAAATTCAAAGCCAAGTAAGAGAAGCGAGTGAGTGGGTGTGTGTTCCAAGTGAGAGTCGGAATCAAGCACGAAGGGTTCCGTACCAATATCTATACAACATTAGACACTATAATCGAGCAAAAAAACGGCAAAAAACCCGTTTGTTGTATCGGAGCCCCTTAACTATTTATTTTATTCTGTTTTTAGTATGTGTTGATAGAGCGGCAACAGAAATAGATCATCTGTGAAAATTTCAACTGTTTAGCTATCACGGTTCATGAGATACAGACTGGTATAAATCAGTTTAAGCACCAATTAAAATCTTTTCTAGTAGACAAATGCTACTATACCGTTGATGAATTTCTTACTGACATGTTCAATTAGATCAATTATTTACCCATTTACTTCCTGACCAACCATATTTCATTTGTATTATTATTATTGAATATTATTAGTATTAAATATTTTGGATAATGAACGAATTTAAATGTAATTTATGTAGAGGTATTTTTTTTTACGATATTATTTTATAAATAAAATTATATTTGCTGTTATGATTGAATTATTGTAAATGAATTTATTTTTGTGATGAGATAGTTTTTAAATCTCGAATTCGTATGTGTAATGTAGTTGTGTGTTTTTAGTTACTTTGAATTATATTACTTTGCATCGACGGAAACATTCAGACACAATGTAAATTGTTATTGAATAAATGAAATGAAATGGTGACAGACAGCCAGATAGACGGAGAGTGGAGTCTTAGTAATAGCGTCCCGTTTTTACTCTTTGGGTAAGAAACCCTAAAAAAAACATGCCTATTCACTATTAAAATAGAAATTGAACTCAAATAAACTATTCATTAAGTCTGTTGACACTATTTAGAAAGGTCTATTTGTAATAAACTAAACTAAAGTAAGCTGTATTTTCGTAAACACTTTTTAAATTTAGATTTACCTACAAAATGTCGAGGGTTATTCTGAAACCAGATTGCCAAATAAACATTCAGCAATGAATAATATTACATGTCACTGTTCGTGTGGTGCCGATGCCGGCCGTGAGTACCACCACCCCATTTCTACCCGTGGGTGTCGTAGAAGGCGACAGAGGGATATTGACCAGAGGATGAGCAGCAGAGTCCTTCTGAGTACCATAACACCTACTGCGATCACCAACATGCATCGGCCAAGCATGGCGATTACGGCTAAACCCCCCCTTGGGGGAGACCTATGTCCAGCAGTGGGCGTCTGAAGGTTGATGATGATGATGATTATTATTTTTATTCTGTGTATAGTATTTGTATATTATTAATGTCAAAACACTGCGCAGGACCAAATTATTTAAGATCGTATTGTAGGTAAATAGCTATGTTAAGGGCGCGTATTCGATTTAGCGCAACTCAAAATCTAAACGATTGCTAGAACGGCGTAGCAGCATTGACACACACTAGTACAATACAATGGTCTGTTTGTGTGCATCAGAAAAAAAAAATATGCATGAAATAAGCACGAATCATTGAAATTGATCGGCAAACGACAGCGCGTGATGTTTTACAGTGCTTTTTAAAATAATTGTCTAAAATAAATGAGCTCGTATAGCGGACTGAAAAATATTCTGTATATTAAGCATAACATTTACTTTTATAAAATAAATATATCAGTTATGTCTTTATTCAAATACTGGTGAAAAAAAATTGACAAATTCAACCGATTGCCTACTTTTTCAACATTGTTTTTTAATACATAATAGTAATATTTTCGTAATTTTTGCTCTGTAGCTGTCTTTATGACTGTATATACTGTTGGGAAAACGCATAAAACAAAATATTTTGGCATATTGTAATGGTTGTATTCGTCCTGAAAGTTAACTCTGACGTCTATTTTCGCAAAACGATATGAAAGAATTGTCTTCGCTTTAAAAAACCATAATAAAAAATTATACTTTTACTCTGTAGCTGTCTAAATCAAGACTTAATCTTCCTAAAACTGTATATTGTCTTTAAATAATCTGCTCACATAATTACGATATTGCTCTGGGCAAAACGCAAAAACATGAAGTTTTCGTCACGAATCGAATACGCGCTCTTAAATAAATAAATATTTCTGCATGTCGGTTTTATTTTTAGATAAAAATAGACTATGTCACTCCTTATAATATCAGTTATCTACTAG
Source organism: Charanyca ferruginea (assembly GCA_947361185.1). Classification (NCBI taxonomy): domain Eukaryota; kingdom Metazoa; phylum Arthropoda; class Insecta; order Lepidoptera; family Noctuidae; genus Charanyca; species Charanyca ferruginea. The sequence goes on from OX376085.1 coordinate 13,729,881, forward strand.
CGAAGTCAAAATTGGACCAGCTGTTTCGTAGATCCGAAAAGAAAAACAGGCTATTAAAATTAAAATGGTTGTGTTGGTATAAACACTGTACAATATTCCTAATGATGCATTTAAACAAACAGAAAAAAGCGGCTTTTCGCTTTTTAGTGCCTACTTGTAACAATGCAATATGGGACCAACTTTGGTATACACTATCCAATAATAAAAGATTATAAAAAAAAGCTTTTTCAAAAAAAAGAAAACCGCCTTCAGAAACTAAAAAGTGATAAATAACTTAGCACAGAATACACATTACTTTACTTTCGGAAGTCGGTGGCGGTGGCTTTGTGTTTGTTGTTTTGTATTGCCACCGACTTCCGAAAGTAAAGTAATGTGTATTCTGTGCTAAAGTTATTTATCACTTTTTAGTTTTTGAAGGCGGTTTCTTTTTTTTGAAAAAGCTTTTTATTTTTCGCTTTTTAGTGTTGCCTTAACATCCAAATCCATTAAGAAACGGCGACACACTTAAAAGAGATTGTAAGTCCTCCAAAGATTGAAGAAACTAAAACGTCGTCTAAGTAATTTTTTTGGGAATTTGTTGATTTTCTCAAAAAGGGCTGGATCAATTTTGATAAAATGTATATGGGACCATTTCGGAATAAACCCCTTTCGAACAAAAAAAGAATTTTGCAAATCCGTCCATATAAGACAGAGTTAACTATACCCGAACATACATTAAAAAAAATATATATATATATATATAAACATTCGAATTGATAACCTCCTCCTTTTTGAAGTCGGTTAAAAAGTAATGCATGGTCAAACATTACAGAAATCTCCTTTTTTGAAGTTGGTCAAAAAGGTGCTAAGTTGACATTACAAACAGACAGTTAATTTTTTTTTTCTATTTAGATTGGACATTGGTACATCTGGGTAACTCTGGCATCTTAAGTTATTAAGCATGCAATTTATTATGAAAAATATGTTTTTTTGTTTTAGGTACGTAGGTATTGTTGAAATTTGTAAAGTTTAAGTAGGTGCAATTTGTTTTATTTACAGCAAATAATGTCAGTTAAAGGTGAGCAAAGATATCGGTCAATGCAAGCGGAGCTCGCGCACTATGGGTTCCGTGCCACCATACGCTTGGATTTTTTTATTTGGGACAAGCACGCCATGCTGTTCCCCACCCAGTGCAACTCCTGTGAGCCAGAATCAACAGTGGCGACCACCAGAAAAGCGACGAAGCAATGAAGACCGACGAGTCCCGAAGAAACGATTCAACCGCCCCTAAGATGACCCCCTGACCGAATCATCATCATCATCATCATTCCAGCCGAAAGACATCCACCTGCTGCACATAGGCCCCCCCCAAGTGTCGCCACATTGACCGGTCCCGTGCGACTCGCATCCAGCGGATCCCCGCCACCTTTACCAGGTCATCGGTCCACCTAGTGGGAGGCCTTCCAACGCAACGTCTTCCGGTTTGCAGTCGCTACTCCAGAACTTTTCAGTCCCATCGGCCATCCGTTCTGCGAGCAATGTGCCCTGCCCACTGCCACTGACCGAATGCCGCAACTGAATTAATCAGAAAAGAACAGGGGATTCCCAGTATTCAGCCACGCATCGTCATCCGCTGATGCAGTCATTAGGTCCGCACATAAGCCTGCTATTACAATAGTGTCAGAATGGTCTATAATTGATTTCATAATATTGTTGATTTTGACAAGTTTAGTAATCTACTAATATAATGGCGTCATTATGACTTTCCAATGGTCAACCACTGACACGCCGTTGAAAGAAATGATATAGATTGGTAATCTCGTACAAAATGACAAATGAATGACTGACTTAGGCGGTAATCTGCTAAAATTTTGACAGTTTCTTTGATCAGTGACCTACCATTAGAACGTCATTGTGCAGTCATTGCTTTTACATGACCGACCAACGATCGATCGTTATGAATTTAGCAGATTACGAACTTTAAGTAAAATGACAATGGGATCGTGTTGGAATGACGAAATTATAAAAATAGCAGACTTGGCCCCCTGGTCGTCCACGGCACCGCATGCCCAGATGAAATGATCTCCGATGGCTCTATGAGGTGTCCAGGATGTTTAAATTCATCGTAGGTACCAAAGATCGCATCTTTCTGAAGAGGTGTTGCCAACAGACTGATAAACTCACGCATCTAAGAAAACTTTTTCATTTCATTGTAGTCCTCAAGATACAACACTGCGAGAGACAGACGTAGGCTTAGTAAAAGGGTTCCGGCAGCCTTGGAGTACGGTACCCTAAAATGAGGGATCAATATTTATGTAGATCCTTTTTTAATTCTGTATTTATTGCAACGTGTATTACAATGAGAGTACAGAAATAAAATTGTTCTTGTGAAGTGTGTTAGTGTAAACAATTTGAAGGTAGGCAGGTACAAATCCTGCCATGATTCTTTTTCACCTTAGACCAACATTTTCATAACTTTCATCACAATATTATGAAGCTGATTATGAATAAAACCACATACAGTCAAATTTAGAAACTATTTAATAGTAAACTATGTCGAGATTTTTTGCAACTGAATCTTCATGGAAGAAGCTACTTTTTTTTTAATAGTTTTTAGATTGGTCAGGTCGAAAATTAAAAATTTCAGAATAAAAATTCATAACTCGAAAACTATGAAAAGTCGCGAAACATACATGGGTTGATTCGGATACCCCACGATACGAGGGACCTAAAGAATCATGGCGGGATCCATACATTCATTTGTATGAAAAAATAAAATAATTAGAGGATTTAAAATATTTTTCAATGTGAAGAATACATTATCAACAGTAGATTGATATACTTAACATATTTTTAAACCCCCACATAATTAAAATATTACGAAATGAAAATAACACTTTTTCGTTTCATCTCGATGCCCATTTTGTGTTTATAAAAAAATAAAGTTACAAGCGACGTTAACGGATCTATAAAATTGGCAGACAAGCGACGTGACAAGTGTGTGGAAAAAAATAATCATGAATTGTGATATTGTTTCCACATTGGAAAATATTTCAAGCCCTCTAAATGTTTTTTTTTTCATACAAATCAATGTATGGATCTCGCCATGATTCTTTAGGTCACATCATTCATACTGACGGCACGGTTGGCGCAATGGTTGTATGATTGACTACTACGCTGCATGTCGCGGGTTCGATTCCCGCACGGAACAAATATTTGTGTGGCCTACAGATTTATATTCCGGGTCTCACTGTTTGTGTATGTGAGTTTATATGTTTGAAAACGCACCCTGGATACAGGAGAAATTCCTAGTGTGGGGCAACGTTAATAAAAAAATCGGACAAGTGCGAGTCGGTCCAAATCGCGGACAAAAGCTCATTATAAATAAAGAATATATTTTTAATGATTTAATTACAAATGTGTAGTTTTTAGACTTTTCCCTGTATTTATATTACAAGACGATATTACTTGCCTAGTTCTAACTTGGTCAACGGAAAATACCCCATAAATTTTGATTCCCTTGAGATTGTCGAAATGTACGTTTTTTGCGACATAAACAGCCGTTTCTTTTTTTCTCGTTAACGGAAAAGTTTGATTTTTTCACAGCTTCAAGGGACCGTGGACCTAAGTATATGGTTTTAATTTCAACGCGACACCTTTACGCGTTGCTGAGATAAAGGGTCTTGACAGACAGACGGTCAATAAAGTGATCGAATCTAGGGGTAGGTACAATGTGAGAACAATGTAACAAGTCGTGTACGTTAAAAGAAGTCTAGATATAAAACAGAACACGGAAATGATAAATAACCATTAGCAGAATAACCCTTTTTTTCTCTTTAATCAAATGAATTATGTATTATTGTAAACTAATTAAAGATTTATATATTTTAATGTTGATGTCTAACGTTGTCAAAATTGTATTAAGCTATTCAGTGGTAAAGTGGTTGTAAAGAGTAGTTATAGTATATTTAATTAGTTTATTTAACTGGTTAGTTAATCATCATTTCAAAGTCGTTGTTGAAACGGAAAGGATCTGAAACTAAGTTATTTTTGAGATATTTGGGTATGTTTTAAGTTTTGGTCGTATTCCGACTTTTATTCTCTGTGTTTGTTTTAAACTTGCGTACCTGTTTTCTGCTAAACAGGTACGCAAGATTATAAATAGCATGAACCGTGGTAAATCTCCAGGACATGATGGGCTCAGCATTGAGCACCTGAAGCACGCGGGTGTCCACCTGCCGAGAGTCTTGTCTATGTTTTTCACAATGTGTATTAGCCACGCGTACCTACCTGCTAATCTAATGAAGACCATCGTAGTTCCCATTGTGAAGAACAGGACGGGTGACATCTCAGACAGAGGTAACTATCGTCCCATTTCTCTAGCGACAATAATAGCCAAGGTGTTGGACGGTGTGCTTGATTCTTGCTTAGATAATTACATACATCTTCATGACGCACAGTTCGGGTTTCGTCCCGGACTATCGACTGAAAGTGCTATTTTAAGTCTCAAGCATACTGTTCAATATTATATAGATCGCAGGACGCCGGTGTACGCCTGCTTCCTTGATCTTTCCAGGGCATTTGATCTTGTCTCATATGACGTGCTCTGGAGAAAGATGGGTGACAGGGGTGTACCGGCAGAAATATGTGGACTATTCCAATATTGGTATGGCAACCAAACCAACCACGTGAAATGGGATGATACACTCTCTGAGCCGTATAGGCTGGAGTGCGGGGTGAGGCAGGGGGGTCTAACATCTCCCAGGCTCTTCAACCTCTACGTGGATGACCTCATAGTCGCACTCAGCAGCATGCGTGTCGGATGCAGTGTTGATGGGGTTAGAATTAACAACATCAGCTATGCAGATGACATGGTGCTGCTGGGTCCGTCGGTGGGGGGAATCAGGGAGCTGATTGGAGCCTGTGAAGCCTACGCTGCCGCGCATGGGTTGAAGTATAATGTGAAGAAATGTGAATACATGGTCTTTGAGGTCGGCGGCAAACGCCGTGGAGAAGGACCCGAGTTGCTCGTGAACGGGTCACCAATCGAGAGGGTGTCCACTTTTAAATACCTGGGGCATTTTCTTGCCGCCGACCTCAGGGACGATGTAGACATTGAGAGGGAGCGTAGGGCTCTAGCGGTCCGGAGTAATATGTTGTCTCGTAGATTTGCGCGATGTACAGACCTAGTTAAAGTAACACTTTTCAAGGCTTATTGCCAAAGTCTGTACACGAGCAATCTATGGGTCAATTATACTAAGAGATCGCTGGATGCCCTGCGCGTCCAATATAACAATGCTTTCAGGATGTTGTTGAGACTGCCTCGTTACTGTAGCGCGTCGGAAATGTTCGCGCAAACCCGTACAGACGGTTTCTATGCGATTATACGCAAGAAAACCGCGTCGCTACTGAGGAGAGTGAGGGACAGTCAAAACAGCATCCTGAAAACTGTTGCAGAGAGCTTCGGCTCTCCAATTGTACAGCAGTTTGTGCGGAGGTTGATGTTTACTAACACTAGGTGATAAGTTTTTCTATGTTACTAACATTCTATGGATCTTTGTTGTCCGAATTAAAGTTTTATTATTATTATTATTATTTAACTAAAGGCTAATTTTGTTTCTTACATTAAATGTTTAAGTAGGGGATACAAGCAATGATATTATATACTGCACTATATATTATGCACTTAGATGCAATACCCGCGCTCGATATTGGCAATTTAAATATTAATGCAAGACAATTGCCCAAGTTTCACTCAGTCCCGTACAGTCAGCAAAGGAAAGTTTACTTAGAAACCGATGGATGTTTTTGAATAAAATTAATAGAGAATAAACCTTTCAATTATTTAATTAAATTTCATTCGAAAACATCTATCGGTTTCTAAGTAAACTTCAACCTTTTCCAACGAACGGTTTACGCTCCGTTCGCCCCTTGGATCTTGCCCCTTTCGATTAAAATATTCCACTCGCCCCGTTTTTTATTATTTTGGCGTAGTAATTCGCCCCTTGCGGCATTTCCTTGTAAATTTTACAAAAAAGGTATAGTTAGACAGAAAAATACATACACCTAATTCCAGTTCATTTCTGCTTTCCTGGTAGTTTACTAAGATTTGTTATCAACTAAATTAAAATGATAAAAATTGTGGAATAAAATGTCCAAAACACAACAATGTGGATTATTCATCTAATATATAAAATTCTCGTGTCACAGTTTTCGTTCCCGTACTCCTCCGAAACGGCTTGACCGATTCTGATGAATTTTTTTGTGCATATTGGGTAGGTCTGAGAATAGGCCAACATCTATTTTTCATCCCCTTTTTTCACCCCTTTTTCATCCCCCATAGATCGGGACAGGACAACGTCTGTCGGGTCAGCTAGTAATCTATAAAGCAGTCATAACTACCTACGCACACAGTTTTTCTAAACATAGACTTAAATTAAACATGGCGTTGCTTATAATGTATGCATTTTTCTGTATACCTTTTTTGGTAAAATTTCCAAGGAAATGCCGCAAGGGGCGAAACACTACACCAAAATAATAAAAAACGGGGCGAGTGGAATATTTTAATCGAAAGGGGCAAGATCCAAGGGGCGAACGGAGCGTAAACCCGATGACCCCACTCAGTGTTGCGGCGATACGTCAGTATCGCTCGTAATTTTGTGACAGTTTCAAGGAAAAATACTTTCATGATATAAACGATGCACAAACTACACAAAGAAAGACTAACCTTTTCTTCGCAGTGTACAATTGTATGTGTCTACTGATATGTTTTACGCCCTTTAAAGTGCACTAATGTTCGTGTATGACGCGTCTATTTATAATACGTCATTAGAGATACAAGGGGATGTTTTAAAATATTTACCCGTAAATGAAACGCAGGTGTTTTTTTTCTATTTAGAATACAAGTCTAGAGGTCAAGGTGAAATTAAAATAATAATGCCTCCTGCCTAATGCCTCATGCATTAGGCAGAAGGCATTATTATTTTAATTTCAATACAATTTAATTAAATTGTAGGTATAATGTTTAATGATTGAATTGTGTTGTTTGAATTGATGTAATTTTGTGTATGTGTAATTTATTAGTTGTTAATGATTTTAATCTTTTATATGTTTTAATATGTATGGACTATGTCTGAATTAAATGAATTAATAAAAAAAATATAATAAGTTCGGAGTGGAAAAAATAATATTTTAAAATTAACCCTAAATATTTGTCAAAAAGGTGCTCTAATAAGGGATGTAAGTTGATTCAGGAATTAATTAATGACCTAGGACTAGGAATTTGAAAAGTAGGCGAGCACTAATAATTTTTGTAAATTCAACCCCTAAGGGGGTGAAAAGGGGGAGCTGCATGTTATTTTTTTTTTTCTTGGATTAATTAACTTGAAACTTGGCACAAATACGAACCTAAATAAATAATAAAGATTGACGTTAATAGTTTTTTTTTGACTATCACTCAAAAGTGGTCTAGGGGATGTTGATTTTGTAGGGGAAGTAAAAATCTACGTGGACAAAATAGCGGGTGAATTACTAGTACAGAAATAAAAATAGTTTGAGCTATCAAAGCAGCCCCATTTTCAGTATCAGTAAAAAGAACGGTTTATTATTATTTTTTTTACTAAACCATTAATCGATTTTTAAATGTAACTTTTATTCAAGTAATCAGTGTTAGCAGTACATTCCGAAGTCAATTTCATATTCCTTCATAATATTATTTTTCCGAATGCTCTTTTTATGCATTTTCTGAATTTTCCATATTCATTTTACACACCAGTCAGTCCGCAACTTCATTTGCGTAAATTACAGAACTAAACAAAAGTTTTAAAATGTACCAGAAGATAACAAAAACGGGATATATAAAAAGGTTTTTTACAGAAAAGACAACCGCCTTTAAAAACCTAAAAGTGAAAAATTACTTTAAAACAGAACACAACACAACAAATAGAACAGCCAAGCCACCGACTTCCGAAACTAAAGTCATGTGTGTTCTGTTTTAAAGTTATTTTTCACTTTTTGGTTTTTGAAGGCGGTTGTCTTTTTGTAAATAAGCTTTTTTATTTTTCGCTTTTTAGTACTTCCTTATCGTCCAAATCCATTAAGTAATGGCAACATAGTCAAAACAGAGATTGAAAGTGCAAGGTGAGAACATTACAACATCATCCATGTATATTTTTTTGCTTTCTGTTGATTTTTTCAAAAAGTACCGAATCAATTTCGCTAAAATTTATATGGGACTACCCTTGAGGCATACCCAATCCATCAAAAAAAGAATTTTCAAAATCGCTTTACATTTGTCGGAGAAATCGCGTAACAAATATACAAAAAAAAAACATACAGACGAATTGCGAACCTCCTTCTTTTTGAAGTCGGTTGAAAAATATCATACTATGTGTTAAGTTAACATACTTCACCGACACGTGAATGTTGAGGCAATCCAGCTAATAAACAACACAGACTTAGTGCTTAGCGAACTAAACCATTTGAATTAGTGTAGTGTATAAAGTGAATGAATAATAGTAACAATGTTGTGCTATACATATAACACATGAACATTCTGTTTCTATAGATTATATCAGACTCTAAGAAAGTACTACGGACTTGTGTAGAAGTCCAAATGGACACTATTTTTAGTTTTAAAATAATATATTACGTAACATATTAAGTTAGAATTAAATTGCTTATTAGTCTTCTAAGCTAGATCGTAATTAATTATTAAGAACTTTGTTCTTACTAATACATACTAACATTATAAATGCGAAAGTAACTCTGTCTGTTACGCTTTCACGACGAAACGGCTGAACCGATTTTGATGAAATTTGGAATTAAAATAGCTTGAACCCCAGGGAAGGACATAGGCTACTTTTTAATTAGCCACTTTGTCTGCATACACTATAAACGACATTCACGCGGACGAAGTCGCGGGCAAAAGCTAGTACAGTATAAAAAAATATATATGTGTTAAGTAAGATCATAACTTTACCCCGAAGGTGTAGTAGAAGGCGACTAAGGGAAAATCCGAAAGTCGGGCACCAGCGGCTTCCATGTATTCAACAACTTCACTGCAATCCCCAAGACGCCTGCCAAGCGTGGGGATTATGGCAAACCCCTCTTTTGGGGGAGTAGACGTGTTCCAGCTGTTGATGATCAATATCTATATGTGCACTAATAGAACCTATTATTGGAATCAAACCTTGGCTCACTTTTATGACCCATTAATTATGTCAATTATAATCCGTGGTGCTTGCCAACTGGGTTTCTCCCAGTTGTAAACGTCCCTTCTGTGCCTATTGGCCTAGTTCTGTTCTGTTCTGCTGTTCTGCCTAGACTTAGTCTACTCATATTTGAAGCAACAAGCTATATTATTTCAACGTTAAAATGCTCGTTAAAGTTTAACTTATAATACAAAACAAACTCTTTGGCAACCATTCAAAGAATTCTCATTGTATTTTCATTTTTTACTGTGACTTGTCAAAGATGAGTCATTCACATAGACCAAGTTATTAATTATTTATTTATTAAAAAGGTACAAAAATAAATCAAAATTCCAAACCGACAATGTTTTCTGGTATTTCGCCAGGTTTTTTTGAACCATGGCGGAAATGGAAGCAAAGGATCCCGCGCAGGAGTTCGTGGCGAAGCTTCTTCTCCGTCACAAGGCGATGAACGAGGCGACGGCGCGCGGAGACTCCACCGTGCAGCAGTTCTACCGAGGAGCTGCTGTGTTTGTTACGGGAGGCTCTGGTTTCCTCGGCAAGCAGCTCATCGAGAAACTCTTTAGGTAATATGACTTGGTGCCACATTGATGTTTGATGCTAATTTACACTTGGTGCCACATTGATTGATGCGTTTAGTTATACCGATGGGCGGTATTGAATATTTTTTTTGTTTCTTCCTACGCAATGTTTGAGAACAAACGAGTGAGTGAGAATGCAATAACATCGCATGAAATTGGCGCGCGGAGATTTCACAAAACTTTTTCCAGGAAATACGTGTTTTTGAAAATGCGTTACAAGTTTGTGGTAAAAATGTATGTACGGTCAAAGTTCAGAAATTACGAACATGTTTACTTAAGTTTCTCAAAAAAGTTGTTCTTTCGTTACATAGGAACCTAGATATTAACCAAAAGATACCCGTGTGTTAAAAATATTTGGAGGATAATTTAATTTTGTTATAACGCCGTAATCACGTACGAGCGTTTGTGTGGGAACTATGACGGAATGGGCGCTCTTAAGTTGTGCAATTCCAAAGCACACTCTCTTGCAAGGTTAATCCTGTAAAGCTGTAACTATACTGTAATTCAATTTTACTTATTTCCTTACAGAGCGACGCAGGTTTCGAAAGTCTTCGTCTTGCTGAGGACTAAGAAAGGGAAACCTATTGAACAGCGGCTGAATGAGATGCTGCAGGACTCCGTGAGTATCATGTCTATTATTACATATGACTGCCTCGTTGGTCCTGTGGTCATAAACGCGACTGCTAAACGTAGGGACCTTGGTTCGATTCTCAGGTTGGGCTTAGTGTTAATGGGTTTATCTATTAGGATTTTGCAGTAGCAGCCTGAAGCTTGGAAGTTGGCGGTGCAACACCCAACAATATACGTTTGAAAACGCACCCACGAAAAAGAAGACATTATAGGAATAATCATCATCATGTCAAATATTTTTCAGTCGTAATAGCCATGCTTGGCCGATGCATGTTGGCGATCGCTGTAGGTGTTACGGTACTCAGAAGGACGCTGCTGACCATCTTCTGGTCAATATCCCTCTGTCGCCTTCTACAACACCCACGGGTAGAACTGGGGTGGTGCTATTCGCTGCCACGGTCTCGGTGTCTTCGGTCACGGTGGTCAATCTCAATAGAGATTAGCAAAGCATGCAGGAGATAATAGTGCACAAGTGTGTGCGCAAACGCAGGTGCATTCCCTCTTCCCTCTTTCTCAAAGTCCGATGGAACTGTTACCTGACACGAGCGGAGAGAGATCAGTATCAGTAGGTCAGTCGTAGCACCAACGATTTAACTTGCTTTCCAAGGCACTGAGGGGTCATGGTCACCCATCCATGGACCGGCCTGGCCGCGGCAAGCGTAGCTTAACCGTGACCGATCGGTTTGTACAGCTTTTACTTAGCCACGAGACTCCTCAAACTTCCACTTTTTTTTTATAGCCCACTCCTGAGTAAAGGCCTCCCTTCATGCCTTTCATCTTTCCCGATCATGGGCTTCACCACCAGTTTTGGAGGAATCCGGTTCATTCCGCCATCTACTTCGTGATCTGCCGCGACCCCGCCTTACTGTCATGGTATAATTTTTCATAGCACATACATGTGAGCACTATGTTCTTTAAAGCTAGCATTTACGAGTTATGTCTTTCATTGACTTGAATGTGCCCTGGCGGTTGGGAGTATGTCATGCTCACTGGAATGTCTCGCTGACGGTGGCACGCGTGTTGGATCATTCAGTTCCCTTCAAAATGGTTGAGCCAAATAATGCCAATCCGTGCGTCATGTTCGAGAGCGGGCGCCGTTAGTTGGGACTGGTCATCTCTTAGCTGCCTCGGTTATTCTAAATTTATTTTGAATTGTTTATTATGATTATATTTTTATCTAAACCTCTTTTAACGTACACGACTTGTTATATTGTTCTCACATTGTACCCTAGATTCAATATGAATGATGTAACCGAAATTTATAACATATTATTGATTTTCAAAGAGTGTGATCTCTCTCTCTCTTCTCCATAGAAACCTACTGTTTGGAACGAGCAACTAGCATCAACTTTCTGACTGACTCTGACTCTGACAATTCAAAAGTACCTGTAAATGGTTTATTAGAAATAAATGATTTTGATTTTGAGTTTGTCTCCGGGCACCAGTTCTGTGTCACCTGAGCCCACAGTTTGTCCGGCATGCAGCAGATATGTCCTGACCAGTCCCATTTAAGTTGGGCAGCTTTATGAGCTACGTATGAACTTCTACCATGGCGTAATTTCCAGGTGTTCGACATGGTCCGGGAGGAGCGACCTAACTTCGCAGAGGGGATCGTCCCGGTGGCGGGGGACGCGGCAGAGATGCGGTTGGGGATGAGTGATGCAGACTGGAATATGGTCGCTGAAGAGGTACCACAGCATTTATTTATTTATATTTGTTAGGTACGTGCGATAGGAACAAGTGAAACGCTTAGCGGTTGAATACGTACTGATGTTTAATAACAAATGACAGGTGGCGCAGCCATTGCCACAGATATACAACATTTCTCCCTCATAAGACAACAACATATGTTTCCCACAATGACATATTATTAAATAGACGCGTCATAAACGAACATTAGTGCACTTTAAAACGGCGCAAAATTTTATATCTACATACCAGTAGGCACAATCATAAATCAAATTTTATATCTACAATTATACAGTGCAAAGAAAAGGACATAAGCATACAGCGTACACCTGTTAGAAAAAGATAAACATACAAATTTTGATACGTCAGTTATGTGTGAATTTACGAGCGATACTGACGTATAGCCGCGACACTGGGTGGTACGTGACTAAGTGAAACCCAGGCAATTGCCTTGCTTTAATATTGCCATTATTGAGCGCGGGTAACGCATCTAAGTGTATTATATCATTGGTTTCCCATATAAATCTATGCAATATAAAGTCTTATAATTAACCCTAGGAATTGGCCATAACGTTCTGCCAGGCAAATCCACCTGGATTTGCCTGGCAGATCGTTAAATACCCCGCGCAGAACCGTCTGCGCGGAGTATTTCCGAAGGTAACGAAAGTTACACACCACACCCCCCCCCCCCCCCTCCTGATTTTGCGCTTCACTGACCTGTATCTTAGCGGCAGACGTTGTCAAGTCATTGTCTGGTGTTGGATCGAGTATGTCCACAGAGCTAGCTTAAAACTGATTGTCCGCACCGTTGTCCGTTCCTATGTTGGTTATTGGGCGAAAACTTAAATAATCTAATAGGCTTGCGTTTGGCCGCAACTCACCTTATCTTGAATGATGATGCGGCCTAAAGTGGAGCACGCTTGCCTAGAAACCGAGATGCTCGTGCCTTAAAAATCTTAAAATTTTATTTATCGAGGAACAGAGAGACAGGCAGTGAATTCCACAGTCTGGCTGTTCCAATAATAAATGTGGAAGCAAAGCGCTTTTTTCGAGATGTCCTTCATTACTGACAATCATCCTTCAAGTAAATGTCAGGTGTTGAAAGTTGTGACAGTGAGTTTAACTCTTCTCTAAAGGAACTTGCGACGTGCAAGCAACAGCTGCTATAAATTAAAACTAAAATGAACAGCTGTGATTTGGTAAAACTTGATTGAAAATAAAATTGTCTGTTTTGATTCCTTGTTCGTTCTTCTCCATAAATAAATACCTACGTTATGGAGCGAGCTCGAACTTTCTGACTAACTAACCGACTACTTGACAATTTAAAAGTGCCTGCTGTAAATGGTTTAATTGTAATTAATGCTTTGACTTTGATGTATAAATTAACAAAACCAGTAAAACAAATTCGCTGATGGGATGACCAGAATAGCATGGGTGCTATTCTGGTCATCCATCAGTTCTGTTCATTCATCAGTCATTCAGTCATTTCATCGTCAGAGTGTCGTATAAGGCGATTAAGAAAAAAGTGCCGTAAGTCGGGCAGCAGCGGCTTCCGTGTACTTAACAACCTCACTGCGATCCTCAAGACGCCGCCCAAGCGTGGCGATTATGGCAACCTCCCCTTTGGTGGAGAACTTTGTCCAACAGTGGACGTCTTCCAGCTGATGACGATGACGAGTAACACAAATTCTCGATGAAATTATTAAATTGGTCAACAAATATCATGTCCTAGGTAAACATAATATACCACATGGCAGCGACTACCAGATTCGACGAGACGCTACGTATTGCCACCATGATCAACGTGCGAGGTGCCCGGGAAGCTATCGTCCTCGGCAAGGCTTGCAAGCAACTCAAGTAAGTTCGTGTTACGATTAACTCAGTCTGAAGGTCAATTCATTTAATTAAAAATGTTCAAAAATGTAGTCTCAATCGAGGACAGACTTCTAAAATACAAGCCCTGGCCACACAAACGGAACGATTTAATTACCTACACTACTACCAAAATAACAGACTGTACAAATACGTGCCACGAGAACTAAAAGCGGTTTCGAGAGCACGTTCGACGCGGGAAGAGGTGATGAACAGTGTTTCGGAGGGAGGCGGGGCGTGTCGCTAACTGAACGGTAGTACTAATACATATGTATACCTACTGTGCATTGGTTTAGTAAATGCATACGATTCGCTTTACCAAATATTAGAAGCAGTGAATGTGACGTTATATTGAATAAGGACATACTAGAATTAGTCGAAAAGATTGTTTTGACTCAGTTTTGTTTTTTCTCGCTTGACTCAAAGTTGCAGTGGGGGCTCACTTAACATCTCTTGCAGGGCGGTTGACCTCAACCGCTTACACTGTCAGAAAAATCAGGCATATGACAGACGTGGCTACCGCTAGACTAGTCTATTTAAGTTACTTTCATAGCATCATGCCTGACGGTATTTCCCTTTAAGGATGGGCTGCAGATAGGAGGAGCTCTTATCTAAATGAAACCCGGACAGATCGATCGGTCTGTAGATGGGTGACCATCCATTTCATACCGAGTTCCCTCCGTGCGTCGGAAAGCACGTAAAGCTGTTGGTCCCGACTGTCATTCGTAGATCTCTGGCAGTGTTATGGGTAGTCAGAAGCCAGAAAGTCTGACAACCAGTCTTACCAAGGGGTATCGTGTTACCCAGTAACTGGGTTGTGGAGGTCCGATAGGTAGTCGCTCCATGTAAAACGCTGGTATTCAGCTGCATCTGGTTAGACTGGAAGCCGACACCAACATAGTTGCGAAAAGGCTAGGCAGGTGATGATGACGGGCTGCAGATATAGATTCTATTTTTATTCTGCAAAAGATGGTTATCAGAGTCATCTATAATTATCTAAATGGTTGAAATAAATGCTTTGACTTTGGCTTTGAGTATGAGAATCAGAATCCAGCCTAAGGAACGCTAAAGCCAAAGCTAAAACTAGTTCCGTTACTGCTCAGGTCGTACGTGCACGTGTCTACAGCATACTCGCACGCTTGCGACAACCTTATCAACACCGAGGTGCTGGAGGACTTCTACCAGAGCCCTGTGGACCCTGAGACGCTCATCCGACTAGCAGAGACTGTGGAGGAAGAGAGATTGAACGATATCACTCCCAGGTACGTTTTATAAGGACCCTATTATTGTAGGATTAAAAGGTAACCCTTATGATATGGAAAGGTAACTGGTATCAGTTGGATTATAAAAGTTCTATCTTCTACTAGAATCTAACTTCGATATAAACAAAGTTGTTATAAAAAAGAATATTCCAAATCGTTTTATAAGTGACGAAATTGTGAGGACATAAAAAAAATTACAACAGAATTGAGAATCTCCTCCATGTTTGGCGTCGGTTAAAAAGTTAAGAGTTCAACTGAATCCAATTAAACCTCTCTAATGTTCAAAAGGCAAAAATTTTATGTTCTCAATTTCAGTTTGATCAAGAACTGGCCCAATACGTATTCCTTCGCGAAGGCAGTCGCCGAGGAGACAGTAAGGTCCTTGTGCGATGACCTGCCTCTATGCATCGTTAGACCTGCTATCGGTGAGTACTACTAGAGCTTTAGCCAAATTGACAATCTACATTCGATAACGCTAATAGAAAACTAATCAAATGTATGGGAATGACGTTATCTCAATGATGAGTCACGTGATCGATAATCAAAAATGGATTACGACGAGGCGTTAATTATTGTAGAAAGAGACATGATACGAAACGTATATAACTTGGCTAGGCCTACTGATTTGAATACTAGCCATAGGCGCTTCAAAATAGGCAGCATAATCGTTTGTAGAGAAAGTGATGTGCATGGCCACGAAGTATGAATGACTATGGGCGTTCCTCAAGGAGCGATATTGGGTCCATTTCTATTTAATTTTTTTATAAATTATTTTATTCCAATTACTTCAAAAATGAACAAAGGATGGTGTCAGTGCATGGCTAAGCGGGCGTGACTGTCAACAGGTGTAAATATAGTTCAAAATCGCATGACACTTCACTTATAATATTGACCAGCATAATGCAGTTGTCATTCATTAAATTGATAAGCAAACAAATGGTGTGCAAGCTATTATAGTATTAATTCCACGCGTAAAATATGGTCTTGCATACGATTAAGCAATTTTAACTCTATTTTTATAAAGTTTTAAGTCATCAATTCATCATCATCACTTCAACCTTCAGACGCCTAATGCTGGGCATAAGTCTACTCCAAGGGGGGTTCAGCCGTAATCGCCAAGCTTGGCCGATGCATGTTGGCGATCGCAGTAGGTGTTATGGTATTTAGAAGGACGCTGCTGCCCATCCTCTGGTCAATATCCCTCTGTCGCATTCTACGACGACCACGAGTAGAAATGGGGTGGTGTAATTCGCGGCCGGTACCACACGGCCTATCATCATCAATTAATAAATGACAACTATTCTAACAAACTGCTGCTTCATCTGCGCTGACTGCAGGCCGGACATACACGGGCAGCTCAAAGCAGTCGGGATCGATATGGCTTCAAGCTACGACTGCATAGTAAACTAAAGTCTTTTATTTACACACATACGTGGAACCGCTCGTGCAGTTGCGACTGCCCCGGACAGTCAGCCTCACGGTGAAATTTCATCGTGTGGTCAAGCAGTTGCCAGGTATACTCACTGATATCTCGAGTTGTCGACTGCTATCGCGCAGTTATCCTCTCTGCCCACATTTTTCACCCCATCTTCGCGTCGCGTGCGCCTTCCGCCCGCCTGTGACTGATCTAGCTTTTGAAATCGACGGCTGCAGCAGTTATCAATGGTAGCTTCAAGCTGTTGACTATGCCTGCTCGAGCGGTCCGTATATGTTTGTCAATGCCCAACTGCTCGTGCTGTAGGCCTGCCTTAAGAATGTATGGTAATCTTCCTTCCAACATCCAGCCCTCGTATGTACGTAATTACGATTTGTCCTTTTTTTTTCATTTGATACAATTTTCTATTTCAGTTATCTCAGCTCATAGAGAACCTAGGCCCGGCTGGCTGGACATGTCCAATGTGTATGGAGCTAGTGGTGTGAGTATATCATCAGCATTTAGAGCTTAGGCAACTATCATCAGCATTTTGCCGGACACCACTGCTGAACATCATCTGCCTAGCCATTTCCCAACTATATTGGGGTCGGCTTCCAGTCTAACCGGATACAGCTGAAAACTAGTGTTTCACATGGAGCGACTGTCAGTCTGCCCTTGGCAAGACTGGTGATCACACTCTCTGCCTTCTGGCTATCAATAAATAACGACTATATATCTCTTTCTCGCTCACTCTCACTGTAGGTCTCTCTTACAGTAGAACTCTTGGTGTATGTCTATCTCTCTCACACTATAGCAATCCCACTGTAGGTCTCTCTTACTGTAATATTCTTATTGTATGACCGTCTCTCTCACACTGTAGGTTTCTCAGACTCTAGGATTCTTGTTGTATACTAGCTTCTGCCCGCGACTTCGTACGCGGATCCTGTTGCTTATGCCAGCGACAACGGGGTCGGCAAAATCGAAGATCTGAAACGTCTGATGTCGAATTCTAAGAGCCCGGGGACGGGAAAACAACGGGATGCGCGAGATGATTCGAGACGTTCAAAAAGTACAATTTTGAATCATACCTCCGATGGCGAAATATGTGGCGTAGTCAATCATAGGAATATACGTAAATAAACTCCGTTTCTTACCAACCCAAGGAAGGTCGCCATGACCTACGGCTATATCTTGAGACACATCCGATTCTTCAGATGATATCGACATTCTGTTCAGATAATGTCGAAGTCGATCAGAATTCAAACGTTCATTGCGCTCTTCTTCTGTCTCTTCATGCCGTACTCCAGCAATTCTTTTTCTCTCACTTTCTAACTGATTATGAATATTTTGTTGTGTGCGTGTTCGAGACAATCTATACAATAATATTATAAAGCTGAAGTTTGTTTGTTTGTTTGGTTAAACGTGCTACTCTCAGGATCTACTGGTTCGAATTAAAAAAATCTTTTTGTGTTGGATAGTCCATTTACCGAGGAAGGCTATAGGCCAATGCGAAGCTGGGTCGGGTCGCTAGTGTACGATAATCTCGATCAACAGTTAGTCGTGCATTACGTTCATCATTCGGTTCAAAAGACCTGTTAGTAGTTGTGCGAATACGCTGAGAACTCAGGCGTGATTCTGTATCGGTAAACGTTTCCGATTCGCGAGACAATGCATGTCGCTCACGGTCAGCGGACAGTCGCGCATCACGTTCCGCAGCAGATGCGTAGATACGCTGAGAACTCAAGCGCAATTCTCTCTCCGTGAACGTCTCCGACTCGCGAGACAATGTATGACGTTCACGATCAGCGGTCCTGAAGAGGTTTCCACGGAGCGATTTGCAGCCTGATGTTCTCGAACAGCATCAAGTCTCTCCTGACGCTCTTCGGTAGATTCTTGGGATCTTATGATCCTCAATCTTTTAGCTCCTTTGGAACATTGGGAAAGATTTGACATCTTTCTAGGCATGGTTATAGTTTTATTGTCAAGAGATACCTGATCAATTAAAATCTTAGTGACTGCTACCCTGCGTTACCTGGTAGGCTACCGTGTAAAGGAAATTAAACACTCAAATAACATAAGCAGGAAGTCATATTTAACCAATAAAAAAAAAGGGAGTTTTGACCAGTAGAGTCAAATTTTCAATGATATACCAGCGTCATCAAAAATCAGTCCTAAACTGTTACCGCCTTCACCGCGTGGAGGTACTCCCAGCTTATGTTATTTTATAAGATACAGTAAAATTAGTGATAGCTTTTATTTTAGTTATTAGCTTTGATTTTCACATCAGATGTTTCTGATCTTCGATTTTTCAGACTGAACAACGTTTGCTAAGACGTCATTCCTATATGTGTCATGGTGTAGCTGGGCTCTTGGAGTTCCACATCAGGTGTTCCAGATCTTCAAATTTATTCTCTCAGCAGAGAATGCTCGTCACGTGGAAAATTTTTTGCTATGGTACCATTTTTGTATCTCTTATAGTTTAGCTGGTCTGTTGCGGTTCTACATCAGGTGTTCAAGTTTCCAAGATAAATAGATAGCCTATATGTTGCCCAGACTTAATATCTATACAACAAAAGAAAAATCATTCAAATCCGCCCAGTAGTTCCGAAGATTAGCGTGTACAAACAAACAGACAAACAGACAGAATTTTTTTTTTGGATTCATGCTCTATTACTGTTCCTAAACCCCCCTCAATTATTATTTTTTTAATATATTCAATGTACAGACACAGTTTTGTTACTGTTTTATTATATGTATAGATCTCTCGTTCTCTCTCACTATTAGTTTATCTTACTGTAGGACTCTTTCACTGTAGAAATCTTACTACAGGACTCGCTATTCAGAGCGACGTCACGAGCAGGATGGCTGGTAGCATCTGTATGAGAAGAACCGAGAATCGTGTGGTTGGATAGGTCTATGTTCACCAGTGATCCGACATTCATTGATGACTGCTACATAAACCTCGGTGCTTCAGTATTCCTTGACGTGTTCCTTGTAACCTTACAGATAGTCGTGGGCCCTGGCTTAGGGCTGATGCACACGATCTTGGCCAGCTCTGACATCCACATCGGTCTGGTGCCCGTGGACTACGTCAACAATGTCATCATTACCGCCGCGTGGGAGACAGCGAAGAGGAAAGCCGCTGGCAAGAAGGAGCCGAAGATATACACCGTGACTCCAACCAGGAATCCTGTGGTTTGGGGTCAGTTGGGCTCCAAGACGATCGTTTTTATATTCAAAATCATCATCATCAGCCAAAAGACGTCTACTATTGAACATAGGCCTTCCCATAGAACGCCACAACTAGCGGCAACCTGCCACCAGATGGAACGACGACATCGTCAAGGTCGCGGGTAACTGGTGGATCCAAGTGACAGGTTACCGCGAGTTGTGGCCTTCAGTGATAATTCTCTAACCAAATTTCCGTCACAATAGAGACTATTCAAGAACACAGAAGAGATAATATAGTGGACTAGTGTTTAAGCAAACATAGGTGCACTTCTTCTTCCCTCTCTCTCATCGTTCGATGGGACTGCTACCCGACACGGCCAGGGAGAGATCAGGTCCACAGCCAACGGCTTTAAGTGCTTTCCGAGGCATGGGGGTGTTACACCAACAACTTTCAAAATCCGAGCTGCTTCTGAGAAATTCCTAATGGTAAAGCCTGATAACATTTAGCCCCATCTGGAAATCAGGCCCAGAACCGAGACCAATGAGGCAGTATGAATGAATGAATGAATGAACGATCTCCTTATTTGCTAGAATAGGTCCCCAGGTCTAGATCCAGACTCTAATACTACCAATCAATTGACTTACCTTTTGAGCTGTCCAAACGCGATTCAACCTGATTCGTATGGGAATAGCTGTAATGAGGTCACTTTTTTCTAACTCAATTGACTAAGTATACTCCATTTACATCATCATCATCATTTTATTAGACATATACACAAACCTTTTTTACAGTCCGTTCAACCGATTTTGACTTATATTGCGTTGGTGGCATGACTAGGGTTGCCATACTTGGCAAGCCTCGTGTCGGGACGCAAAAAGAAAAATATATACAGGGTGTTTGGTAGATCGATGCAAAGCCGTAAAGCGGAGCTAGTATAGACTATTTATAACCATTTGAACCGAACTTGACTCAGACGAACGTGTGACATTTTTTTTCTAGCAAAATTTTAATGATTTTTGATGACAAGACTCAAAATATTGCAGTTAAGTAGTTGCAAATGATAGCCAGTTTGAAAAATACATCCATTAAATCCAAGCTTTCTAAATTTTTGTGAAAAAAAAATCAGATTTGATTGCAAAAATAGGAAATAAACCCTGATCGGACTTATAAAAAAATATTTTAGGTGGTCTCTCTTGAGCGTTAAAATAGATCGGCCGAGTAGAATTTGGCGCGTGTATTTTAATTGCTGTGACCGTGCGAAAAATCGGGACGTTATAGTGCTTTGTTGGGACGTCGGGACGTAGGCCCCAATGACGGTGACAGTCCCGATATATCGGGACGAATGGCAACCCTAGGCATGACAAATGGCAGCTGCAGTAAACAGTTGTTATTGTAACCACTTTTTTTGCCTCTAATGTCAACGTTAAGCCTACGGAATAGAAGTCAAAATTGATTGAAGGGACCGTAAAAAAGGTATGTTTTAAAGTCTAATCTTATTGTAAATGGAGTGTTTTTCCACGTTTTCAGAATCAAAATAAAGTGGGTTTTTTAGTAGTTGCGAATATTGTTAGTCAATCATTATCATCACTTCAGCTTACTTTTGTTTTTCCCGCTCCTCTGCCTTCCGCATCCAGCCACCACCGGCTACCTTCTTGAGGTCATCGGTCCACCATCGGGCTGGAGAGCGTCCCACGATTCGTGGTCTCCACTCTAGCACAAGTCTGCTCCATCGGCCGTCGGTCCTGCGACAGACGCTTTAGTCTAGGGTACACCTATATTATGGAATATCTCAGCAGTAGCCGGACACTGAATGAACGCCAGACACGAATTCTGCTACAATAGGGTATTTTACCAAAAAAAACTAATTAGTCCGTCAGATAGATTTCCAAGAATTTTGGACACATTTCACTGACGAAGTGACGTCACAAGCCCCAACTCATGATCTTTAATGCGTTTTGTCTTCGTCAGTTTTTATCTATACTAATATTATAAAGCTGAAGAGTTTGTTTGTTTGGTTGAACGCGCTAATCTCAGGATCTACTGGTTCGAATTGAAAAAATATTTTTGTGTTGGATAGTCCATTTATCGAGGAAGGCTATAGGCCCATGCGAAGCCGGGTCCGGTCGCTAGTTGATTTGATAAAACAAAAAATACGTATCCAATATTTTTCGATAATCTAACTGACGGACTAATTGGATTTTTTTGGTAAAATACCCTATTAAAGATAACAAGGGGTATGCTACGCTCTCTGCTATAAAAAATCCTCTATCCTTTTCCCAACTATGTTGGGTGGCTTCCATTCTAACCAGATGCAGCTGAATACCAGTGTTTTACATGGAGCGACTGCCTATCGGACCTCCACAACCCAGTGACTGGGTAACACGATACCCCTTGGTAAGACTGGCAGTCAGTTTTTCAGGCCTCCGACTGATAACGACTGTCAAAGATGTACGAATGACAGTTGGGAAGAGCGAAGGGTTTTCGGTCTGAAATGGATGGTCATACTCATCCACAAATCGACCTCGGCAAGCCTATCTTAATCGAGCCACGAGCCCCTTCATACCTCTGCATATAGCTTCAAGAAATATTAACGTGGTTATGGTTAAATTACAGGTGATCTCACTGCCACAACGGTAGGCATTGTAAGAGAAAAATACCCAACGCCTGCAGCTGTAGGGTACAATTTTGCCTGGCAAACCAAAAATACTACCTTGTTCTGGATATATTCTTGGCTTCTACATTTCATACCTGGATATATTATTGATGGAATATGCTACATTCTCGGCAAGGAGAGAAGGTAAAATCTTTTTAATTTTATTATAAATTTTAATTTGTTAAGTCTGGATTTGCTAACCTGCCTTCAGCAACCGTGGTACTACTCTGCTTGAGAAGAGAGATCCTACAATGGACTAGCTAGAGTAGTATTATTAAGAGCAGAGCTATTTGATAGTGATCAGCACCGCCTTTGGTATTGTAAAACCATAGAGGTACAGAGACCAGCACATCAAGTTACAATAATCTGCCAAAGAATCATAACAGGAGTTGTACAAAAAATAAAGATGTTTAGAGAAGTTGAGATTCAAATTTTTATACTCTTGGGTACCTAAAGAATATCTTCAGGCATTTAAAATATTTTTAAAACCCCGCAAAAATAATGGATGCTAAAAGTGAAAACTTTAATGAAAAGCTCATTCTTTCAGAACGAAACGGCAGCTGATAGTAACATTGGCACTGACAGCCGTTTTATGGGAAATAATGTCACAAATAATGATTAATCACTGTACATACTTTTTCAACTTCGCCATTATAAAACAACGATTCACATCAGTTGTCTGCATATTTGATAGATCCGTTAATGTCTCTTGTCACTTTCTTTTTTTTTATAAACATAAAATGGGCGACGATATAAAACGAAAAACTGTTATTTTCATTTTAAAATATTTAATTAAGCGGGAGTTTCAAAATATTCTAAGCATATCAATCTACTCCTGGTAATGTATTCTTTACATTGGAAAATATTTTAAACCTTCTAAATTTTTTTTTTGTCACACTAATGAATGTATGGATCTCGCTGTGATTCTTTTGATAGATTTTCAACTTTATTACAAAAATTTAGAAAATTCATATTCAAATTAAAAAAAAAAATGTGAGCCGTCACGGGACGCCTGGCAGATGTGAAACATCGACATTATTTTGTAAAAGTACTATGCAGAAAAGAACAGATTGTGATAGGAACTAAATACGTCATAATGATAAAATAAAATATTACGATTTTTTTTCCAGATAACGATGACTATTTATTGAATAAACATTTAACTATTTTCATTAAATACAAAAATTTACGAATTTATTTCAAATCGTGACTACTTTATTCGTTTAATCAGTGACTTCGGTAATCGCACAGTCGATTGCGCATGGCGACGCGTCGCCACACCGTACACACTACTGCATATAGACTGTATATATATATATACCATCATATAGCGTGGCGACGCGTCGCCACGGCATGCGTCGCCACGCCAGAAATCGGTTTTACGTGTGGCTATAGATGTTTCACATCAAAAAAATTACGGTTTGGTATGCTGGCGTCTGTAGTAGGTAGGAAGGTAGGTAGGTAGGGTAGGTGGGGTGGGTAGGGTAGGGTAGGTGGGGTAGGTTGGTAGGATAGGTAGGTAGGTAAAGTAAGTAGGGACAGGACAACGTCTGTCGGGTCAGCTAGTACTTAATTGATAAATGAAATGGGTTACCGGTACCTATAAATATGGCACGTTTTAAAATATAATATTACAGTTCTGTTTTTTGTTTACAGATTTGTAAAACTTTACAGCAAAATGTACAACATGTCAACAGCTTTGTCATATTTTACCGTCAACAGTTGGCATTTTGTCGACAATAATACGGCTGAGCTGTACAACAGCCTATCGACTATCGACAAAGAGATATTTGACTTCGATTTCTGTAACATCGACTGGCAAGAGTACATGATACTGTGGTGTCTCGGTTTGAGGAAATACATCATGAAAGACGGCCTAAAAGGCTCAGTATACGCAGCAAAAAAGCAGTTCGTGTTTAAAATTTTAACGTTCATTTTTATGCCTTTATACTTTTATTTATTGTACAAAATATTGAGTTTTGCTATTGTCAGTATATTTTTACTTTTTAGGATTTTTTTATGAATATATTAGGTGTATTATGTGATATTTAGTTTTTTTGTTTTATTTATTGCAACCCTATAGTAACCTATCCGTACAGCCGCCTTGTGCAAGCATCAATACCTACTCGTACCTTCTTTGTAATTGTAATATATATTTTAATTACTTTTTCGACATTTTAGAAACATTGGAAACCTTAGTTTTGTATAATTTAGCAGCATTATTTCAATTTTGTAAATGTGAGTACCATGGAGCCATATTTTAAGTAAATTATTATGTGTTTGACTGACTTAAATGAGCATGGCGGTTGAGAGAATTGTCATGCTCACTCAAATGTCTCGCTGGTGGTGGCGCGTGTGTTGGGTCATTCGGCTCCCTCTAAAATGGTTGAGCTGAATGGTGCTGATTCACGCGTCATGTTCGTGAACGGGCGCTGTCAGTAGAGATTGGTCAACTCTTAACTGCCATAGTTTTTATCTTGATTATTTTTTATGTTTTGTATTTCTAGATTACCTTCATTGTTTTCACATATAGAAGCAACAAGAATAATGTAAGCAGTATTTTGTAAAAACCTGATTTTAAAAGGGTGTCCGTGGAGTTTCTTGCTCGTTCTTCTCCATAGAGACCTACCTACGTTTTGGAACGAGCAACTAGCTTCAACTTTCTGACTAACTGACTCCTTGACAATTCAAAAGTGCCTGTAAATGGTTTAATTGAAATAAATGCTTTGACTTTGACTTTGTAACTACTAGAAAAAGCGTTAGCCTAGCAACAGGACAAGAAAAGGCTGGTTTTAGTATTGTTATTGTGACCCTGGTAGGTACTCCTTTTCCTCTTACATTTATAAAACCTATCCGTCCTGCAGTTTATATTACCTATACCCTTGGTTAGACCTAACCAAGGGTATATGAAACGTTATAGACAGGTGAAATACGGTCATAGATGGTAGGTACTAATACTATATTAACTACCTAACCTTTTGGATTTGGATGCTTAAGAGGAAATACCACGGGCTAGAGAATTGAAAATTAGGTATTTGTAAAATCTATTGCTGTCGCGCGATGCCCCCACACAAACCGCAGAGCGCGATAGAGACAACTGCAGCTTTGACCGAAAATACCTATTAAAAGTACACAAAATCAATGATTCGTAGTCCCCTGATTTCTTCTCCAAAACTTAACCGATTTAACTGCTTTTTTCATTAAAAAATAAAGAAAGGCTTTTGCCGTGTTCCTATGTTTTCTATTTTTTATATAATCAAGTCAAATTTGTTTTCTGAATGTTTGAACACAGCGGAGAATCATGCCAATTTTTTAGGTTTTTGAATATTCATATCTCTTTTAATAATAATTTTATGAGAAAAAGGAAAACATAGGGACATGCCAATAGAGCCATGGATATTTAAAAAAAAAAATTGATCTACTGGCATTATCCAGGGAGGAAACAGGGGACTAAATTTGTATGGAAAAACGGCCCTTGTGTTTCCTCTTAAGACCAGTGGCGGGGCAAGACCTGATGTAGGCAAGGTAAATTTTGCGAGGCCCTCTGGTGGCGCAAGAAGCAATGAAATCGAAAAGTTCTATAGGGACTTACCTACTCCCAAAAAAACTTTTTTGAAACAAGAGAACCGCCTTCAAACAAAAAAAAACTTAAAATTGATAAATAACTTTAGCACAGAACACACATGATTTTAGTTACGGAAGGCGGTGGCTTTGTTCTGTTTGTTGTTTTGTATTGCCACCATAAAAGTCATGTGTGTTCTATGCTAAAGTTATTTATTTATCACTTTATAGTTTTTTTTTTGAAGGCGGTTCTCTTGTTTCAAAAAAGTTCTTATTTTTCACCTTTTAGTGCCTCCTTATCACTTAAAGCCATTAAGGAACGGCAACACAGTTAAAACAGAGATAAATTTCTGTGTGTTGTATACTAAACCCTTCTCCAGAATGTAACAAACACTTTTCTGAAAACCGCATCAAAATCGGTCCAGCCAAACGGGAGATAATCGCGGACAAACATACAAACATACGGGTCGAACTGAAAACCTCATTTTGACGAGCCAGGCTCACACGCCACCTCACAGACGAGCTTCCTGGTATTGATATGGGTGAGATTAATACCTCTTGGACAGCTTCCTAACTACAAAGCTCCGGGGGATGACGGGATGACCACGGAGCTGCTCAAAGTAGATTTTAGTCGTGTTCTGACTGAGCTTGTAGAGCTATTTAATTCCGTCATCCACACAGGCATTACACCAGAGGCATAGAGCAAGAGCATGGTGGTATTGTTCTTTAAAAAAGGTGATAACATATGCTTCATAAAAATTACCGCCCCATCTCACCCCTGAGCCATGTCTCTATAAGCTATTTTCGAGGGTTATCTCGAATCGTCTCGCACGTAAGTTCGATGACTTCCAACCACCAGAGCAGGTTTCGGAAAGGCTACAGCACCGTAGACATACACACCTTCAGGAATTCCTTCACGGAATTTGAACGGAACGCTTGGTGGGCAAATCCGACTCGCACTTTTTTAAGTTGGTAGGTATTTGATATCAGATATACTATTTATTTAAAAATGTTGGCAACCCTCGCTGTGGCAATCTAGGTAGGAGCGTAGGGATAAATGAATAAGTAAAATAAAACAAATAGAATTAAGTATAATACATACAATATATTTACGAACACCAAAACCTTTATACAATATACATACTACAGCAATCTAGCTTAACATAAATCAGAGAACATTACAATGGCAAATTATGTTTAATTGATCCCTAGATATAGACCAAAAAATACAAAATGAGCACCAAAATTGAACCCAATGTTTCAATTTCGAATACAAGAATAAAGTTATTTTGAAATTGAAGTTTTTTGACGTGAAACTGCTTTACCACAATTAAGGTAGACATTGGCGCTGATTCCCTTGTTCACGAATTAAACAAAAATTAGAGAACTGCCATCTCTTACTGCCAGGCAGCTGAAGAAAAGGACGGCGACAGATGTCAACTAAGTTACAGATGTCAAATTAGTTTTTTCTTGAGCTTCGCAGTGTTTTAATCAATACGTTCTGACATGACAACTATAATTGTATGAATATATTAGATTAACTTAAATTGAAAGGTCTTATTAACATCTGTCTGTTTCTTGTTTTATTGGAGAGAAAGAGATATAAATTGTTTAAAATATGTTTAACTTGTGCACAACAGAATTGGCACTTATGACATATTAAATAGCTTAAAATTGCAATAATAGTGTTCCATGCTTTCATTAATTTGGTACACATTTAGTTTTTTTGGTGCTCACTTTACTGTCCTTAATTATTGTATCAGGGGATAACAAATATTATTTTAATGCTCATAAATATTAGCCCATGACACAATGTCACTTTTTGAAGTGGCAACATCAAACAAAGTTTTTTTTTTAATGGCAACTTTATTGATGTGAAAATATTTACAACAAAACTTTAAAAGTAGACTAAGTTTGTAAAAATTGGGTGCGGAGTACCATAATCATTAGCTGGGCAGGTCAAGGTGACAGTTGCACCGTACTTGGTACAGACACCAGCACAACAACCCATACCAAACTCAAATTTTCCCAATTGAATGTGAACCTTATCTCTTCTAAAATAAAGTTGAAAATCTACCAAAGAAATTTGACAGATTATTGTAATTTGATGTGCTGGCTTATGTACAAACTCTTTACACGACTACCAATATATAAAGATGTTTTAACAAATTAAAGCATAATCCTGCCAAAACGAGTCAATCCACATTTTTTTAACTAATTCAATATTCCAAATGTGTGACTTTACTATCAATGCAGTCGGGTAATTAATCATCGTGAAATAACTAAAATCATTAAATCAATTATTTTAAAAAAATATGAGAAAGAATGAAAATAGGTTAGTTCGCTTTGGCAAAACTAACGCCGATAGGCTACATACAAATACATAACCTTAGTAAGTGTAATTCCATTTGTGGCTGCATGCCATATGTATTTCAAATACATATATGTCTTAAACTACGGTGTAACCATAGACAAACAATGGACTGAGCGTTCCCTCTCCACCCGTGATGTTAAGTGTGAGGGAGACAAAGCAATCGTGCGGTCAGTAGTTGTCTCTTTCTAGAATTGTGGTTAGTCCACGTCACTCCCTTGTAGGAACGGACGGTTGCTTTGTAGCGTTTTTGTCGCTACAGACCTACAGAAAAGAGACGGGTATTGGCCGCACAGTCACTTTCTCTCTCTCTAGTGACTGGTAAATTTTACGAGGGTGATGCTCTATCCATTTTCTTTATCTATGGGTATAACAAACTTGTGCCCTAGAGTAGGTCAGGCCTCATAGTGAGTATTGTGTAAAACTTTCGGCCATTTTTGGGAAGGCCAGGCCTCAAATTAATAAATTGATTTGGACGAAATCAAGACCTTAAAAAACATTTAAAATCAACAAAAACAAAAAACGTACGTAAATAAGTTTGTTTTTCGTTTACATTTTATTTAGTTTTTATATATTTGTAATTTTATATAAAACACTATTTAATTCAAATCAAAATAATTATTTTTGTATTTTATTAGATGTTGGGTCAGGCCACGACTTAGAAAGGCAATTTAAATATATACAAAACTATAGCAACTCTTTACACATAATATATACATTTTATGTAAGTATAATATATTATCATCTTATGTACATTTCAGGTAATACCCGAAGTAAACAAATAAGGACTATTATTGCAAAACAAAATAATTTACATTTTATTGAATTATCCAACAGCAGTATTTTTTTAATGCCTCTTCGTATCTATCCAGTAGTGGGCCATGCACTGTTAGAAAATTGTCTGAACCATTTTATTGTTTAATGACATCAGAAAGGATTCATGGAGAAAGCGAATCATGTAGATAAAAATCAATGAGACAAATTCTGTCTCCCTCTAACGCGGAGTGGTTGGACGCTGTGAGTTCTTAGTCTAAAAGTGAATCTAGAAAGTGCAAAATAACAGTACTTAAGACTAATGTCTTCGTAATTCTAGTGTTAGTACCGTTTAGATATAATTCGGCGCATACACATCGGGTATTCAGTCTCTTTATTGTGACATTTTCAGGCACTTGACGGGTATTAGTTAAGATATTTGGGTAAATAGTTACACAGCACAGTTACTGGGTGTAAGAAAAGGTATCTATACAGGATGGGGATGGCAATAGCACAAAAAATGATCATGGTAGGATTTGGTAATTTGGTGTAATTGTTTATATTGAGCATTAATAATATTAAATTATGACGCCACCAGTTGCCGCTCTTCTCACAAGTTAGAAAACCAATATTTCATATGGTTTTTTATTTTGGTTACATTTATATGCTCTTTAGTATATCTGAACTTATTTTTTGAATTTCGTTCTTAGGATTTATTTGATAGTTTCAAAATATTCTTATGAACTAGTATTACCAGTATTTTAATTTTTTGTCGTATCGTCGTCCCCAGCCTGTATAACTACGCAAACTGTTCATTAAGGGCAGATTCGAACAAATACCATGTTACACCAGAGTAACTCTAACTCTTGTTTTTTTTTGCTCATTGGTCTTACTCTCAGATAACTTCGTTTGCGTTTTTCCATCACAAACGTAGAGTAGCCAATACTATAGGTATAGTTACTATTGAGTTGATTACATGTGTAAGCCAATTAAAATAGAAATGCAATTGTTTATACATTTTGTCTATATAATTTTGCCGGTTTATATAAAACGGTTTTAACTGTCAATGATATTCCCAAGAGTTGTCAGCTGGTTGTGTAGCGGTCGCCATTTTAAGTCATAGACAAGTTTGGTCGAAACCGCCCTTAGTGACATTAAATGCAAATTATTTCTGGGTAACAATTTTTATTTTTGGTGTAAAAAATCAGATTGTAGTAGCGCGCAATGTAACGCATCATATTTTTAGTATCCAATTGTTGAACAGTCTCGTTTCCTATTTACTGACGACATGTGGGCGTATTAGACGCCTATAGCAATTTTTTCGGGAAATGCAAAAGTGATCTTAAATAATATTGGTTAAAGTAAATATTCAACAACTGATATTGTCTAGACTTGGCCCTGTTCTATGTGTATGTGGATAAAACATAATTTAAGCAGTAAAAGCCTGCCATAGCCAGACACGCTTCAAATTACTTAAACTACAGAATTATCAAAAGTAATATTGTTTGTTTGTAAAACGTAACCTCGGAAACTGCTGCTCCTATTACGATAATTCTGTCACTGATAGAAAACTACATTATTGACAAGTGTCACAGTATATAATTTTAAAGGTAGTTAATTAAATTAGTAACATATTTCGGTCTACAACATGGCCTAAGGATTAAAAGCGTGTCTTGTTTCTTGTAAATAATTGTAGACCTGCTTAGATTTGACGACCATTTTTTGATGGATAAAACAACATTTTATAAATCAAAGAAAAAAACTTGTTATAATTAAAATAAAACGTGTTTTTCTTTCCACTACTTCCCAAAATAAAGTTAAACGTTTTAAATGAACTTTAACCCCCCCCCCCCCACCCTTCCTCCTCGGATCCCTGTACTATTGCATGCGCCCGTAAGAACGATGTTTTGCATACGTTACATTGCGTGTTACAAAGAACAACAGTATTTTATGTCAAAAATAAAAGTATTTTCCCCGAAACTATTTTTGCTCCACATAACGTAAACCCCAGAACAGCAAACCATACCAAACTGTCAAATTTTCCCAATTTAATATGAACATTATTACACTTTATAAAGTTGAAAATCTATCAAAGAATTTTGACAGATTATTGTATTGCTTGATGTGCTTGCCTCTGTACAGAATGCGTGGATGATTGATCGGCTTGGTGATTTATCTTTTTACACACTATAAATTTTTCAAAATTCAAAATAAATTCTACCTCACTAAAGATTTTTTTTAAGTATTTTATTTATGTCATGGCGAGTACCTAAATTACCCAATACCTTACTATTACCGGCTTGCAGTATTACCTGCCTGTCAAGTATCCAAAATGGTGTGATGAACGAAATCGGTATTCAAATTATTTTTTTTATCATTTAAAGGAATGATTTCACAATTTTTTGAAACGTCATGTTTCTTTGAGTTCGTGACGTGAGGCGCCATATTCAATTTCTCTTTAACATCACTCTTAAATACTTCTCCATTTACAGTGTTATCTGATTCACTCTTCTCCATATTACCCGTGACCTCACCAGGCACTACCAAGTTATCCTCACCTTCCCCAGTCACTTTCTGTTTGTCATCTGCAGCTCTTAATTCTTCTTCTTCTCTTCTTAGTTTCTCCTGTGCCTCTTTTTCTTTCTTGTCTGCTAGTTCTTTCCTCTTCTGAGCGTTCCACCACGGCATGAAACGTTGGAACATGACACGGGAGCGGTGTTGGGGCTTGAGCACCCATGAAACTGCCACATCGACGTCAGCGATTCTGGAAATTGAGAAGTTGCATTGAGCATGGTGAATCAAGAGGTTCCTAGGACACCATACGAGTGTCTCGTTGGTCTAGCCGATCTAATGACTGCAAGATCATGAGGTCCGATTCGAATCTCAGGTCGGGCTTAAGAAAGGGAGCGATAGCGGTCGCTAGACACCAGTGATATTGGATATTCAATATCGGGACTGTTACTGCTGTCAACAGAGAGCTTTCTAAAGAAAACATTCTGCTTCATTTACAGTCGAACGCTTCTAAGCATACCATATTTCCCTACAACCTTTCTAGAACTTGAAGATCGTAGGACAGATTACATGGCTAGAAAGGGGATGACCACAAAGAAAAACGACTGATCCAGATGTCAGAAGTTTGACTAGAGAAAGTCAAAAATATGTATGATAAAGTAAGAGGAGGAGGAGCTCGTGGAACTTGAAGATTGTAGGAAAGACTACATGGCTAAAAAGGGGATGACCACAAAGAAAAACGGCTGGTCCAGATGTCAGAAGTTTGACTAGAGAAAGTCTAAGATATGTATGATAAGGAAGAGGAGGAGGAGCTCGTGGATAAGTAAAAGCCATACAGATCGATCGGTCAAAGGTTAAACTACGCTTGCCGCCGTCGGTCTGTGGATGGGTGACCATCTCTTTTCATACCGAGTTCCCTCCGTGCCTCAGCAAGCACGTAAAGCCGTTGGTCCCGGTTGTAATTTATAGATCTTTGGCAGTCGTTAAGGTTAGTCAAAAGCCATAAAGTCTGACAACCAGTCTTATGGAGGAGTATCGTGTTACCCAGTAACTGGGTTGTGGGGGTCCGATAGGCATTCGCTCCATGTAAAACACTGGTATTCAGCTGCATCCGGTTAGACTGGAAGCTGACCCCAACATAGTTGGGAAAAGGCAAGGCAAATGATGAAGGACATCTATGTCAGGGGGGTTTGGTTTCCGCACTTAGTCCTTAAGATGGACCATTGTATGTGAGCCAAGGCGGCCGTTATTCTAACCAGCCCACTTCCCTCTAGAATTAGATCAGTCTTCCCAGTCTTCTCAGGGCATCCGCAAGGGAATTTGGTGTTCCAAGGGTTTCCCAGCGGATCTGGGTGACGCCGGTGCATTTAAGGAGTACATGCGCCACCGTTTCCTTCGCCTCTCTGCACGCTCTGCACAGAGGACTCTCAGGATGATGAAGGACATGTACGATAAGGGCAGGAAGATGGGTTTTGTTTCACGTACCTTCGCTTGAACCTGTCTCTGTCAAGCGCATATCGCTCCCAGTGGCCAGCGCGAGCCTGTCGTGCCGCGTACGCCCACACACGCATCACGTGCACCTTCGGGGGCTGCTCCGAGAACTGGACCTGATGATGAAAGGATATGACGTTAGTTAGCTTCAACTTTATGCCTGTGTGACTCTCTGCCACGGTTTGCGCCTGTGTCGCTGGTACGATTTTCGCGCGGATCCAATTATTGTATGACCTACAGGCAGTTCCGGGTCTGGCTGTTGGTGTATCTGAGTTTTTATGTTTGTAAACGCACCCACGGTACAGGAGAGATTTCTAAAGTGAGGACAACGTGACACGTTTAAAAAAATGTAGGTAAGTGGTTTATTTTTGAAATACTTAAGTGATTTCAGTTTTAGTATATAGTAGACGACACGGTTGGCGCAGTGGCTGAGCGATCGACTGCTGCGAAGCGTATTGCGGGTTCGATTCCCGCCCAGGGTAAATATTAGTGTGATGAGTACTTGCGTTTGCCTTGTGTCTGGGTGTTGTTTATCTATATGTCGTATCCGGTCAATAGTATGAACGTGAAACGCAAAGACAATAAATAGTCTATGCGGATCGCAAGCGCGCCATTATCAAGAACACGTGATCAACCACCACCATTTTGGCGCGCTTCTACAGAGTCGTGATGTTTTCAGCCCACAGCGAGGAAGATATTCAGAATCCAGTGTCTGGTCGCAACGGAGCTAATACGTCCCGAAACTGTACTTACGATTCGTTGTGTTAAAGTGTATACCAGTGCCGGTACCTTTGAAAATTTTTATTTTAAGCCGAGTTTATTTTAGATCAATTTGAGTTAAATTGTGGTTTTAATAAATACCGTGTATTGTACCCTATACCCAGTATGTTTTCATTGCACGAAACCCATATTCTGCCCACATGATGACTGAATCTAACGGACTAAATCCTGACTGATCCGACATATATATGTATTTAAAATGTATTTGTGTATGTATATCAGCTGTCTGACACCCATAGTACAGGGTCCCCTAGTTTGGGGTCAGATGGCCGTGTGTGAAATGTTCCCACATATTATTATTTGTGACTTTTGAATGTAAAATTCTATAAGCCGAAAAACACCGTCCACTGTTGCCATTTACTCATGATAAGGTAGAGTGATTCTAGGAGAGAATAATTTATACGTGTAGAGTTGGATATTGTTTTGTGTTAATTTGTTGAACTATGAGGGTTAAGAGGAAATACCACGGGCTAGAGAATTGAAAATTAGGTATTTGTAAAATCTATTGCTGTCGCGCGATGCCCGAACACGAACCGCAGAGCGCGATAGAGACAACTGCAGCTTTGACCGAAAATACCTATTAAAAGTACACAAAATCAATGATTCGTAGTCCCCTAAATTCTTCTCCAAAACTTAACCGATTTAACTGCTTTTTTCATTAAAAAATAAAGAAAGGCTTTTGCCGTGTTCCTATGTTTTCTATTTTTTATATAATCAAGTCAAATTTGTTTTCTGAATGTTTGAACACAGCGGAAAATCATGCCAATTTTTTATGTTTTTGAATATTCATATCTCTTTTATTAATAAATTTATGAGAAAAAGGAAAACATAGGGACATGCCAATAGTAGCCATGAATATTTAAAAAAAAAAATTGATCTACTGGCATTATCCAGGGAGGAAACAGGGGACTAAGTTTGTATGGAAAAACTGCCCTTGTGTTTCCTCTTAACACCACATCAGTATCTACATTGCATCCGTAAGAAGCCGGAACGGGACTCTAGTATATAAAGAGTAATGAATAAGAATATAAATTATATCATAAAACAGTTTTTGAGCGGCGTTTTTCCATTTGGATTGTGACCAATTACAGCCAGCTTAGATGGTATAGCAGTATGCTGGAAGTCTTCATTGATCAATTGATAATGAACTATAACTCAACAGAAATACAGTTGAAAATACGTTATTGCGTGTAAGAAATAATTGCCGTGCGAAATTTTAACTCGGACGCAATTTTCTGCTCTGTTTACACTGACCCTTATATGACACGAGGTGGATAAAATAGTCTTACGCCCAGTTGCACCAAAAACTTAACTCAAAATTGATTGCTTACATGAGGTTAAATTAGAAAATACCATACATAATAGTAACTTTACTCAGCTTGTTGTAGCATTAGACAAAAAGCAGTCGGATAACGATGCTTATGTTGGTAATATCTTGAATACTTTCTTAAATACCTTGATTATAATAAATAATAATAATAATATGTGGGGACATTTTCACACACGGCCATATGACCCCAAACTAGGGAGACCCTGTACTATGGGTGTCAGACAGCTGATATACATACACAAATACATTTTTTTTTTGTAAATACATACATATATAGATAAACAACACCCAGACACAAAGGGCAAAACAAGTATCTGTAGATTACACTCACCGAAGTAGAAGGTACCATTTTCTACCGCTTGACCGTAGACGTCATATTAATGATTTAAGTTACTTGCTTAATATCGCAAATGGTTCAACTGAATGTTCTGAACTTGTCTCAAAATTATCGATACGCACTAATCAGATGGGACGGCGACGGCCATCACTTCTACATGTACCGCATGCAAAAACTAATTATAGGCGTAATTCGTACTTTATATCAGCCAGTCGCAGTTTTAATCGAAATTTCATGTAAAGATGACATTGACCTTTTCTGCACCAATGCAAGCACAGTATGGAAGCTCTTCGTAAAGTCATTCTTTGGTCAAGATTGAACAACATAAACCAATACTGAAGAAATAATGATATATCTACCTATACTGTGATGAGTTCGTAATCATTTTGTATTTAACTGTGGAGGCTTGTAATTAGCAATTTAGTTATATATTATTGTTATTACAGTGTTATTAGTCTGTAAGCTTTCTTAAAAATACATAAATAAATATCTGCCAATATGTAACATTGATTCGTAAACATTTATATCATTTTTAATGGGACAAGCCCGCCAGATTATTCCCAACCCAGTGTGATTCAGAATCAACAGTGGCGACCACCAAAAAAGTATCAAAGCAATAAAGCTCGACGAGTCCCGGAGAAACGATTCAACTGTCTTGGATCCCGCAACGAAATTAATCAGAAAAGAACAGCGGAGGAGTAAGAAAAAAAGGATATTTTCCACTTTTACTTTTTTTAAACAGATATATTATGAAACAAAATTAAACTAACAGTATGTAGCGAAATTTGCCGTATGTTATAATGAATAGAGTTCAATTTGGAGTTAAAACAAGCCCTGACTGCCGCAAGCGGGTTTTAATGTATGGCGAAAGCCATAATCATGAATTGGCCAAATATTTTGTCATTGAACGGAGAACGTGAAGGCGCTGGTACCAACGCGACCATGTCTTAAAGCAATTCAATATTTGGACACAAAGTAAAGTGTCAAGCGGGTTAGTACCATGTGCGGTGCAACTGTTAACTGTCACCTTGACCTGAAGGCAAATTCTAATAATTTAAAACGTCCAAAATCTTGTCGAAAATGTACGTACATAGAGAGGCATTTTTGCCGGATAGACTGAGATTAGAATGCGAAGTTTCTAAGGGTGTTATAACACCAATCGATCGATCGTCGATCGATGCCATCGATCGATCGACGTTGATTGATTGGTGTGGTAGCTTTGGATGATCGATTGCCGGTCCATGGCATCGTGGCGGTCGACGTTGATCGATTAATCCATCAGTTTATTTCGAAATGTATTTACAAGAGGACGCGCAGGCCAGGTGGAATGCGCGTGGGGCGCAAGCGGGCAGGTGATAATGGGGAGCGGACGGCGCATGGTGGGGCTAATCAAGCAGCTCGTACGACGTCGATTAATCCATTCTACCATCGATCGATTGGTCTGGTAACACCCTAAAAGATAATAGAATTTCCCCGCTTGGCCTGCGGTCCTACTAATGGCTACGTAACAGCTTCATACAGAGAAGGGGCTAGCATTGATTACTTGTGAGGTACGGTTCTCCAACAAGGGTCACATTCTCCCGGAAATGTTTGGCTGCAATACAATGCACATTGCCAGGATATACTTAAAAATGCAGCCACATATTGCAACAAAAGCTTTTCTCGTTTAGGAGCACCTTTGGACCAATAAGTTTAGACTATCACCGTTTTTCTTTTATTTGGAACCATTATGACAGGATAATTTTAAAGGCGGACAAGGGCGTCTGTCGTCTAACCAGATAGGCCTTAGTTGGCGACGCAGTGTTCCACGCGCGCCACTCATGAGTGGGTGCGGCAATAATGGGAATAAACGCACGGGGAGGTGGGACCCGCTGACGAACAGCGGGTCAATTCCCGTCGGGGGAGCAGCGAATGCTTATGCGAATTTCGCATCCTCAGCCATAGGTAGAGGTGGAACACCGCCGTGCTATTAGCCGGTAAGACCCTCCGTCACCCCCATGATGGAGGAAATGCAAAAGGATTTCCATCACCCACCAAAAAGGATGATACTAAATTTGTTATTATTTACTCACGCTTAATAATGAATCATCATGTACTTTAAGTCTAAGAATATAATTTCTATTGAGTCATCACCACACATTTATTACCCCCGGTCAGTTTGGGCCGTGTTTACCTACAGGTGACGTAATATAACGTGTACGTCAGTAAATCCCGTAAAATTCCGGCTACAAATAAACCGCCATGCTCATACTGTGGGCGTCATACACATGGGTGGGCGCATTCATAGCATATCCCTATTAGGTTGGGGACGTTTGATATACATCGAGTGTTATGTATCGGGGATTCGGGAATGCTCCAGCGGAATTGGATAGAAGACAACATGAACAATTCCAGGTCACATTTTCTAAATAAAAACATTTTTGACGACACGGTTGGCGCAGTGGCTGAGCGATCGACTGTTGCGCAGCGTGTTGCGGGTTCGATTCCCGCCCAGGGTAAACATTTGTGTGATGAGCACATGTGTTTGCCTTGTGTCTGGGTGTTGTTTATCTATATATGTATGTATTTACAAAAATAAAAATATTTGTGTATGTATATCAGCTGTCTGACACCCATAGTACAGGGTCTCCCTAGTTTGGGGTCAGATGGCCGTGTGTGAAAATGTCCCCACATATTATTTATTATTATTATTTTATTTTAGATCTGAAAACCTTTTCTCAACTATATTGGGGTAGCACGGTAACCCCTTGGTAAGACTGGTTGTCAGACTTTCTGGTTTCTGACTACCCATAACGACTGCCAAAGATCTACGACAGCCGGGACCAACGGCTTTACGTGCTTTCCGAAGCACGGGGGGAACACGGTATGAAATGGATAGTCACCCATCCACAGACCGACCGCGGCAAGCGTAGCTTGACCATTGATCAATCGATCTGTACGGCTTTTATTTAACAATTTCCAACTTCCAAGACACATCTTTTATAAAACAAAGGATTTTTGCTCTGAAAACCTGATAAATTATCAATCAATTAAGGCGGTACCCTGAGCAAATAACCTTGAGCATTCGTTCCCTTTGCGCCGCGCAAGAGATACAGTAGCAAAATACGCTCAGATTTTAGAATTAAATCTTTATAAAATCACTTATTGGGATTTTGAAAAAAAAAAAATCTACCAAAATGTTCATTAATAAATTACCTATTCATTAGTGTTAGTAAAAAATTGAATTAATGGTTACTTGCAGAGAGAGATGCATGTTTTCAATAATTATTTCTCATTTCTGTGGTTTAGTTTAGATTATGTAGAAATTTAATCTATTTTTTATTTGTTGATATTTCTTTTGGATAAAGAGTATTTAGGTCCGAAAAACTGAACAAAAAAACGGTTAGCGCTGCGTTTTGCACAGGGACGCGCCTTAACT
Organism: Charanyca ferruginea; assembly: GCA_947361185.1. Taxonomy (NCBI): domain Eukaryota; kingdom Metazoa; phylum Arthropoda; class Insecta; order Lepidoptera; family Noctuidae; genus Charanyca; species Charanyca ferruginea. The sequence goes on from OX376085.1 coordinate 13,768,897, forward strand.
GACAATTAGATTTTTAGCGGCTTTGAATTCAATTTATTAGTTAGGTAATTGAGATTGTAAAGAAGTGACGTCATAGTTTGCTGTTGCTATACAAAATCTATAAGAGAATCGCGTTTTGACAGTTTATAAAAATTATTGTGTTGACACCTGCATCTATACTCCATTTACAATAAGGTTACACTTTAAAACAAACCTTTTTTACAGTCCCTTCAACCGATTTAGACTTCTATTCCGTAGGCTCAAGGATGACATTAGAGGCAAAAACGTAGTTACAATAACAACTGTTGTGTGTGTAAATACTGCAGCTGCCATTTGTCATGCCACCAACGCAATATAAGTCAAAATCGGTTGAACGGACTGTAAAAATGGTTTGTGTATTTGTCTAATTTTATTGTAAATGGAGCAAAATTACTTAGGATTTTTTGCGATCAACATCTCAGGGCCTCAAGTCTGCTATTACAATAGTGTCAGAATGGTCTATCATTGATTTTCATAATGACGCCATTATATTAGTAGATTACCAAACTTGTCAAAATCAACAATTATGAAATCAATTATAGACCATTCTGACACTATTGTAATAGCAGACTTGAGGCCCAGTTGCATTGTATGATGATGAATCTACTAATATTATAAAGCTGAAGAGTTTGTTTGTTTGTTTGGTTGAACGCGCTAATATCAGGATCTACTGGTTCGAATTGAAAAAATCTTTTTGTATTGGATAGTCCATTTATCGAGGAACGCTATAGGCCTATGCGAAGCCGGGCCGGGTTGCTAGTATAAGATACGTGCCATTGATGGTATGGTACTTCCCCGAATCCTTTCGTAATGTTTAAATGGTATTTACGTATAACAGCTGTGATTCATAGCTCAGTTTCAAGAAGTATCAAAGCCGGAGATCTTCAAGCACTTGAGACTAGCGGTGTGCATAACGGCTTGATATTTTAAATAATAATAAATACATTATTATTATTAGCATTTCAATGGTTTGTCAATGTCACATACAGGGTGACTGAAAAGTCAGCGTCCAAATTTTTCAGGGTGATAATACCCGTGAAATTTAACCACTTTTTCCAAAGAACATGGGTCAAAATATGAAAAAAAAATCGGAGCTCACATACAAAATCGATCAGCTGGCTATTGATTTTACCTGGGACGTCCGATTTTCTTTTTCATATTTTGACCCATGTTTCTTGGAGAAAGTTGTTCAATTTCACGGGTACTATCACCCTGAAAAATTTGGACGGTGACTGAAAAATCATCCTGTACATATGAAGTGTAATAATAATGAAAATAGTTTTTTGACGGGTCACAGTAAAGCAAAGGATAAACCCTATTCCACCGTAAGCATGACATGACGTCATTTGGCGCTTACGTCTTTTTAGAATATACCTAATTTCAAAGTTGAAATTATTAAAGAAAAGTACATCATTTACCCCTAGATTTGTATTTACTTATATATAACGTAATAATACATGCAAGTTTAAAGTTTGAAATGTTGTCAATTGAGGTCAAAAACAAAAAATCGCAGAAAGGTCAACCACGAAAACAAGTTGACATTGACAGAGCCTTTATTTAACAGCAACAAGGGCGAATTTCGTAGTTCGAGTGTTACTGTCGTGCGGTTCACTGTACAGTTATTCATTCATGGAAGTCTGTTTACAAAAACAAATGACGAAACGCTGCGTCAGAGCGCCATCACTGTACATCGTGAGTCATCATAATGACGTCATTATATTGACGAAGTGGTGGAAACATTGGCGAATGAAATAAATATTAAATATTCTCCTGTGGTTCCATTTCTACCCGTGGGTGTCGTAGAGATTTATTCCCTTTATGTCGAGTCGCCGCCACGTCGAGTCGCCGCCACGTCGAGTCGCCGCCACGTCGAATCGCCACTACGTCGAGCCTTGTCGAGTCGCCGTTAAGTCTACTTGTTCTTTTGATATTTCCTTAGGATTTTTATTTAAAAAAAATCTGCCTGGTGCCGCCGCGTCGAATGTGACGAAAAGTACAGTCAACGAAATAAATTATTCAATTATTATGGTCTAAATAAATAAAAATATTTTAAGACTGTATTATGATTTGAATAATTTATTGCGTCACCTTTATATTTTGTGACACGGCTCAACGCTGAGTTGAAAATCCCAAATCGAAAATGATATTCAGTGCACCACGCATATTTACTAGTTTTTCTAACCACAGTGATATATACCCTGTTCACAATAAGATTAGACATAAACACAAACCTTTTTTACAGTCCCTTCAACCGATTTTGACTTCTATTCCGTTGGCTTAAGGATGACATTAGAGGCAAAAAAGTGGTTACAATAGCAACTGTTTACTGCAGTTGCCATTTGTCATGCTACCAACGCAATATAAGTCAGAATCGGTTGAACAGACTGTAAAAAGGTTTGAGTAAATGTCTAATCTTATTGTGAACAGGGTAGGTTAGAGCTTTGGAAGTTCGGACAGCAAAACCTTTGGTTTTCTCCAGCCGTGTCGGATTGTGGACCCATCGGACTATCTAATATATAAAATTCTCGTGTCACAGTTTTCGTTCCCGTACTCCTCCGAAACGGCTTGAGTCGGGCAGAATCGGTCAAGCCGCTTGACCGATTCTGATGAAATTTTGTGTACATATTGGGTAGGTCTGAGAATAGGCCAACATCTATTTTTCGTCGGGACAGGACAACGTCTGTCGGGTCAGCTAGTAAGATATAAGATTAGCACAGGTTTCTGATCTCCGCTGACTTTACCAGACAGGATAATCTTGCAATATTTACATTTAAAACCAGTCGTTGGTGACAAGAATTTTAGAACTGGTTTAAAATATTTTAGAGGAAAAGTTGTTTAGCTCTAACCTTGGTAATGTCTGATGCAAATAATTGTAAACGTTTTCGAGAAATTGGGTCGATGAGAGCCATTAAAGAAAACCTTGGTTTAAAACAGCCAAGGAATAGAATAAAACTCTGTTTGTGCAGAATAAACTTATATGTATAAAGATCATTGAACGTTAAATGCAAATGTGTTAGGACATCTAAAGAATGATGAGATGTTACAAGAACCTATAGTACCAGGAAATCTTGCAGAGAATAAAAACATTTTTCTGTCAGTAATTCTGTAAAATGCTTTTTTAAAATTTTCCCAACGTTCAAGTATTTTATCAAAAATTACAGAAGCCATTCATATAACAATAAAATTGTAGTTTCCTCCGAGTACAGTTTAATAATGCGTTTAGGATGTTGATGGGGTTGCCCCGCTTCTGTAGTGCGTCAGGGATGTTTGCTGAAGCTCGAGTCGAAGCTTTCAACCTCGGTGTTACGCGTGTGGCAGTGATTCGCATATATTCATGGTAGATTAAGAATACTAACATAGGGGGTAAGGAGTATTGTTACTAACACAGTTGAGTCTTCGTTGCTTTTTAAATAAAGATATTTTTATTTAAATACTCTCCCGCATAATACATTCTGGTACTTTCTAAAAGAAAGTGTAAATATATTGAAGTCAAAGTAAGTATTTCAGACCATTAAAAGGATGTTTTGAATGTCATTTACACGGAAAAAAATATAAAGTTTAAAAACTAAAACCCGACCACAACAAAAAGTGATCTAAAAAGTACAAAACAAGAAAATATTTCACACAGAAATCAAGACATAGGTACAAAATGGTCAAAGTAAGCCGTGGTTGCATGCCTGTATCCCATATGAGTGCGATGAACATGAATATAATGGCATGCAACCACGGCTTACCTTGACCATTTTGTACCTATGTCTTGATTTCTGTGTGAAATATTTTCTTGTTTTGTACTTTTTAGATCACTTTTTGTTGTGGTCGGGTTTTAGTTTTTAAACTTTATATTTTTATTTAAACCATTTTGGAGTCACAGCTAAGTATTATATATTTAATAGGTACTAGTGAACCCCTTTCCGATGATACTAAACACGGTATGCGTATCTTACTTTATTTGGTAATCTTTCCTTTTTTTACAATAATTTGTGACAAATTACCACTAAATATTATATAAATTTGAAATGTACTAGTGAACCCCTTTCCAATGATACCAAACACGGTATGCTTGTCTTCATTTTTTTTTTTTTAATATTGGTTTTTTTGTCCGCCAGAGGGCGCCACATTGGATTCGGTGATACGTCATATAGCCTATAACCAGCGGACGATCAAGACGCTTCTAACGATACCTCATTTGTTCAGTTCTGATAAGTAGTTTAGGAGCTATGAGCGTACAGATGAACATACATACATACATACATACATACATACATACATAGCCTGTCAAACTCATAACCCTCCTTTGGCTTTGCCGTAGTCGGGTAAAAATATAGTTGCGTCTTCTATAGCTTCGTATGGGGGAGAATGGGCAAGAAACTCCATACTAAATCTTTTAATATATATTTTTACAATATTTTGTATTCAAAAACTTACGAAATGTTAAACTGTCTTAAAACTAAATATAATTGGATGGATTTAGCGTTTTTAATTTGACAAGCTGTTATCAGATAGGTAGCTGCCGTGCCGCAGTGCGGGTGTTGCTATGCGATGTATTACATTTCTATGAGTTTTATTTGCTTGTCAGTTCATCCGCGTAAATATCAGTTATCGCCGGTGCGGACAAAGTCGCGGATTAGAATGTAGCCTATAATTATAACTTACTTTCGAACTTACATCAGCAAAGAAAAGGGTCATAACTGTTTTAACTAACAATAAGTTATATGCATGCAAAATTTTTCATTCCACTCACAGCAAACTTTAATTTTAAAAATAAAAACGACTGTTTGACGTTGTCAGTGTATGTACAAGTAAATGTCATTTAAGTATTTTAAAATGGCGGAGATCCTGGTGTCCTGAAATACAGACCTAGAGCCTAGTTTAGGCACCTGTCTCCCACAATATTAAATAACAAATAACATGTATTTTACCACTTCGATAACTCTGTACCTTGTAATATTGTGGCGAGAAATATTGAAATTATTATTATTATAACTTCTGCTTTTGTAATTGTCCGAAACGACGATTTAAGCATCAGTATAAACAGAAAAAGAGTCTGTACTCGAGGGATTAAACTCAAACAAGTCACAACTAAAGTGCAATATTTGATTTCTCGGGGAATTTACTATCTTGCACGCTATTAAGGAATTGTCAACTCTATTTATTTTACATTTTAGTTTATTTTCAATGAAAACTGCTGGAGCAAATAAACACCGCCCTTTTATCGGCCAATAGCAAATCGCGATCACAGCTCCTGGTGGCGAAATCGAGAACTAAAATGAAATGTACAGGATTCGGTAAGTATGAAGGTACTATCGTGGACACACCCGCCTGACCACCACTAAGTTCATTTTTGCTTGCACTCAAAAGATAGAAGCACTCTCTATCCCGCCCCGTTGACTTCGCAGGCGCCAAGGGAATTTTTTTTAACTGAGCAGGCGGAAAAGGTCCGCGATAGTACGTTATTCATAAGTGCTATAAATAAAATAGTTAAATATTACCGATAAGCAAAAGCAACTTCAAACAACATTTTTTTTTTCTGTATTTATTTTGGGGACTTTTACGCACGTGTTTGCCAGTCCTACATAACCATTATAATATCTAAAAATATTCACGAGCAAAATAATTTGTACACTCGGCAAAATTCAGTAGCAATTTCCTGGGCCTCAAGTCTGCTATTACAATAGTGTCAGAATGGTCTATCATTGGTATCATAATTGTTGATTTTGACAAGTTTGGTAATCTACTAGTATAATGGCGTCATTATGACTTTCCAATGGTCAACCACTGACACGCCACTGAAAGTAATGATATAGAATGGTAATCTCGTACAAAATGACAACTGAATGACTGACTTGGCGGTAATCTGCTAAAATTTTGACAGTTCCTTTGATTAGTGACCTACCATTCCGGCCAATGATCGACCATTATATAATAATAATAATAATAAAAATATTTATTTCTCTAATAATTTCACAACCATTGCATTGTCTAAGAAATATGGCTTAAGCTAATTGGCCTAGCGTGAAAAATCCCTGACTTCTAAAAGTCAATGTACCTTGGAACTTATGCGTGTGTGTAAAACATACTTCCAGTAACATGAACACATTATGAATTTAGCAGATTACGAACTTTTAGCAAAATGACAATGGGATCGTGTTGGAATGACGAAATTATAAAAATAGCAGACTTGGCCCCCTGGTCAAATTCGGATTCAATTTATGTATTTAAAGTAGGTACTCATGCTTAATATGAAGACATACACATGCGCAATATTATGATATATGCACATTTTAAAACAATTCAGGGTAAACATTTGTGTGATGAGCACTTGTGTTTGCCTTGTGTCTGGGTGTTGTTTATCTATATATGTATGTAAATACAAAAAAAGAAAATGTATTTGTGTATGTATATCAGCTGTCTGACACCCATAGTACAGGGTCTCCCTAGTTTGGGGTCAGATGGCCGTGTGTGAAAATGTCCCTACATATTATTATTATTATTATTCAATTGAAAGTCTTCGAGTAATACTTTTGAATTCTGCCGATGCCAAAAAAAAGATTATTATGAGAAACACAGATATTAATCTAAATTCGATGAGCCAAACCCCCAAAAAACATTTAATTTGAACGGTGATCGTAATGTGACAGAAATAGCGTCAGCTGTTTATCATTCCGCGCCATTTGTTACAGCTTCCCATGGACGAGTTAATTTGAGATGCGGTGACATTTATTGTAAGATTTAACTTGTCTACAGAGGAGCTCGTGGGCGTGTTAAAAAAGTGAGTGTAAAAAAAGTTATAAAAGTGTCCAGCTATATAGAGCAAGTAACAGTGCCAAAAGCCGGCAAAATGGCGCTAGTGTAAGCGCCAGGTATGGTATGAATGTAGACATAGATCCATGAATGTAGCAATAGGGTATTTTACCAAAAAATCGAATTAGTCAGTTAGATTATCGAAAAATATTGGATACGTATTTTTTGTTTTATTAAATCAATAAAAACAGACGAAGATAAAACGCATCAAAGATCATGAGTGGGGGTTTGTGACGTCACTTTGCCAGTAAAAGTGTACTGACATAGTGATGTCACAAGAGTTTTCGACGCACTGTATAGTCTTCATTTTTTGTTTACGCGAAAAAGAAAAAACACGTGTCCAATATTTTTTGGAAATCTATCTGACGGCCTAATTAGGTATTTTGGTAAAATACCCTATTGTTGACGGATTGAAGTATGCTGAATTATATTTTTTTTACCCGGTCGCAATTTTAGCGCCACCCTCAATTTTAACGGTCATTTTTCTTACACAGAGTTAGTGCTCCTTACCTCTACCCTCATTATTTTGAATCGAACTGTGTCTCCGTACAAAATGGCGGACAATGAAGAATGTATTCTGTATGTACACAATGTGTTGGAGTGATTCCAAACTTCGTGTCAAGGTTACCATCTCTGTTAGACATGATTGGGGCTCCGACAATTGGTATTGTTCATTGGTCTCGTTTAATTGAAGTCGTTAAAAAATATCTGTCACGCCCTCTTGTGTCTATCGTAGTTGCACGAAATCAACATTAGTTTAACGGAGATTTTAAATTCATGCGCCATCTCTTACATTTTGTATCAAAAAGAAAGTGACAGCATCAGTTTAGTCTCGTGCAACTCGTCTATGACTACTATTTGTAACTACAACAAATAGATACAAGCACATATACAGTTATTTTAAATAAGCGAAACACTAGTTTTTAGACACATTGCTAAGCAGCTGGTCGATTCTCCACGTGACCAGAGGGCTGGCCTTTTCTGGGGCCAAAGTGTATTGCCATACAATGTGGTAATGCTGCTAGCCTTTTGGGCACTTGTTCCATTGTGAGCGATGCGGCAGAGTTTTTTGATGCCCTGTGAGCCCTCTATTGTACGTAATATATTTTTATTTATTTTTAAGCTTTGTCAATGTACTAAAAAAAAATAAGCGAAAAACTTTATTTTGAAAGGGTTTTAATGGATTAGCAATAGAAATATGCTATTTTTGTCCCAAGCTTGTAAACTAAAGCATTTTGGTTGGTTGTAATTTAGAGTACACAGTCGCGGAAAGAAACGGTTGAGCACTTTAAGGTATTTTTTTTAATCGAACTTTTTTTTTTTTTTATCATTTGATAGGCATACGTTTGACCACTATCTCACCTGATGGGAAGCGATGATGCGGTCTAAGATGGAGCACGCTTGCCTAAAAGTAACCTATTCACTCTTGACTAAAGACTCCCAGGCAGAGAATTCCACTCCTTAGCAGTACGCACAATGAATGTGTTCCCTAAACGTTTTGCTGTTTTCTAACTGTCTATCAATTTATACATCCATTCTTATTAATATTATTACTCATAGCTTTCACAGTTAAAGTACTAAAATGATTTGATGAAGCTACAGGCTAGGCTTGAAACCCAAGAAAGAACATAGATGAATTTTTAATTCGCTACTTAATCTGCGTCCTCGATAACAGACATACAAGCAGACGAAGTTGGGTGCAAAAGCAAATTGTGTATACTGGAAGATTATGTCATGACTATACAAACAAGGTAGTTCCCCGTCTGCCACGGAATTGTAAACAAGCGTTAAAAATACAATCAGTTGGAATTATTATCATCACTGACCTCATTACCTAAACGAGGTGTCATTAGAAGAATTCCACAGTTTAAGTTGAAATGTTGACAAAACTATTTTGTTTTTTTTTTTCATAATGAGACTAATATTACTTAATGGGGCTATTAAACGAGTTTTACAGATTTTAAACTGACAATCACGTCAAAATGTGCAGTGTAAATGATTTGAAAAAAACATATGTTAAACTAGAACATTCTCATTCATATAGAAAGTGAATATTTTTGATTAAGTTCATATTAAATAGTTTAATTAACTCGTGAAGTTGTGTCTGACGCGGACAAAACATTGACAATCACACAAAATCTACCAGGTATAATTAAACGAAACTTACACCATCTTACAGACAATTTTATTATCTATCTTTTAGTATACGCCTTTATATATTTTTATATATTTTAGCTATTTTCATAGTATCATGTACTATGAAAATAGCTAAAATATACTAGCCTAGCGGTATCCACGTCTGTCAAATGCCGGATCTTTCTGACAGCGTAAGCGGCTGAACTTAACCGCCCTGCAAGAGATGTTAAGTGAGGACCTCACTGTAGCTTGGAATCAAGCGTAATCCCTAGGAAAACAGTCCTTTCGACGAATTCAAGTATGTCCTTATTCAATACAACGTTACATTCATTACTCTTAACATTGGGCAAAGCGAATCTTATGCATTTAGTTTTCTTCTCATTTAATACTAAATTATTTACAGTAAACCAATTATGAATCTTAAGCATGGCGTCATTTACGTCGTCAAGGTGCTGTGCCCGTCTATTTACTCTAAAAATCAATGAAGTATCATCAGCAAATAACACCATTTGTGGTTGATTTTTCAGTAAATGAGGTAAATCGTTTATATAAACTAAAAAGAGGAACGGACCCAATATGGAGCCCTGCGGTACCCCCATTTTTACTTTTAAGCCTGATGAATTAACACCATTTATTTGAACTTGCTGCAGTCTATCACTTAAATATGATTTTACTAAGCTAAGCGCTTGTTTACCCAGTCCGTAATGCTCAAGCTTTAAGAGCAGTGTTTCGTGATTTACACAATCAAATGCTTTGGAGAGGTCGCAAAAAATGCCAATAGCATCTTGCGAATCCTCCCATGCTTTAAAGATATGCTTAATTAAGGTGACACCGGCGTCAGTAGTACAACGCCCTCTGGTGAAACCATACTGTTGGTCATGTAAGATGTTGTTACAATTAAAATGACTGAGCATATACTAAAAGATAGATAGTAATTGTCTGTAAGATGGTGTAAGTTTCGTTTAATTATACCTGGTAGATTTTGTGTGATTGTCAATGTTTTGTCCGAAGTCATGGAAGCTTGCCAACGTGCAGCCCGTGCCCAAAAAAGGTAGTCATGCCGATCCTACCAACTACAGGCGCATCTCGGTCACGTCCATTATCTGCAAGACAATGGAACGTGTCCTTAATAACAGGCTCCTGGCGTACCTTGAAGCTAATGACCTCCTCAGTGATCGTCAATATGGCTTTCGCCGAAATCGGTCCACTGGGGATCTTCTCGCCTACGCCTCTCACATCTGGAGTGAGGCCATCGAGAAATATGAGGAAGCGCTTGCCGTCTCCCTGGACATCTCGAAGGCCTTTGATAGGGATTGGCATAATGGCCTAATTAACAAGCTTCCATCTTTTGGCTTGCCCGCTGGTTTCTGTGTATGGATCAAATCAAATCAAATCAATCAATGGATATCGGATTTCCTGAGAGATCGTTCAATACGAGTAGTCATTGATGGCTGCTCGTCTGATCAAATGGCTATAAATGCCGGGGTCCTCAGGGCTCGGTACTCTCTGCAACCCTTTTTCTGCTGCATATTAACGATCTGCTGAAACCCGGTACCATTGGATACGCAGATGACAGCACAGTTGTAGAGAGTTACATATCCAGCGCACGTGCCAGTGCGGCTGAAATCCAGACTCACAGGGAGTCCATGGTCGAGCGCTTAAACTTGTCCCTCAAGGCAGTCTCCGATTGGGGCGATGCCAATCTGGTCAAGTTTAATGCAGCCAAGACCCAGGCGTGTCTTTTCTCCGCCAAGAAGAGGACTTTCAATCTGGCCCCTGCTTTCCGAAATGTATCCGTTCCGATCACCGACCATCTTGAGCTTCTTGGCGTTACTTTGACGTCGAATCTCAATTTTGGGTCTTACATCGAGTCAAAGGCCCAACTAGCTGCCAAAAAGCTAGGAGTCCTAGAAAAGGTGCGAAAGTACTTCACGTCGGAACAGATGCTGAACCTATACCAAGCACAAGTTCGATCGTGCATGGAGTACTGTTCGCACCTCTGGGATGGATCTGCCAAGTACCAGCTGGAGGCGTTGGAAGTTATTGAAAGACGTGCCAAGAGGCTCATAGACAACGACTTCCTGGTTAAGGCTAAGCTCCAAAGCCTTGAACACCGCCGCGCCGTTGCCAGCCTATCGGTCTTTTATCGGGTACATTTCGGAGATTGTGCTTTGAAATTGCACAACTTAATTCCCCCATCCCCATTCCATCACCGGAAGCGTCACCGCTATACGGTTAAAGGCACGAGTGAACCGGTTTATTCTAGGCAAGCGTGCTCCACCTTAGGCCGCATCATCACTTAAGATCAGGTGAGTTGCGGTCAAACGCACGCCTATAGCAATATAAAAAAAAAGAAAAAAAAAAAATGACCTCTTCAGTTTCCGGTAAACAAAAAATAATCTTGTATTGTATAGAGAACTTCCAAACAGTTCTATGATGAAAATAATCAAGATTGTTACACGCTGGGAAAGTCTAATAGAAATTGCGCAAGGGCAATGTTCATGTTAGTCATTCAAGTTCTGATCAATTGCAACAAATATTACATTTTGAAGCTGCAATTTTGCATCACTTTCTTCGTCATTTACATTGAAAATTATGTGTAGGATATTATCTAACACTGCACAGCATCTATATGTTGCACACTATTGCACAATTTTTAACCCTATTCCTATTGCATCTTAATTCATTTCCCTCTCTCCTTTTCTTTAGCCTTACTTCTCCGGACTGGCTCCTACTACAGCTAAAAATGATACTATATAAACTTGTACAATAGTGCCGACCAGATGACATACTATAGCAGTTTTATCTAAACGATTTCATTGCTATCGCAATGGCCGATCTCCAATACAAGGAGAAAGTGTAAACTGCCATTGTTTCAAATACCTGATTTGCTACCGTAGCGATAACAAATGCGTACCTACTATTAATACAAAGACCATTGAATGTTTACGTTATAAAGAAACAGAGTATACAGAGACATAATGGATCTGTGAATGAACGACCACAGCGCCACCAGGGCCTCAAGTCTGCTATTATAATAGTGTCAGAATGGTCTATCATTGATTTCATAATGGTAATCTCGTACATAATGACAAATTAATGACTGAATTAGTTTACGAACTTCTTACTACTTCAGATTGCTTATAAATAATATGTAAAAATATATAAAAATGAAATCTGGCATGAATAAATGTTCAAAGTTGACAATGTCATTATAACACAATTCTATTACGAGGCCATTGACCGACCAATGATCGACCATTATGGATTTAGCAGATTACGAACTTTTAGCAAAATGACAATGGGATCGTGTTGGAATGACGAAATTATGAAAATAGCAACAATACGACAAACAACACGCGATAGACTATACGCAAATATATAACGTTAAACATTATTATTTCTCTAGTCTCTATACTCCATTTACAATAGCATTAGACAGAAGTTAAAAAAGGTTCTTTTTAATGCACACTTTGTAACAAAAGTACAATAAATATGTTAAAATTACGATAGACACCGAATTTATTATAATCTACTATTTTTACAGCAGCTGTTGCGCGTATTTGTAACAATTTTAATAATTTATCTTCTAAAATTATGTGGCTTTCATTTAGTTGCATAATTAATTCCAATATAAAATTACAGTGTCAATGCTAAAAACCTAACAGAAGCTGGGATAAAAAATACCCGGAACGTTATTCGTTTCACTGTTATTCTACCAAATTTAAAATATTACCTTTTCTTTAAAATACTTTTATTCTGTTTATATTATTAAACGTCCATATTTAGTACTATTTTAGATCTATTTATTCAAATTATGTTAAAATAAGTTTAATTAAAATTGTTTTAACTTATCTTTGAAATAAGTAACATGTTTTGCATTCCTGCTTCTATGAGCCTCTTTTTTCTAATGCTATTATAAATGGAGTATAAGTAAATAGTCATCATCATCATCAGCCGAAAGATGTCCACTGTTGAACAAAGGCATTCTATTAAATAGTATTTAAAGCAAAATCGCTGTTTCCGTCTGCCTGTTTCTTAGCTAACTTTTCCTAAACCATGATACGAATTTTGATACGGTTTGCAGGTTTGCACACACGACGACATATCAAGCTATACACTTCCAGTTCAAGCCGACCTCGAATTATAACGAATTATACGGAAAGCGTGTACAATGCGAGGCCAGTTGATACTGGAAATGTGTATAGCTTGACGTGTCTTCAGGTGTACAAGGTTACTATTTCATACTGTACGGAATATTTTTAAAAGAAAATACTTTTTTACAAAATGAAAACTGCCTTCAAAAACTTTAGTTTCGGAAGGCTTTGATTCTGTTTGTTGTTTTGTATTGTTCAATTTAAAAATTGAAACTAGAACGTTCTCCTTTTTTAAGGTCGGTTAAAAACAGATAGTGATAAATTGATGACAGAAGGATGCTACCGCTTATCTAAATCCACAAGTTATCATCCTCACACCGTTATCACTTAGATGAATGTTTGATTACTACTTGATAAGACCACAAGGTGTACTAGGTAAAACCCGAATGTAAAAAAAAACAATCAGAAAATCAGTTAAAACTAAGTCGAAACTACTAAATACCAATTTAAAATTATTTTTCAAAACATACAAAGCATATGTAATAAACACCATCTATTAGAAGCCTTTATTCATGAAAAACCTATATATGGAGCTATATGTCTATGTGAGACTTGGCTCTCACAAGATAAAATAGAAAACCTGCATTTTAGCGGATACAATATATCAGCATCATATTGTCGCCCCAATCGAGGAGGTGGCGGCGTCTGCATCTTATTGCAAGACCATATAAACTTTAAAGAGATAAGTTTTATTAAGGATAAATCTATTGAATATTCGTTAGAAGCATGTGCAATTGAACTACCAAAGGAAAATATTATTATAGTCACTATCTATTGGAATAAAAGAGATGAAGAAATATTTATTCGTCAATTAAAACAAATATTGTCTTACATTAATAAAAAATTTGTAAAGTATAATGTAATAATAGGAGGTGATTTTAATATTAATATATTAGATAAAGGTTTAAAAACCAACTTATTTCTCGATGTAATGTTAGAATATAAATTTGTACAACACATTAAAGATCCCACCCGAATTTCACACACTACCTCAACATGTTTAGACCTAATATTTACAAACTTTTACGGTAAAAATAATTATGCAACCGTTGAAGAATTAGGCTTTTCGGATCACAATGCAACTATTTTCAATATGGAACTACACAAAAACACAAAGCAAACCACCTGGTATACTAAAAAAAGATTATATAACATCGACAACATACTAAAATTTAAATTAGAATTAAGTAAACAAAATTGGCATGACATAATAACAATAGGTAAAAATATTGATGAAAATTATAAAGTATTTAGCAATAAATTAAGTGATATTTTAAATAAATGTGTCCCCTTACATAAAATTAAATTACAAAAGAAACATAACAAGTACTGGTTAACAAAAGGTATTAAAATATCCTGTAAAAACAAAAGACTACTAAAAACCCTCCTTCTTAAAACAAATGATCCTATTTTATTACAATATTATAAAAAATATGAAAAAATTCTGAAAAAATCTGTAACGACCGCAAAGAAAGTACAATATATAAATAGGATGAAAAAATCTGCGAATAAAGTAAAAACCATGTGGAGTATAATTAACGAGAGAACAAATAAAATAGTAAAACATGACAAAGGAAATATAACATTGCAAACAAACAATAACCTGATAAATGAACCGAAACAGATTGCCAATATTTTTAATGGCTTTTTTGCATCCATCGGGGAGAAGGCTACTAGAGCAGTAGGAGCCCCTGTGGTCAGCCCCACAGAAAACTCCATGTTTCTAAACCCAGTAGACCCCTATGAAGTTAATAGAATAATTAAAAACCTTAAAAACAAAAAAAGTCACGGAGTAGACGAACTCCCTCCATTTTTACTCAAACAATGTGCAGATGAACTTACCCTACCATTTTACTTACTAATAAATCAATCTTTCGCAGAAGGAACATTCCCAAGTCAACTCAAAACATCTTTAATAAAACCCATCCATAAGAAAAATAACAAAACAGACCCAAACAACTACCGCCCTATCGCATTATTACCAACAGCGTCTAAAATCTTTGAGAAGGCTATGTGCGACCGACTCTATACTTTTTGTGAGAAATATAAAATATTAGACGATTGCCAAAATGGTTTCCGAAAAAATAGATCAACAACTTTAGCCGTTTTTAGATATATACAAGAAGCCTTAAATATTATAAACGATAAAAAATATGCCGTAGGTATACTACTTGATATGACAAAAGCATATGATAAAGTCCAGTTCAATATATTATTAGAAAAACTTTATGGAATAGGAATTCGAGGAAAAGCTCATGAATGGTTTTCATCATACCTCAAAGATAGAAAACAACTCGTCGAGATAGAATATTATAACAGTAACACAAAAGAAATAGAAAAAGTAAGATCCGATACTAGAGCAGTAAATGCGTCGATACCCCAAGGAAGTGTAATAGGTTGCCCTTTGTTCCTTATCTATATTAACGATCTACCGAAGACTATAAGCGGACCGTGTGTTCTATTTGCAGATGACATCTCGTTACTCACCTCGTGCCAAAATAATACAAATATTAAAGACAAAATTGACTCCCTTCTTTCTGCAGCAATCAACTGGATGGAAAACCATAATCTAGAAATAAACTTTATAAAAACGAAATTAATTAGTTTTCACCCCCATCAAAAAGCGCCATTAATAATAAATTATAGTTTTGAAAACACAAAATTAGAACAAGTAAACGACGTTAATCTTCTAGGTTTGTCTATAGATACTCACATAAACTGGAAGACCCACATCCAAAAAATTCGAGCTAAACTTGCAAAGTTTACATATGCCTTACGCGAAGTTAAAAAAACCACAAACATGAAAACCGCACTCGTCACCTACTATGGGTATGCTCATGCATGGCTAAGCTACGGCATTATTCTATGGGGCAATAGCACGGACGTACCAACCATATTTACTTTACAAAAAAAGCTCATCAGAATAATAGCCAATATAAATCCAACCGATGGTTGCAAACCACACTTCCAAGAACAAAAAATTCTTACCGTAACCAGCTTGTACATACTAGAGATATGCAATTTTGTCCGAAAATATCCAGAATTTTATGAAACTCGTGAAGAGATACAGACCAGATATAATCTACGGCACAAAAATAGATTGAATTTACCCACATCCCGACTTAAAATGCATTCATCTGGCCCTCTTGTCATGTCAATAAAAATTTACAATAAATTGCCAAAAAGTTTAAGAGAGATAGAAAAGACAAATATATTTATTAAAAAATTAAAACAATTCCTAATATCTAAATGCTATTACACACTGAATGAATTTTTTGACGACAAACAAATTAGTGACTAGATAGGTAACTATTTTTATTTACATAATACAATTGTTTTTTATTCTTTATTATTTTTTATGATTGAAATATTTTACAACCAATGTTATTTTAATGCAATTTTTAATTTTTATATTGATTTATATTTGATTATTTTTAGACATCATGCTTTTATTATTATTGTTTTTAATGTATATTGACTTTTATTTTTGCAACGATTTTATGAATATTAATGAGTTTACTTATACATATTGAATTTCTTGACGGCAAACAAATTAGTGACTAGATACCTACTTTTATATATATACCTACTGTTTTTATTTTATGATTGAAATATTTTACAACCAGTTTTATTTTAATCCAATTTTTATTTTTATATTGATTATTATTTTTGACATCATGCTTTTATTATTATACTTTTTTTTTTTGTGTTTAATGTGCATTAAATTTGTTTCTAATTAATTTAATTACATCATGAAAATTATAATATGCAAATGATTGGTTAATGCTCGAATGTAATGTGTGTAACTAAATATGCTGTGCCCTAACAGGGTCCATAATTGTACTTAATATAAGCTTTTATGTAACATCTCAGAAACACTATGGAATGCAATAAATAAATAAATAAATAAATAAAATAAATAAAATATTAAAATGGATACTTATTTGTCGTATACCTATTTGGTGGAGCAAACTCAAAACTCAAATTCATAATAATTTATTTCAAATAAACTATTTACAGGTACTTACATATGAATTGTCAGAGTCAGTCAGAAAGTTGAAGTTAGTTGCTCGTTCCAAACAGTAGGTTTCTATGGAGAAGAGCGAGCAAGAAACTCCATGAACAACACTCTTTTAAAATCAATAATATGTTACAAATTTCGGTTACATCATTCATATTGAATCTAGGGTACAAAGTGAGAACAATGTTACAAGTCGTGTACGTTAAAAGAGTTTTAGATAAAAATATAATCATAATAAACAATTCAAAATAAATTTAGAATAACCGAGGCAGCTAAGAGATGACTAGTCCCAACTAACGGCGCCCGTTCACGAACATGACTCACGGAGCTTGTGGCTAAGTTAAGCCGTACGAATCTACCGGTCAAGGTTTAGCTACGCTTGTCGCGGTCGGCCCGTGGATGGGCGACCATCTTTTTCATACCGAGGCGTGCTTTGAAAAACACATAAAGCCGTTGGTCCCGTCTTTTATATGTAGATCTTTAACAGTCGTTATGGGTGGGTAGTCAGAAGACGAAAGTCTGATAACCTGCAGTTTTACCAAGAGGTATCGTGTTACCGAGTAACTGGGTTATGGAGGTCAGATAGGCAGTCGCTCCATATAAAACCCTGGTATTCAGCTGCATCCAGTCTACCCATGGGTGTCGTAGAAGGCGACAGAGGGATATTGACCAGAGGATAGGCAGCAGCGTCCTTCTGAGTACCATAACACCTACTGCGATCGCCAACATGCATCGGTCAAGCATGGCGATTACGGCTGAACCCCCCTTGGGGGAGACCTATGCCCAACAGTGGTAAAGGTTGACATGATGATGATGAGTTGGACTGGAAGCCGAGTTGCCGAGTTGGGAAAAGGCGAGACAGGTGATGATTTGGCAGGAATCTGACTACCCACAAGTCTAGATAATCAGTTCCCTTATCATCAAGTTTAATGACTTATCTTTACTAATATAATAAAGCTGAAGACATTGTTTATTTGAACGCGTTAAGAGGAAACACAAGGGCCGTTTTTCCATACAAACTTAGTCCCCTGTTTCCTCCCTGGATAATTGCCAGTAGATCAATTTTTTTTTTTTAAATATCCATGGCTACTATTGGCATGTCCCTATGTTTTCCTTTTTCTCATAAATTTATTATTAAAAGAGATATGAATATTCAAAAACCTAAAAATTGGCATGATTTTCCGCTGTGTTCAAACATTCAGAAAACAAATTTGACTTGATTATATAAAAAATAGAAAACATAGGAACACGGCAAAAGCCTTTCTTTATTTTTTAATGAAAAAAGCAGTTAAATCGGTTAAGTTTTGGAGAAGAAATCAGGGGACTACGAATCATTACACAAACACTACTCTTAAAGCTTGAGCATTACGGACTGGGTAAACTAGCGCTTAGCTTAGTAAAATCATATTTGACTGATAGACTGCAACAAGTTCAAGTAAACGGTGTAAATTCATCGGGCTTAAAAGTAAAAATGGGGGTACCGCAGGGCTCAATATTGGGTCCGTTCCTCTTTTTAGTTTATATAAACGATTTACCTTATTTGCTGAAAAATCAACCACAAATGGTGTTATTTGCTGATGATACTTCCTTGATATTTAGAGTTAATAGACGGGCACAGCACCATGACGACGTAAATGACGCTATGCTTAAGGTTCATAATTGGTTTACTGTAAATAATTTAGTATTAAATGAGAAGAAAACTAAATGCATAAGATTCGCTTTACCGAATGTTAAAAGTAGTGAATGTAACGTTGTATTGAATAAAGATGTACTTGAATTCGTCGAAAATACTGTTTTCCTAGGGATTACGCTTGACTCAAAGCTGCAATGGGGTCCTCACTTAACATCTCTTGCAGGGCGGTTGAGTTCGGCCGCTTACGCTGTCAGAAAAATCCGGCATTTGACAGACGTGGATACCGCTAGGCTTGTATATTTTAGTTATTTTCATAGCATCATGTCCTACGGTATCTTGCTTTGGGGGCGGGCTGCAGATATTGATTCTATTTTTATTCTGCAAAAGCGGGCTGTCAGAGCCATCTATAATCTCAGCAGTCGCGAGTCTCTAAGAGAATTGTTTAAACAGATTAACATCTTGACGGTACCTTGTCAATACATATATGAAAACATTATGCATGTTCGAAAAAACCTTCATCTTTTTAATAAAATAAGTGACAGACATAGTGTTTATACTAGAAATAGGAACAAATTAGATCAGCCAAGATTCAGATTGTCAAAAGTTCATACTTCTTTTATGGGGTACTGTGTAAAATTTTATAATAAAATACCTCTTGATATTCTACAACTAAATGAAAGACAATTTAAAACATGTATTAAACGCACACTGTGTAGACAAGCATATTATAAATTAGATGACTACATCAATGATAAAAATGCTTGGCTAAATGCTGGTCCTGCTCCACAGGCAGTTTAGGGAATTTCCTAATTGGAGGAATGTTGTTTCCTACCCCTTTTTTTTTATTGACATGAGTAACGAGTATCGTTATTATTATACACAAATATATATTTTAATTACTTTTTCGACATTTTAGAAACATTGGAAACCTTAGATTTGTATAATTTAGCAGCATTATTTCAATTTTGTAAATGTGAGTACCATGGAGCCATATTTTAAGTAAATTATTATGTGTTTGACTTAAATGAGCATGGCGGTTGAGAGAATTGTCATGCTCACTCAAATGTCTCGCTGGTGGTGGCGCGTGTGTTGGGTCATTCGGCTCCCTCTAAAATGGTTGAGCTGAATGGTGCTGATTCACGCGTCATGTTCGTGAACGGGCGCTGTCAGTAGAGATTGGTCAACTCTTAACTGCCATGGTTTTTATCTTGATTATTTTTATATTTTGTATTTCTAGATTACCTTCATTGTTTTCACATATAGAAGCAACAAGAATAATGTAAGCAGTATTTTGTAAAAACCTGAGTTTAAAAGAGTGTCCGTGGAGTTTCTTGCTCGTTCTTCTCCATAGAGACCTACCTACGTTTTGGAACGAGCAACTAGCTTCAACTTTCTGTCTAACTGACCGACTCCTTGACAATTCAAAAGTGCCTGTAAATGGTTTAATTGAAATAAATGCTTTGACTTTGACATTGATTTTGTGTACTTTTAATAGGTATTTTCGGTCAAAGCTGCAGTTGTCTCTATCGCGCTCTGCGGTTCGTGTTCGGGCATCGCGCGACAGCAATAGATTTTACAAATACCTAATTTTCAATTCTCTAGCCCGTGGTATTTCCTCTTAATCTCCGAAACCACTGGTCCAATTATGGAAATTCTTTCGTCAATTAGCCGCTTTATTGGCCTTGGTCTTTTATGAGACCAAAACGATTATAAGTTAATTGGCCCATTGGATCATTGTTAATTTAGTAAGGCTGCGGCGGCCCAGCAGAGACCCCTCAGAACAAACCGCCATTTTTCGCACGCACACATTGACATTACGTTTATAGGCATTCTCAAGCAGTTTCAAGCAGACTTCAGTCTCGACTGTCACGTGTTGTCTAAATGAATAAATAATGTAATTGACATTTCATGACGAACAGGAAAATTTTGTTATAAAAAAATTGCAAAGAGTTCCAACCAGTGTCAATAAAATTTCATATTGTCACAAATAAAACCTACAAAGTCAATACAGTAGCAGCCTGGTAGTGAGTCTGGCAAGTTTAGGTAATTATTTTTGAAGATGGCGGGAGCGGTCCTTCTGTTATCTTTATGTTTTGTGTCTATAGGCTATATTTTACTAGCTGACCCAGCAAACATTGTTTAGCCATACAAATAAAAAAAAACCGTTAACATTCCGTGATTTGGTCACCCATACAATTATGACCGCGCGCGCATACCTCGATGATTAATTAGAATTACGTACTTTAAATAAAGGTTATATTTTTTATAATTTAATTACAAACATAGTTTTCAGACTTTTCGCGGTATTTATAGTATAAGACGATATTACTTGACAAATTTCATAGTTCTAGGCCAACGGGAAGTACCATATAAATTTTGATTCCCTTGAGAGTGTCGACAGAAATTTTTTCACGTTAACTTAGAAGTTTGATTTTTTCAGAGCTTCAAGGGACTGTAGACTTGAGTATATGGTTTTAATTTCAACTCGATACCTCCACGCGTTCCCGAGATGAAGGGTCTTGA
This sequence comes from Charanyca ferruginea, assembly GCA_947361185.1. Lineage (NCBI taxonomy): Eukaryota > Metazoa > Arthropoda > Insecta > Lepidoptera > Noctuidae > Charanyca > Charanyca ferruginea. Next base: position 13,790,186 of record OX376085.1, read on the forward strand.
CAGACAGACGGACAACAAAGTGATCCTATAAGGGTTCCGTATTTTCCTATTGAGGTACGGAACCCTAAAAAAATAGCCTACGACCTATTCTCAGACCTACCAAATATACACCAATTTCATAAAAATCGGTCAAGCCGTTATGGAGAAATTCGATAACCAACCGTTGACCAATATATTATGACTAGATTAACTTTGAATGGAACGCTCTGTCGGTACATCCCCCTTGAGCAAAAAATAGACGTTGCTCAAGCAATTTCCGAGTAATTGAGCAACAGACGGACAGATAACAAACATTGAGTAGGGTTACGTGGCTAATCGCCATTGATAGTTAACTAAAGAAATAATGCATATTCATTGTGTAATGGGTATTTCAGTGATGAAAATAAATGTTTGTTTACATGAAGAGGTTTTGTGTTGCAAGGACGTCGACATTTATTTGATGTGCATGGCAGGTCAAGGTGACAAGTTAACAGTTGCACCGCCATGTACACACAGCGTCATCAACTGGTTACCCCCTCACGCACTAAAATTCCTTCGAAAACGGAGGGAAAGGGGTAATCAGTTGACGACTCTATCCGTACATGGTACAAAGCCTAGGTACTTTATACGGATCCCTAATAATAATAAAATATAGCCTATAACGTAGATAACCTTGCTTCCTATTAGCAATGGAATTTTCAAAATCAGACCAGCAGTTTCGGAGATTAGGGCGTTCAAACATAAACAAACAGTGGAGGTCAGGGCATCAAGTCTGCTATTACAATAGTGTCAGAATGGTCTATAATTGATTTTATAATTGTTGATTTTGACAAGTTTGGTAATCTACTAATATAATGGCGTCATTATGAAAATCAATGATAGACCATTCTGACACTATTGTAATAGCAGACTTGAGGCCCTGGTCACGTGACAAGTGAGCGAGCGGAGCAGAACACCTATGTACAGTCGGTGACAAAAGACACTGAGCATGTCAACGTTGGGTTACGAAAATTTACATAATAATGTTAATTGATCTTGGGTGTCATTATCATATTTTATGAGGGTGCTGATACCGATAAAGATTATTATTATTATTACCTTAACATTATGACGACACAGTCCAAAACAAAACATTACTAATGATTAATGATACACTACACCCACTTTACTAACGAGTACAAAGACCTTTGGAGTCAGCAATGATTCACGAAATAGTTAAATTATACGTAGCTAATGTAAAATTATAAATAATTGTGAAAATTCGATGACACAGCTTTTTGTGAATCAGAGGTTACTATTTTCTTCCGTACTTTCGTAAGAAAGAAAAGAAAGTCTCAAACACAGTGAAACCTGGATAACTGGGACATTAAGGGACCTGCTTTGTCTTACTTAAAGAAGTATTTCACCCTTTAAAGAGGGTTCCATTATTATTATAGGGCGACTATATAAAAAAAATATCTCAGTTAAGGTGTTCTTTATTCTGTATTCTACCATCGATCGATGCTAGAATGGGTTAGTTGACGTCGATCGATAGCTTCTATGACAGCTATTATTGTATGAATATTTTAGATCAACTTAAATTGACAGCTCTGTTATTACTATCTGTCGCTTTCTTGTTTTATTGGAGAGAAAGAGATATCAATAGCTTAAAATAAGTTTAGGTAGTGCACAACAGAATTTGCACCACTATTTCATTTCTGTTGTTATTTCATTAGAAATTGAGACGATTTTATTTATGATAAAGGCTCGAAAAGCTGTACAGTGTTTTTTATTGAGAAAGCATACAGGGAAACCCTACGAACAAAATAAATCTTCCAAAATAAAAGAGAGAAACGTTGCGTATGAAATAAACGAATTAAATTGAGGTCATCTGTGAATTGAGGTCAACGATACGAGATAAATAATGTTGAACACGGTGACCTGCAGACAGGGTAGCCAACCGTACTCATTTAAATAGAGTATTGTTGTACTCTATTTCATTGTATGTGTGCGTGCGCATGTAATTTATACAGCTTTAATTTGTTCTCAACCGACTTCAAAAAAGGAGGAGGTTATCAATTTGTCTGTATTTTTCTTGGGACTGGGTGAACCGATTTTGATGATACTTTTTTTTATGGATAGGGTATGCTTCAGGGGTGGTCCCATATAAATTTTATCGAAATTGATTCAGCACTTTTTGAAAAATCAACAAATACCCAAAAATTTTACATAGACGACGTTTTAGTTTTATCAATCTTTGTAGTAGTTAACTTTCAATCTCTTCTTAATATATTTGGATGAGAAGGAGGTATTAAAAAGCGGAAAATAAAAAGCTTTTTACAAAAAAGACAACCGCCTTCAAAAAGTGAAAAATAACTTTAGCACAAAACACACATTGACTTTAGTTTCGGAAGTCGGTGGCAATACAAAACCACAAACAGAACAAAGCCACTGAATTTCGAAACTAAAGCCAATGTGTGTTCTGTGCTAAAGTTATTTTTCACTTTTTAAAGGCAGTTGTCTTTTTTGTAAAAAGCTTTTTTTTAGGGTTCTGTATCTCTAAAGGAAAAGACGGAACCCTTATAGGATCACTTTGTTTTCCGTCTGTCTGTCTGTCCGTCCGTCTGTCAAGATCCTTTATCTCGGGAACGCGTAGAGGTATCGAGTTGAAATTATACTTAGGTCCACGATCCCTTGCAGCTGTTAAAATATCAAACTTCTAAGTTAACGTGAAAGAAAGATACGGCCGTTTATGTCGCAAAAAACGTACATTTCGACACTCAAGCACAGATTAACTAATAGTTATATCTTTACTGTGACTCGAGGGAATCAAAATTTATAGGGTACTTTCCGTTGACCTAGAACTATGAAAGGCAAGTAATATTGACTTTTACTATAAATACCTACAGGTAAAAGTCTGAAAACTATACATTTGTAATTCAATCATAAAAAAAAAACTTTTTTGAAAGAAGAGAACCGCTTTCAAAAAAAGAAAATAAATACCTACTGATAAATAACTTTTTTTTATTTTCCACTTTTTAGTGCCTCCTATCACCCAAATCCATTAAGGAACGCAGTTAAAACAGAGATGGTGTTTTTTTCAAAAACCGCTGAATAAATTTGTTTGTTGTAAGTATACTAAAACCTTCTCCAGTATGTAACAAACACTTTTCTGAAAACCGCATCAAAATCGGTTCAGCCAAACGGGAGATAATCGCGAACAAACATACATACATACAAACATACGGGTCAAACCGAGAACCTCCTTTTTTTTTAAGTCGGTTATAAATATATATTCTTCTTGGGACTTCTTACGTTGTCAGGAGATTCGTCAAATCTAATTACAACTGATACACGAAAGTCGTTAACAAACTAATGTATTGTCCATTGTCACTATTCATTCGTACATCTTGAACAAACACACTTTGTTTGATAATAATGTAAGTAGGTAGTACGTTTCCTCATAACACGGCATTCAAGGCTGACACGTGACTATGTTACCAATGAGAAACCTTGTGTGACCGCAATAAGGCCCATTATGGCGTGCGTCTTGGATGTTAGTAATCTTTGAACGCAATACCTTTGATAAAATGGTAATTTAATAAACTCGTATTTATTACAATAATTGTACGCAATGGGTAGTTTATGGTTTGCAATAACGGAACGGGTTATACACGTGATAATGAACCAAAATGCAAAATAAATAGAGTTGAAAATTGCAATAATTTCGTGCCGCATACTGTCTTCCACGTAATAGGGAGTTTTACTCATTGGAAAAATCTATAAATATGTTATTAAGACAGTTTAGGCATAAAGCAGTTGGAAAATATAAGTTTTAGTTCATAGAATAACAAAATATTTTTTTAAATTCAATTTAGTTTTCATTTTTTTTTAATCTGTTTTATAACACCATGAAATAGTAGCGGCCATGTTATTACGCCGTACGGCTGTGTAAACAAAAAATTGACAACTGTCAGTCAACTGATTGCCGTAAGTATTTAGGCTTTGTACTTTTATTATTTTCGTAACCAACGTATTTTTTAAATTATTACACCTATTACAAAATATGCTTTTAATTATTTTTAAATGATATACCTACAATTATCATATTTAATATGAGCGCATTTGATACAAAACGAACTGACATCATTTCCGCTGAGCAATATGGCGTCCAGTAACGAGGCGTTTTCGTCAAACTACGCGAAATTTGAAAATTTAGATGCTTTTTTATGGCACTTATCGATTGAATAAAACTTTTTTTTTTTGGTAGCATATTAGCACTACATAATTTTATCGAGATACTTTTAAAAAATGGGTCTATTGTGCAATTTTCAACTCTACACCTATTGTTCTTTAGTTCATTATCGATGAATGCAAGAAAACAAAAAGAAAAAAACTCTGTTCGCACAATTGTCGCAGTGACTAAGCGATTGGTTTGATTACTTGTATGACTTACAGATAGTAATTAAGGTCTTGTTTGTGTATGTGTGTTTGTGTTTGTAAACGTACCCACGAAACAGAAGATCAAGTGTGGGGCAACTTCTATTTTTAATCTTTTAGGTTTAATGAGTTATGGTTCTGAAAGTCTTTTTTCTATTGTATTGGATCAGGATGACAAACAAGGCAACGGTAAAACCTGAGGAAAAACTGGGTGGAAAAACCTGAATGTTCTCCACTCCGGAGCGGACGAAGGGGTCTGTCAGACTCCCTGACTAAAAAGCACCCCAGTGGTCCATCTCACACCTACGTCGGGGGTCACGAAAACATAGGTAGGTACGATTGTTCCGCAACCTTGGCCCTTCGGGAGCAATACATGACCTCGCGAAAGTATAGAATTTAACTATCAAAACGATTACAAAAATGCTGATTAATCTTAATTATCATCAAGGACTTTGAAGCGTTTATCAAAATGCAATTAAGAATTATCACTTTTAGATTTTAGAAATCTAATCAAGAAGTTGTTATTATCAGAAAAATATGGCACCACTGCTACAACATTTTTTTTGACGTAAGTGAGGGTAGATAGCAATGCCGAATGATTGCGAACACCGTCAGTTCGTAATCGATCTCGCGAAATTGTAAACTGTCGAATCATTGTGAACAAGATTCGATAGTTTATAATCTACCCTCAGATTATGAAACAATAGGCAGATAGACCGTGCGGAACACTGAGAGTGAAGCCACTAAAGCAAATACAAAATAAAAAACAAATAGGTACCTACAATTCGCTTCGCGCTGTATTGGTACGAGTCAGTACAGTACGAAGCGAAGAAAAGAAATATACAAATAAAAATTCAAAAGCGAATACAATCACGAGATTATAGGTATTCGTTATTGAATTTGTATTTGCTTTTGTGGCTTCACTCGCAATGTTCCGTCCGCACGATCAATCTGCCTTTTGTCGATTTTCAGATTATCAAAATAATCTGAGAATCTATCCGTATCATAAAAGAAAAAATCTGTCTTGTCGTAAGATTGTGAACGAAAATTCACTACGGGGCGGACCAATCAATGCAGTTTTACAATGAATAAAAACAACACCAGCCTATGATAATAATACCAGCCGTTAATAATAATACCAGCCTTTAATAATAATACCAGCACGCGTAGCATGACCACGCTATGTCTACGGAAGAATATACTTACTGACAGGAAGAATAGACAAACTGTACTGAGTTGTATATTCTTGCTGTCAGTACCTGTGTCTATTCTTCCGTAGACATAGCGTGGTCATGCTACGTGTGCAGCCTATAATAATAATACCAGCCTATAATAATAATACCAGCCTATAATAATAATACCAGCCTATAATAATAATATCAGCCTATAATAATTGTCCTACTACAAGACAAAGGCCTCTTCTCATACAGAGAAGGCACGAGCATTGATTGTCATGCTTCCTCAAGGCGTTTTACAAACTAACTGATATTTTATTCTGTGTTATGGCAAAATATCTTTTACTAGCTTCTTCTTCCGACTTCATCCGCATTCATCCGAGAAGGTTTTATTAAATCTCTGTTTTAACTGTGTTGCCGTTTTTTAATGGATTTGGGTGATAAGAAGGCACTAAAAAGTGGAAATTAAAAACATTTAAAAAAAAAGAGAACTGCCTTCGAATACTAAAAACTGATAAATAACTTTAGCACAGAACACACATGACTTCTTCGGAAGTCTGTGCTAAAGTTATTTATCAGTTTCTAGTTTTTGAAAGCGGTTCTTTTTTTTCAAAAAAGTTTTTTCTTAACGACAAGGGCGGGTGTCGTACACCAAATGATACCACTGACGTGCGGTTGGTATGTACGTCATTCAATAGATACTATTAGATACCTATTTACTTACACTGATAAGGAAATGTTTTGCTAGCAATATAGCTTCTAATAAAAGTGTTATTACATGCTCGAAGCTAAACGCATTTATTTGTTTCTGTGATCTCGGGCACATGTCATGTCTTCTATAATATTCATAATTATCATCATCAGCCGGAAGACGTCCACTGTTGAACAAAGATCTCCCCCATAAGGGGGGGATTTCCATAATCCCCACGCTTGACAGGCGTCTTGGGGATCGCAGTGAAATTGTTGAGTACACTGAAGCCACTGCTGCCCGATTTCCGGATTTTACATATAAACCGGAAAAATGATAGTTTTTATTTTTTATTTTGTGAGTATGGGGTAAAGTCGACAAAAATTACATCACTGATAGAAACCAACTTCATCGTCAAGTGCCTATGTTTTATGATCCTTGATTAGGCTGCCCGCCCACGTCAGACTTGTTGTAGTTCCGATAATCGTATCGGTCGATTATTTCATAGTTTCGTGAGACCGACTTTTTAACCGACTTCAAAAAGGAGGAGGTTATCAATTCGAATGAATGAATCATTAAAGAAATGTAATAGTTTTAACATATTTAAGGCTAGACTCAAAAAACATGTACTTATGTCCTGTAACACCACCAGCATACCCTAGAGGCAAATACCTACAATAATATTTCACATTGTATCTCATTTTAAGTGAACTGTTACGTTCTTATGAGAATAAATTCTTTAAACCCAAACCCAATGTTTATATTATTATTATTTTTTTATGTATGTTCGGGCATAACTCTGTCATATATAGACGGATTTGCAAAATTCTTTTTTTGTTCGAAAGGGGTTTATCCCGAAAAGGTCCCTTATAAATTTTATCAAAATTGGTACAGCACTTTTTGAGAAAATCAACGAATTCCCAAAAAAACTTACTTAGGCGGCGTTTTAGTTTCTTCAATCACTGGAGGACTTACAATCTCTTTTAAGTGTGTTGCCGTTTCTTAATGGATTTGAATGTTAAGGCAACACTAAAAAGCGAAAAAAAAAAGTAAAAAAAAAAAGGAAACCGCCTTCAAAAACTAAAAAGCGATAAATAAGTTTAGCACAGAACACACATTACTTTACTTTCGGAAGTCGGTGGCAATACAAAACAACAAACACAAAGCCACCGCCACCGACTTCAGAAAGTAAAGTAATGTGTGTTCTGTGCTAAAGTTATTTATCACTTTTTAGTTTTTGAAGGCGGTTTTCTTTTTTTTGTGGGACATCTGCGTTGGTATATTGGAGTTTATATGTTCCATTTCTTTTCGACAAAACATCGGTCACCGATATTCTGACGTGGGCGAAGACCTTTACCATGCGGATGAAGTCGGAAGAAGAAGCTAGTAAAAGATATTTTGCCCTAACACAGAATAAAATATCAGTTAGTTTGTAAAACGCCTTGAGGAAGCATGACAATCAATGCTCGTGCCTTCTCTGTATGAGAAGAGGCCTTTGTCTTGTAGTAGGACAATTATTATAGGCTGATATTATTATTATAGGCTGGTATTATTATTATAGGCTGGTATTATTATTATAGGCTGCACACGTAGCATGACCACGCTATGTCTACGGAAGAATAGACACAGGTACTGACAGCAAGAATATACAACTCAGTACAGTTTGTCTATTCTTCCTGTCAGTAAGTATATTCTTCCGTAGACATAGCGTGGTCATGCTACGCGTGCTGGTATTATTATTAAAGGCTGGTATTATTATTAACGGCTGGTATTATTATCATAGGCTGGTGTTGTTTTTATTCATTGTAAAACTGCATTGATTGGTCCGCCCCGTAGTGAATTTTCGTTCACAATCTTACGACAAGACAGATTTTTTCTTTTATGATACGGATAGATTCTCAGATTATTTTGATAATCTGAAAATCGACAAAAGGCAGATTGATCGTGCGGACGGAACACTGCGAGTTAAGCCACCAAAGCAAATACAAAATAAAAAACAAATAGGTACCTACAATTCGCTTCGCGCTGTATTGGTACGAGTAGTACAGTACGAAGCGAAGAAAAGAAATATACAAATAAAAATTCAAAAGCGAATACAATCACGAGATTATAGGTATTCGTTATTGAATAAACATACATACATACATACATAAAAAAATAATAATAATATAAACATTGGGTTTGGGTTTAAAGAATTTATTCTCATAAGAACGTAACAGTTCACTTAAAATGAGATACAATGTGAAATATTATTGTAGGTATTTGCCTCTAGGGTATGCTGGTGGTGTTACAGGACATAAGTACATGTTTTTTGAGTCTAGCCTTAAATATGTTAAAACTATTACATTTCTTTAATGATTCATTCATTCGAATTGATAACCTCCTCCTTTTTGAAGTCGGTTAAAAAGTCGGTCTCACGAAACTATGAAATAATCGACCGATACGATTATCGGAACTACAACAAGTCTGACGTGGGCGGGCAGCCTAATCAAGGATCATAAAACATAGGCACTTGACGATGAAGTTGGTTTCTATCAGTGATGTAATTTTTGTCGACTTTACCCCATACTCACAAAATAAAAAATAAAAACTATCATTTTTCCGGTTTATATGTAAAATCCGGAAATCGGGCAGCAGTGGCTTCAGTGTACTCAACAATTTCACTGCGATCCCCAAGACGCCTGTCAAGCGTGGGGATTATGGAAATCCCCCCCTTATGGGGGAGATCTTTGTTCAACAGTGGACGTCTTCCGGCTGATGATGATAATTATGAATATTATAGAAGACATGACATGTGCCCGAGATCACAGAAACAAATAAATGCGTTTAGCTTCGAGCATGTAATAACACTTTTATTAGAAGCTATATTGCTAGCAAAACATTTCCTTATCAGTGTAAGTAAATAGGTATCTAATAGTATCTATTGAATGACGTACATACCAACCGCACGTCAGTGGTATCATTTGGTGTACGACACCCGCCCTTGTCGTTAAGAAAAAACTTTTTTGAAAAAAAAGAACCGCTTTCAAAAACTAGAAACTGATAAATAACTTTAGCACAGACTTCCGAAGAAGTCATGTGTGTTCTGTGCTAAAGTTATTTATCAGTTTTTAGTATTCGAAGGCAGTTCTCTTTTTTTTTAAATGTTTTTAATTTCCACTTTTTAGTGCCTTCTTATCACCCAAATCCATTAAAAAACGGCAACACAGTTAAAACAGAGATTTAATAAAACCTTCTCCAGAATGAAACAAACACTTTTCTGAAAACCGCAACAAAATCGGTTCAGCCAAACGGGAGAGAGATTTTTTTTGAAGTCGGTTAAAAAAAACGCTTTGTCAAGCCCTGTTAGTATGGCTACGTGTTGAGGAAGTTAACAAAAATATTGTTATAACACTTAGGTGCCATCTTCAATTTGAAAAACCCACAAGTTGGTCTTCAAAGAACATGTATTTTCGCACGTAGACATCTTTGTTAATTGTTGTATGTTTGAATGCTCGCAGCTCCGGAACTAGTAGACCGATTCAGAAAATTCTTTCACTAATAAGAAGCTACGTTATCGAGTGCTCTTCTGGCACGGGGGCTATTCTGGCCTGGACACCTCACAGCTTAATATTTCATGTACACACTTCAAGTAATGTGATCAATTTTAACTTGGTTAGGGCTAAGCTCCAGAGCCTTGAACATCGCCGCACCGTTGCCAGTCTATCGGTCTTTTATCGGGTACATTTCGGAGAGTGTGCTTTGGAATTGCACAATTTAATTCCCCCATCCCCTATTCCATCATCGGACGAGCAGAGATACGGCGAAGCGTCACCGCTATATGGTTGAAGTTCCACGGTCTCGAACCAATCGCTTTGATTCCACATTTATTGTGCAAACTGCCAGACTGTGGAATTCACTGCCCGCCTCTCTGTTCCCTGATAAGTATAATCTGGGTTTCTTCAAGGCACGAGTGAATCGGTTCATCCTAGGCAAGCGTGTTCCAACTTAGGCCACATTATCACTTAAGATCAGGTGAATTGCGGTCAAATGCCAGCCTATTAGTTAATAAAAAACTTATGTTTGTTCGTTTCGGCAGAACAAACCAATTCTGATTACATTAGTAAAATTTTCCTTAAACATTACATATTGATGATAACAATATGTCATATCAACAACCGCAAACTGTATTTGCTTTACACAATCACGAGATTGAATAGTGCATGGCTTTAAACCAAAAAGTTATAACTTTTACCCATGTACTATATTGATTTTATCTATCGCTTATCTGATGGACAGTCAAAGTAGATACACTGAATAGTAGGGGAAGTTTGTTAGTATAGATTGAATGGTGATGCAACTTTATTTACTTTTAGCAAACATCTGTTGCAAATGTTTTGTTTTGCTTGTAGAAGAATTTTGTGTGATTTTTAAGCTAATATTGGACCTGTTTTCTTACAGAGGGTGGGCAAAAGGCATAATTAATAAAAAAATATGTATTTTTTTTTTATCCTTTGATAGGCATACGTTTGACCACTAACTCACGTGATGGGAAGCGATGATGCGGTCTAAGATTGAGCACACTTGCCTAGAAGTAACCTATTCACTCTTGACATAAAGACTGCCAGGTTGTAGCTATCAGGAACCACAGACTCAGGCAGAGAATTCCACTCCTTAGCAGTATGCACAGTGAATGTGTTCCCAAAACGTTTCGTGCGTGTAGGTGGGATGTCCACCATGTACCGGTGGCGCATCGCCGAACGTCTTGTGGTTCGATGATGGAACGGGTTCGGCGGAACAATATTAAATTAAACTCGGCGTCGATGCTCAAGACTTCGGAGCTTAGACTCGACGAGCCTATCATTGCCAATGATCCTCTTGGCTCGATTTTTATATTTAAACAGTAAAAACGGTTAATGAACTTATACTAGCACAAGGTATAGTTTGGCTTGGTGATTACGGCTGAACCCCTTGGGGAACCTATGCCCAGCAGTGGGTGTCTATAGGTTGATATGATGATGATGCTGACAGTTTGGTAAAATCACCCAGTAAAGGTTGTGTTCCATATGAATATAAATGATATTTTTACACAAATAATCTACATATTCGCATTAGCGATGTAAACAAACATTTTAATTGAATGTGACTATGCCTGTTCGCTGTTGTTTTGAAGGCTAACTATTTAAGGTAATAAATACAGAAACTAACCTTCTTCGCTGGCAGATTTTTTCTCAGCTGTTTTTTCCGGTCGTCGATCAGAAGGCCAGTCTTGTTAACAGGTTCTACGGCACCAAAATCCACACTCTCACACACTGTCATATCCTTCACGTTGGCACAGTCCACTTCGTCCTCACTGTGTTCCACGTACAAGCTGTCATCTGCCAAGTTAGAGACACTCTTGGACAGCGACCCTGTTAGGTTGAACGAGAAAATGCCACAACCTGAATCACTCATGTCCGAGTCACTGTCGTAATCCTCCTCTTCAGAACTCTCTCCGAAAACGTCATTAGATGTGTAACAACTGTCTGGAGAATCCTCGAAGACGATGAATGAGTCTTCTGATTCACAGTCAGAAGTTCTTCGCAGTTTTGGACAGTCATTGAAGACGATTTGGAAGGAATCTTCATTTTCGTTGACTGAACCGGGGAGGAAGCGACCAGATACTTCGTCAAAGTATTCCTTTTCAGGCTTTGTTGTTGATGTAATATATTTCTCTAAGCAACCCAATGATGGAGAGTTTTCTACACTAGATGTATCTTCAACGCTGATCTCGTTTGCGAATTGTAAGTCATCTTGAATGTTTTTCCTCATTTTGGACTTCATTCGCTTACCACACGTGCGGTTTGGATTCTTAAATCTCTTGTCCTTTACTTTTGTTGCGGTTTTGGGTTTTGGGAGTTCCGGTACACTGACTGGTTCAGGTTCAATGACCGCTTTACATTTTTTTCTTCTGTCTTGCAGTAGAGCCTTTAATTTACTAAGTTTGTCTTCGCAAGCGGTAACAACTTCTGCCTTTGTATCATTAACTAAATTGTTTTGATTAACCGGATCAATCCCATGTACATTTTTAACAATTTCTGTTGTCTCACAGACTGGGGAAAGCTCTGGGGTAATTTCAGATGGTTTTGAGGTCTCCGTTTTAACTTTACCTCCATCAATCTCATGAAAAATGTGGTCATGATAGCAAACAGGGCTGGAGTACTCAATAAAAGAATCATTAGCAATGCTTTCAAAGTCTTCTGGAGAAAAGGCATCTTCGAAACTGTCTTCAACAGAACTGGCTTCTACAAAAGCCCTCTTTGGACGTCTCCGTGGCCGGACATTACATGGGACTGGCTTGCTACCCAATAGCAGACGAACCTGCTCAATTTTATTTTGACAATGAGCTGCCGCCTTCTTACAGTCAGTCATTTCTGACGCCAGAAGCTCACTAGACTTATCATTTGAACACTTTTCATCATGTACCATTTTATTTTCATCCAAAACTTTGGCGCCATGCCACATCGACGGAACTGCCATCTGGCCGCCCGGCTCCGCACCAAAGTTATTCTGTTTCCGTTTACTAAACATTGCGCTGGTAATCACATTCATAACACCAGAAAAAAAACTAGTAATACCTGAAATACCTGATACTGGGGTATAATCAGATGCACTCTCCATGTCGACGTTGGTTTTCACATCAATATTAGCTAATTTGGTTTTAAGCGCCATTTTTTCCTCGGTAATGATTGTGTCCGCCAAATTCTTCATCAAGGGATCCGGGATGAAATGGAGGTTATTGAGAAAAAGGTCTTCACCAAACGAAGTTCTCATTTCCTTTTTGGTTTCTGTACTATAGTTGGCGATGGAATAATGTGTAGGTCGGAAAACGGCGCGACTGTCGTGCCGATTGATAGCAAAATTCATTTTTATTTATTTTGTTATTTTTGCACTATTTTCTATACACTTTAAACTAGATCACAGTTAGGGCATTTTCACTCACGCACACATTGCTGGGACTCGAAAATCTTTTACAATGTCTGGAGAAGGCCTATGAACGAATCTGCAGCACTTTTTAAAGTTCCCAAAGAACTGCAAAGGAAAATCACTCGGGGAAATCCACACACGGTCGCGGAAGGAAATCGCGTCGGGTTTACACACTGATGAAGATTTATCTCCGCAAATCAACACGTCTGTGTTCGAAAAAGTAGTTGTGCACTTGTTTTTGTTGGAATAATGATCGTTTTTAAGCTCCATTATGACGAATATAACTTGTAATACACGTCTCTATAGTTCAGCCATTTTGTGAAAAATATGGGAGTGACAATGACAGACAGATATAAATATTAGTTTTGTTGTCTTTGCCCTCCTAGTGATGTGAAAAAGGTACAATCATCGATTTTCTACGAATCGATTCAGTGTTTCAAAATTGGTCTAATTAAGAAATTGTATATACAAGAATTCTTGTAAATTGTATGAATAAACCCTTTAGTTTGTTTCAATACGAATTCCTAGCCGAAGTGATTGTTTAAACAACGCAAGAAGTTCGTCGGCCCCAGTCGTGCCCAGCCGTGGGGTACACAATAATGTTTTTTATTTATTTCTGTATTTTTACCTTTTTTTTTTTTTTATTGTTTTTGTGTGCACATAGTCTGTGTCAGTCAATAAACGTTTTTTCTTTCTTTCTTTTCTTTCGTAACAACCATTTCTACTTTGTTACAGTTGTAAATCGATTTTCAATGCACACAATGGACTTCTTATTTTGAATCGCGTAATATTCAACTCGATATTAAGAATTCCTAAACAAAGACAATGTAGATGTCCTTGAAATACTTTTCTGATGCAATAGTTCGGTTTTCTATGACGCATGCTCTGTTCTCAGTATTTCGATACGTATTTATGATTGGCTCACAAAACAATAACAAATATTCTTATTGGACGAAAATATAGATTGATTTATGATTGGTCTCTCACAGACCCAAAACCTCCACATTTAGATCTCTTTGGCTTTAGGTTGAGACGAATCTCGAAGTTACCAGAAGAAAATAAAATAAATACCAATAAACTTTGTCGTTCCATTAATTTCCGTCAGAAAAGTACATAGGGCACACCTTTACTCTATGGGGCACACTATAAGAATAGAATGGGGGATTTCGTTTTTTTTTTAGTTTTGAACAAGGTCAGTAATGTCGTGTTGGTGTTTGTATTGGTGTTTCTTTACAATGAATTCAACTGGTGTCGCTGTCTAAGAAAATTAGGTACCTACCGGTTACTTAAACTTTGTGAGTAGGTATGTACCTATCTAGGTAGGTAGGTAGGTAGTTAGTTTACTTCGGTATTTTCTGGACCACAACACATGATTGACATTTACAGCGGGCCTTGTGCAAAATAATAAACTTGTGGATTTTTGGGCTATTTGTTCATATAATTTTATGCAGTACAGAAACCTCTGTATTTTCAAGTTTTGACCTAAGTACAGACGCCAGCACATCAAACCATACCTAACTGACAATTTTTCCCAATTAAATATGAACCTTATAGTTTTGTAATAAAGTTGAAAATCTATCAAAGAAATTTGACAGATTGTAGTAGCTTGATGTGCTGGCCTCTGTACCTAGTTAGAAAGATACCTTTTTATTTTTTTTATAGTTTAATTTTAGTTGGTAGTGTTGGTACCTACCTAATTTTGTTCAAAATGAGTACGGAAACACCGAGGTAACATAATTTACGATTTTATATTATTTCACATTTAAATGACATAATAGTTCAAATAAGGAATAAATATTTAATTTACATAAAATTATTTTATTGTTATTTAAAATTATTGTAGTAAGTACCTACCTACCTACATAGGTAACGTTAAATATGATTAATTAAGGAAACCAATAAAAACAGCTTTATTATTTTATTAGAAATGTATTAAATAAAATACAACTAGGTACTACTTAGAACAAGTCTTAACTAAGAAGTGTACAGACCACAATAAAGACTTACCAGAAGCCATAGTCAAACCATTAGGTACGGTTTTGTGGGGATTAATTAAAGTTATTTACCATGATGTGAACTCAGAATAAATAATTAAATAATAAATAACAATTATAAACAATTACATTGGGGTTCAATATTGCCAGAGGTTTGCAAGGCGCTTGTCACAACTTTTTAATATTTACTAAAATGGCTGTTGTAGCCACTGAGTTATTATTACTACTATTAGTTCAATGGTTGTAGCACACCTACGACCAAAGAGTATAAAAATAATATGGGAGCCCACGCAAGAAGCTTATAGATAAAAGTGGAGGCAACACTCTAAATACCTAAGTGAAGCCAACTGTGGGCAGATGCTCTCTTTCTGAATGCATACATAAGATAAAGAAAACACATATCACTGTCTCGTTCTTATGTATGCATTCAGAAAGAGAGCATCAGCCCACAGTTGGTTTCAAGCTTTTGTTCTAAGTGTTGGCTCCATTTATACCTATTTCTTCATGAGCCCACGCCACTCCATAAACGAAAAATAACGGACTGTACAAATTGTGCGTGCGTGTGCGTGTCTACAGTAGGTACTCAGTACCAGTCGTTCGACGCGGGAAGAGGCGAGGAACAGTTTCGGAGGGAGGAGTAAAATCTGCCGTAACTAATAACTTGTTAAACACAATTGACTAACTATTTATTGATATCAAAGTAATTAAAAATAGTGGTGCCAATTCTGTTGTGCACGAACTAAATTAATTTTAAGCTATTTATATCTCTTTCTCTCCAATAAAACAAGGAACAGACAAATATTAATAAGAGCTGTCAATTTAAGTTGACCTAAAATGTTCATACATTATTATAGTTGTCATTTCAAAACGTATCGATTAAAAACAAGTTCAAGAGAAAAACTAATTTGACATCTGTAATTTGGTCCTTGTCTGTCGCCGTTCTTTTCTTCAGCTACCTTGTAGTAAGAGATGCCAAATACCTAATTTTAATTTAGTTTGTGAACAAGGGAATGGTGTTAGGTAATTACTTAAATATAAAGTGAGTGTTGAGTGTTGACCAAACCCCATAGGAACATATTGTGTGAAAAAAAAAGCATTTTACAAAAAAATAGTTTAGCACAGAACACCTCATGAGTTTAGTTTCGGTAATCGGTGGCAATACAAAACAACAAACAGAACAAAGCCACCGTCTTCCGAAACTAAAGTCAATATGTGTTCTGTGCTGAAGTTATTTTTCACTTTTTAGTTTTTGTAGGCGGTTGTCTTTTTTGTAAAAAGCTTTTTATTTTCCGCTTTTTAGTACCTCCTTCTCATCCAAATCTATTAAGAAACGCTAACACAGTTAAAACAGGGATTGAAAGTTAACTACTCCAAAGATTGAAGAAACTAAAACGTCGTCTATAATGTAAAATTTTTGAGTAGGTAATTGTTGATTTTTCAAAAAGTGCTGAATCAATTTCGATAAAATGTATACGGGACCACCCCTGAAGCATACCCTATTCATAAAAAAAATTTCAAAATCGGTTTACATTTGCCGGAGAAATCACGTAACAAATCGCGCACATACTTAATGCTTTAAGACATAATTATATGGTTTTCTCATGGTTGCCATTGTCAGAACTGGACTAAATTGAAATGGGACTACACGGGAAGCACCAGCTTTCAAATAAAAAAAGAATTTTCAAAATCAGTTCACCCAGTCGAAAGTTCTGAGGTAACAAACATAAAAAAAAAAATACAGACGAATTGAACCTCCTTCTTTTTTGAAGCCGGTTGAAAAGAACAGGATCTGTTAAAAACTTTTTGCGTTAACTATACAGAGTAGGTAAAGGTTGAAATTATAAAAACTACTTATCTACTTATGTATATTTTTGTTATCAGAATCATACCCACACCTCTATAAAATTACTTTTTAAAATTAATCCTGCGAATTTATTATATCTACCTAGTATTATGTATCTTATGGATTACGTAAGGATCTTCAATATGTCTCTTCGTACTCACTGAACTTTTCATCAACAAAACATATTTTTTCTGTGGCAGCCCTAATTATTTACGACCGACGAGTTACAACACTAAATTAACTTGCAAGTTTTAAAGATCTAAGTCGGCAATTTCCTCTGCCCTAGCTTGGCTGATGAGTGGTAGACTCTTCAGGGTACTGTCCAGGAGTTCCACGGACGATTTGAAAAAGTGGATATTGCTGTACAGCGTCCAGATTAGTAGTACGAAGAATATTAGCTTGACGACGCGATCAGCAATGTAACGGCTGCAAAAAGTAAAATGTATGCATTCGTTTTGGTTTTATCCAAGAAGGTTTTATTAAAAGTGGAAAGCAAACGTTAGAGACTAGTGAATCGAGTTTTGGAGACCTTGAAAGCTATCTCTTTCCCGTAACACTTGCCAGAAAGAGACACCAGTTTTTTTTCTTTAAGCTGTTTGGTTTTAATCAGAAGGGAATCACCGGCTGCTGACTTGAGTTTGACTTTAACATAGTAGAACCTCAGGCGCGCCAGTTGCATTTGTCAACTTATCAGATTGAATTTTGTCTCATTCAATCCATCAATTTAATACAAAATCAGATGGGGTGCTATGAGCCATGGTCATCGGTCTTATAGGTACGCTTCGCTCCGATAAAGCAAATAATTTATCATTGAAGTCAGGGTCTTAAATCGTGTGAGATAAAATCATTTTTATAATGAGACGTTAAAAAGGTGAAGGCTCAAGGCCGACGCCCACTGCTGAGGTGCTGGGGTTCAGCCGTAATTGCCATGCTAGGCCGATGCATGTTGAGATCGCAGTAGATGTCTGGTACTCAGAAGGACGGTGCTGCCCATCCTCTGGTCAATATCCCTCTGTCGCACGGGTAGAAATGGGGTGGTGCTATTCAGATGAGCTATCGATTTGTTTGCCATCCAAAACCATAAACACGTCTATACGTTTACGTGTATATCTCCCGCCTTCACTACATCACTACGGCGGAGAACACGTCGAATACGGGCACCGAAAGACCTACAACACGCCAAGAGTGCAGCTATTGGATTTGCATCGCAACGTCAACTTCAGGGCGTTTGTGGTGCAGTCACCAACGTGTTATCTGCAGCTCGTTATGGTGGTGGAGTTTTAGCCGAAAGGCGTGGTGTTACGACGCTTCCGCGGACAAGTACCACACGATCGCAAAGTGACAGTACTTGGTAATTGAAGTGAAGGAACTAGCATAATTTACTATACCTAAGGTATAATATGTATATTTCTTTTTAAACTTACATCCTGTGTAGCTTTCTTGCTCTAGGAAGGTTCGCAGGGTCCTCCTTACAGCAGAACCACCTTGTTCCCAGTACGTAGTTCTTTAGGTACTCGTCAGGGTCCAGGGTAGAAGGGTCCGTGAAGAATACCTCGTCATCCTCGTGAGTGATTCTCGTCCGAAGGCTTTTGTAGTTATTGTTCCTAAAGTGCCATTCTTTGGTCGTGTAGTATTGTAGGACATTCAGACCGTGGCCTATGCGTTTTTGAAGGTTAATCATGCTGCAAAAAGAGAGTATTTTGTGATGTCATTATTAAAAAGAGAAGGGTAACTACCTATCATCGTCTTCCTGCCCTTGGGTGTGATTCTGTAAGACCTCATTCGAAACTTCGAATCTGAA
Source organism: Charanyca ferruginea (assembly GCA_947361185.1). NCBI lineage: Eukaryota > Metazoa > Arthropoda > Insecta > Lepidoptera > Noctuidae > Charanyca > Charanyca ferruginea. The sequence goes on from OX376085.1 coordinate 13,809,030, forward strand.
TCCGCTGTGAGTTTCTTGATTGGCATTCTAAAAACTCGGTTGTTAATTCGAATTTACACTAGCGCCACCCTTGCGAGCGTGTTAGCTATCTGAACAAAATTGACAGGGAGATTTTGATAGATAAAGTATGAGATGACGTAAGTGGCATTCTGTAAGGTAATTTCACCGTCACTTCGACGCTCACTTCGCACTCGAACCCGATTCAAAGTGTCAAATATATCAAGGTCACTTTGAACCTTATGCGAAGTGAGAGTGAATAGCGATGTGAGATGCGAGTTGTTGTTTGAATTTTACAGAATCAACCTACCTACTTATCCCATTTTACTTTCGGTGCAATGTGTGCCTGCCCATTGCCACTTCAACTTGCATATTCTGAGAGCTATGTCGGCGACCTTAGTTCTTTGGCGAATTTCCTCATCACCGTTTATTTACCTCGTTATATGATTTAAATAAATAAATAAAATAGATTTAGTCATCATTAGCTATAAGGTAGGTCACTGCAGGAAGTTCGCCATCCAATAACGTAAACAAGTGAATTGCGTAGGTATCTACGTTGGTGCCTTTTCTAACACAACCTAAAGTCCAAATTCCCCTTCCCTGCTAATTAAATGCGGACAGACTGCTGCAACGTTACTTACAAAGTCTTCTTGCCCAGAAGAAACAGAAGAGCGTCGACCACGTAAGCTGGTATGACGTGACTGAAGAACGTGTCGATCTGATGCATGAACTTGTAGGATTTGATGGATCCTCCGGGATACCACAGCGCTAAGGAGTAGGGGTACTGGTTCACCCATTTCTCGCCTGAAAATATAGTGAGTGTTTAAAAACTTGGTAAAGACAGAGTAGGATAGTCGAAGGTTATCGCACGATATCGGTCTACGCAGGACTGACTTTATGATCAGCCGGTAGACGTCCACTGTTGAAGAAAGACCTCCCCCATAGAACACTGCGATGAGCGGCAACCTGCCGTTTGCATCTTCCGGCACTGGTTTCCCGCGACCTCTAAGAATTGATAACCGATGGAGAAGAAAGTCTCTAGAGGGCCTCCCACCAGTTAGACCGACGACATTGTCAAGGCCCCTACTTTTTTTTTGTTGCGCTGTGGAAATCCTCATGGGCTTCCTCCATCTTTGGGGTAATAGAGGGGCATGCCGGACTTCTACCGGCTAAAACCACCGCGGTGTTCCACCTCTACCTATGGCCGGGGGTGCGGGATCCGCATTGTCAACCGCTCACATTATCAAGGACCATAAGAAAGCGATCAAATAATAATAATGTCGGTAGCCAATCCCAATAAAGCCAGAAGATATTATGTATAAGTGTGAGCGGAAACTTTCCTCACTCTCATAAGTCCGTCGGGAAGGCAACTCGTCTTGACTGGGAGTTTTCAGGACTTAAGTGCTTTCCAAGGCGCCGATGAAGTTTTACACCACCAACTTCCAAATTCCGAGGTGTTACTGAGAAATTCCTTTAACACGCGGCCTAGATATCGGATCCAGTACACCGATAAGTATATAGTACCTACCAAGGGATGTACCAAGATCCTTTTCTTTTCTTGGGATCTCCCAAATGTGTAGTATCCAGTACAAACGAGGTAGTCCTGCTATGTAAAAGGTACTTAAGTAAATATGCTTACCTAATTTGATAATTTCATCCCAGGTTAACTGAATGACACCAGATAATGTCAGATTGTAGACCGCTGTTTCTTTTGGTCTGAAAAGAAAACGATGAGAATCTATAAGTCAAGACATACCTACTACATGAGGTCTACACAGGTCAACTGTACCTGGTTTCTAAGAACTTATGTAACAAGAAAAGTCATCATCATCTTCCTTTCCAATTTATGCTGTGGTCGGCTTCCAGTCTTACCGGATGCAGCTGAATACCAGTGTTTTACATGCAGCGTCTACCTATCTGACCTCCACAATCCATTGGGTAACACGATACCCCTTGGTAAGACTGGTTGTCAGACTTTGTGGCTTCTGACTACCCATAACGACTGTCAAAGATCTACGAATGACAGCCGGGACCAACGGCTTTACGTGCTTTTCGAGGCACGAAGTGATCTTGGTGTGAAATGGATGGTCACCTATGCACGGACCGATCACGACAAGCGTAGCTTAGCCATCATGACCAGTCCATTCGAACGGTTTTTACTTACGAGCCCCGCTTTTTTTTGAGCTAACAAAACATACTAAATGATAATCGGTTTAGCCGCTTGGGATCTACCAATGGGATAGAGGACGGATGATGTTGGTCAGACTGAACAGTTTCGATGACAAACTTCATCCCTACTCACTTGTCCTGCGCAGTGACGTAGGCTATCAAGATGCAAGCGTTGGCTACCACGTCGATTGAAATGGCGTCGGCTCTGTACGAAGGCTCGCAGTGCATAGTGCGTATTACTCCTGGAAATATTATCATTATTATGACTTGAGTCGTGGTTGTACGTTCGAAGTTCTAGTGTGATTATAGCGTGGCTGGATGTTTTAGTGTGATTGTGACTTGAGTCGTGTAATAGCTAATTGGCCTTGAGCAAGCGTGTGATCAATGCTCGTACCTTCTCCGTATGAGAAGATGCATTTGCCCTGCAATAAGACAATAACAGACTGGTATTATTTTGTGACTTTTAACAGTAATCAATTGTGACGCGATTAGATTTCAAGGTTGGACCTAAAATTGGACTAAAACGAATGTAAATTCTGATCACCTCATCATCATCATGTTTGCTAGGTAAAGGTCTCCCCCAAGGGGAGTCTAGCCGTAATCGCCATGCTTGGCCGATGCATGTTGGCGATCGCAGTAGGTATAGTTTTAGAAATGGGGTGGTGTTATTCGCGACCGGCACCACACGGCTGATCACCTACGTAAGGAAAATTGACTTACCTTTTCCGCTACCGATGACCAAGCCTGTTGGACCGTTTAGATTGTCCACCCAACCAGGAATGGGCTCCTTCCATGCTGCTGTCACTGCAAATATAAGGGTTATTAGTAGAGCTCGCAGTGGATTCCACCAGCCTATAGCAGTCTACTGCTAGACAAAAGTTTTCCCAACCGCACACCATGTAGCTTAACCTTCAGCTACTCTCTTCTACTGCTATAAACTGACTCCGGACTCAAATTGGTCGAAGAAATTCCAGGAATGCAAATGTGGTGCTGTTTCTCAAATAATGGGGCACATGTTATCATGTGCTGGCACAGGGCGCAATCCCAGCTGTTATGCTATTCTCTAAGGGACCGTCTCTATGAGCGAGAGAATCGCGACGATTCCGCGCTTCTATTGTAGGGTAATCTCGGTCTTAATAGACGGCGATACGATGACTTTCGCTTGCACGAAACCACTCGTCGCATTGCCGAGAGTGTATAGAAATAAGTGGCACGACGATAATATCGCTGCGATTCTCTCGCTCCTGCAATTCAAACGGCCCCTAAGTAACACAACCTAAAGCTCGGCACTGCGGCAGCGCCGAGTTACATTTTCGTATGCAATAACTACTTAGTCAAGTTTGAATAATTTGGCACTTTTGACAGTTCATATATGACAAACATATTCGGTAAGCAAAAACAGCTGAGCTCGACATCCATTTCACGGTTACCATTCGTGGCGAATTCGATGTCGAGTTCGCCACGAATGGTAACGTTAGAGAATAGCATAGCTGATACCTACACGCTTCAGGAATTGATTCACGCTACTGATAACGCTAAACTTGTGGCTAAGTTCTGAACCTAGGTACTCTATAAAACTGTCATCGGGTAGATGACAGTTTTATAGAGTACAGTACAAATAAGATCCTACCACTTAACTAACCACCCTGCAAAGATCGACGCACCGCCGCAACTGAAGGATCTATTGGCATTCATGCAGGGTTCAATTTCGTTTAACGGCAAAGTTCGTACTAACCTATAGACGGCCTAGCGATGGCTAAAGGGAACTTGCTGGAGTACTCCGCTACCAAGTCTTCAGTTATGGCCTTTGTGTACGAATACGTGTTAGGCTCCGATGATATTATCCTAGAATTGAAAAGAACAACATTCAATGAAAAGGATAAAAAATAACTTGAATTACACCTGAATTCCTCGAGAAGTTATGCAGTATTGGAGCAGTATGTCTATTCTGTTACAATCTCCCTCGGTGAAGTGATCTGTCATCCGTCCGTATGCTTTGCCAATCCCTAGCATCGGGACGGATGACAGCTCACTTCACCAAGGTGTTCACTGAGGGAGATTATAACAAATGCACCTGCAGTGCTATTGCATTGCAGGTGCATTTTTTAAGGCAGGTAGTGTAGTGGCATCCTCATGGACGCCCAGACTGTCTCATAATTGAAACATCCTGGACAGTGCCTCTTACCGGTTAAAACCATACTCCTGAAATATGCTCAGGAGCATGGTTTTCATGGATGAACTTACGTTCATCCTGAGTATAAGCCGCACAAGTTACGCAGGGACTTTTTCAGGGCTGTGTTATATTCCTTTGCATTTTACGATTTGTTCCTCACACTTATTAATTTTAGAATTATACTAGTTCAAATTCCCATGTAATAAAGGGCCTAGTTTAGGGCCATCTGTCACTGAGAATCCTGATGGAAGAACTCGATTGGTAAAAATTTTATGTCATCCACTTCTGAACGTAGGCCTCCACCAGAGATCACCAACCAATGTCTTGGGCAGCTCGAATCCATCCGCTACCTTTTTCAAATCGTCGGTCCATCGTGCTACAGGGTGTCCCACGCCAAGCTTCTCGCGGTCTCCACTAAAAATTTATTACAAGTATTGCCGTGCGGGGCGGTTGTTACTGTTGTGTTGTTGTCAAATTGTTAGTGGCAAGCAGTGGTTGCTTGTAATTTATCAAATTAAATAATAAAAATACAGATTATACAATCAGTTGCTGTGTCACAAATAATGAAGTAGCGGTCGAGAATTGTACTGCGCGGTCACGTGGACGCATAACGTTCGAGCCTAATTTTGACATACTTTGTTGATTGTATTTTATGTTCTTTATATATTACCTGATTCATTCATGAACATACCTTTGAATGGTAGATGCCTAATTTAAGGCAGATTGTACAAGGATCACATTTTTTTTTAATATGTCTTATACCTTGTATGTCATCATCTCCCTAGCCTTTTTCCAACTAGGGGTCGGTTTCCAGTCTAATCGAATGCATCTGAATACCAGTGTTTTACATGGAGCGACTGCCTGGCTGACCTCTACATCCTGGTTACTGGGTAACACGATACACCTTGGTTAGACTGGTTGTTGAACTTTTTGGCCACTGATTACCCATTATGACTGTCGACAGCCGGGACCAACGGCTTTACGTACTTTCCGAGGCACGGTATCGGTACGAAATTAATGGTCAGTGGATGGGTATACACTGACTGACCGCGGCAAGTAAGCTTTACCATAGCCTATAATATATGCAAATGAAAACTATTTTTCCTCTTCTTCTTCCCAGATGAGCATCTTCACAAAGAACACTTACTTAGGTTCCAAGTAAGCCAGGGTTTCATCGTCCATCCACTGGACGATGTCCATGATCTTCCTCGGCTTGTGGACCGCCGGGTACACCTTCTCCTCCAGTACATCTAGATCACAACGGCAGTATGCTGTCGATAGATGTACGAACACCTGGAATATAAACAAGGTGGCAAGGAGTTGAGATAAGGATAAACGATGTAGTAGATCACGAAGCATCATCTTTCAGCTCTCAGCCGAATATGAATATTTATTAAGTCAAGACTTAACCTAATTTACAGGGCAAACAAAGGAAGTCATTACATAAAGTGGCAAGGTACTAGAGAAAGTGCAACTGGGCTTAAACTAGTAAAAACTCCTGTGCAATGAGGTCCACTGCTAGGCATAGGTCTACCCCGGCTGTGTTAGTCCACCACCCGACCAGATGCAGGCCCGTGCAGGCCGCCACACTCGAGGATTGACACAATCCGCCTTTATCATTGGCTGGTCATAGCCTGGCAGGGGCGTGGTAAATGCGCGAGCGAATCCCGTACCCCTGACGAGTTATAGCCGGTAAGAGCCCGGCACACCCCCACGTCTTCCCCAGACGGGAGATAATCCATGTGGAGTTCCCCACGAAAAAAAAAGCAGTGCCAAATTGACCGGTCCTGAACCGGCGGCCTTGTTCGGTGGCCAAGTTTTCGGTTCACCTTGTAGGTGGCCTACAAGGGAGTACCGCCATTTCTATCATGTGAGCTGGATATGGTGGAACCTCTAAGATTATAATCTACATTCAATCAATTAACCACTGGTTTTGCTCGTTACTTAAACTGTATTGTCTCTCACGGTAGCCACTCTCAACGGATACTAGCCAAGTATGTGGGCAATCACAGGTGCACTCCCTCTACCCTCATTTTCATAGTCTGAAGGGACGGCATACCGACATGACCGTGGAGAGATCAGGCGCAGGACTGATGGCTTAATTCTCCAATACACAATTTCCCAACTACAGGCTGACTCAACTTGGGTAATCCAACCCAGGATCGAGGTCAGCAGTTGTGTTTGTGAGAATATGCGCTGAGACGTGGAGTTGCGGACACCAGCCCGTGAAACTCAAACTCAAAATCATTTATCTATACATATAATAAAACAGTAACAAAACTGTGTCTGTACATTGAATATATTAAAAAAAAAAAAATTGAGGGGGGTTTAGGAAAAGTAATAGAGCACGAATCCAAAAAAAAACTGTCTGTTTGTTTGTACACGCTAATCTTCGGAACTACTGGGCGGATTTGAATGATTTTTCTTTTGTTGTATAGGTATTAAGTCTGGGCAACATATAGGCTATAATTTATCTTAGAAACTTGAACACCTGATGCAGAACCGCAACAGACCAGCTAAACTATAAGAGATACAAAAATGGTACCATAGCAAAAATTGTTCCACGTGATGAGCATTTTCTGCTGAGAGAATAAATTTGAAGATCTGGAACACCTGATGTGGAACTCCAAGAGCCCAGCTACACTACGACACATATAGGAATGACGTCTTAGCAAAAGTTGTTCGGTCTGATAGGCATTTCCTGTTGACTTATAAAAATCGAAGATCAGAAACATCTGATGTGAAAATCACAGCTATCACTCATTTCACTGTATCTTATGAAATAACATAAGCTGGGAGCACCTCCACGCGGTGAAGGCGGTAACAGTTTAGGACTGGTTTTTGATGACGATGGTATATCATTGAAAATTTGACTCTACTGGCCAAAATTCCCATTTTTTTTTTTATCGAATAAATATGTCTTCGGGCTTATGTTATTTGGGTGTTTAATTTCCTTTTCCATTTATCTTCGTGACACGGTAGCCTAACCGGTAACGCAGGGGAGCAGTCACTTAAATTTTAATTGATCAGGTATCTTTACATTAAAACTATAACCATGCCTAGAAAGAGGTCAAATCTTTCCCAATGTTCCAAAGGAGCTAAAAGATTGAGGATCATAAGATCCCAAGAATCTACCGAAGAGCGTCAGGAGAGACTTGATGCTGTTCGAGAACATCAGGCTGCAACTCGCTCCATGGAAACCTCTTCAGATCGCGAAGCACGCCTGCGTTCTCAGCGTATTTACGCATCTACAACCAGGTCTCTAGAGACCAGTGAAGAATATGATGCGCGACTGACCGCTGATCGTGAACGTCATACATTGTCTCGCGAGTCGGAGACGTTCACGGATAGAGAATTGCGCTTGAGTTCTCAGCGTATCTACGCATCTGCTGCGGTACGTGATGCGCGACTGTCCGCTGATTGTGAGCGACATGCATTGTCTCGCGAATCGGAAACGTTTACCGATACAGAATCACGCATGAGTTCTCAGCGTATTCGCACATCTACTAACAGGTCTTTTGAACCGAATGATGAACGTGATGCACGACTAACTGCTGATCGAGATTATCATACACTAGCGACCCGTCCCAGCTTCGCATTGGCTTATAGCCTTCCTCGGTAAATGGACTATCCAACACAAAAATATTTTTTTGATTCGAACCAGTAGATCCTGAGATTAGCGCGTTCAACCAAACAGACAAACAAACTTCAGCTTTATAATATTATTGTATAGATTGTCCCGAACACGCACACAACAAAATATTTATAATCAGTTAGAAAGTGAGAGAAAAAGGATTGCTGGAGTACGGCATGAAGAGACAGAAGAAGAGCGCAACGAATGTTTGAATTCTGATCGACTTCGACATTCTCTGAACAGAATGTCAATATCATCTGAAGAATCGGATGTGTCTCAAGATATAGCCGTAGGTCATGGCGACCTTCCTTGGGTTGATAAGGAACGGAGTTCATTTACGTATACTCCTATGATTGACTACGCCACATATTCCGCCATCGGAGGTATGATTCAAAATTGTACTTTTTGAACGTCTCGAATCATCTCGCGCATCCCGTTGTTTTCCCGTCCCCGGGCTCTTAGAATTCGACATCAGACGTTTCAGATCTTCGATTTTGCCGACCCCGTTGTCGCTGGCATAAGCAACAGGATCTGCGTACGAAGTCACGGGCAGAAGCTAGTTTGAAATAAACCATTTACAGGTACTTTTGAATTGTCAGAGTCAGTCAGAAAGTTGAAGCTAGTTGCTCGTTCTAAACAGTAGGTTTCTATAGAGTAGAACGAGCAAGAAACTCCATGAACACTCTTTTAAAATCACTAATATGTTACAAGTATCGGTTACATCATTCATATTGAATCTAGGGTACAGTGTGAGAACAATGTAACAAGTCGTGTACGTTAAAAGAGGTCTAGATAAAAAGATAATCATAATAAATAATTCAAACCAAAATATTAAATAACCGAGGCAGCTAAGCGACGACCGGTCCTAACTAACGGCGGCCAATCACGAATATGACGCACGGATCAGCATCATTTAGCTCAACCACTTTGAAGGGAACCGATTGATCGAACACGTGCGCCACCGTCAGCGAGACATTCCAGTGAGCATGACATACTCCCAACCGCCAGGGCACATTCAAGTCAATGAAAGACATACCTCGTAAATGGTAGCTTTAAATAACATAGTGCTCACATGTATGTGCTAAGAAAAATTATGTAATACTAACTACCGTCTTATTACATTGTTGGAATATTTATACAATAGGAAATGCATAATATGCGGAGATTTTAATATTGACTTGCTTTTAGATAATAAGAAACGCACTGAATTTGTAAGCTTATTAACATGTTACAATTTTAAACATCTAATCAACACAAGCAACCTTTATTCGAAATGACTCATATTCGTGCATCGATAATATTATAACTAATCTGCCTGAATATTATGTACAGGAATGTGAAGGAGACCACAATGGTCTGGCTGATGGACATGGTGGTCTTGTAGGTAAATTCTTGTTGGAAAATTTCACGAGCAAAACAAATAAAAACAATCAGCATATTGTCATAAATAAGAGAGTTTTCAGTTCTAAAAACGGCACTTTGTTTGAGCAGGGAATACTGGGACACAACTGGAAAAATATGGGAATCAATACTTTTCTTAGCAAATTTTCAGAGGTTTTTCATAATTCCTATAAAAAAAAGAAAAAATGAATCAACCCTAGAAAAGGTACTAAGATCAGCTGGGTCACCAAAGGTGTTAAAATATCTAGCAAAATTAAACGTTTCTTATGTATTTATAATGGTAATAACCTCGATACTAGTGTTACAAAAATAATTATGTTATAATATATAGAAGGGTTATCACGAATGCTAAAAAAATTACAGTTAGGGAAAAAATAAACAATTCTAAAAACACTAGCAAAGAAATTTGGTCGTAAACAATTGCACTAACCGAACAAAAATCATAAATACGGAGCATCTTTTACTTAAAATTGACGACGAAATTATAGACGATCCCAAAGAAGTGGCTAATACTCTAGCAAAACATTTTGATTATAAGTGTCTTACGAGTGAAAATAAAAATGAGGACGCAATTTTATTGCTTCAACAGAGTACACCATATGTCAAAAAAGAACTTTGTTTTACGCCTACGACTCCGAATGAAATTTCTAATATTGTCAGAAAGATGAATAATAAACGTTCTTCGGGATATGATGAAATCCCTATATCTGTCATTAAAGATCACCTAAACTTACTTACCGAACCACTTTCTTGCTTCTATAATAAATGTATCAGTGAAGGTATATTCCCCGAACAGCTAAAAGCTGCCAACGAATTATAGGCCAATCTCCTTGCTGCCAACACTTTCGAAGATATTTGAAAAAATAATCAAATCTCGGCTTGTAGTTCATGTTAACAAGAACAAAGTCTTACATAGCAGACAATTCAGATATAGAAAAAATGTAGGCACAGAAGATGCTATACATACCCTTGTGAATGATGTAATCAATAAAATAAATGATAAAATTAGAGTAGCAGGCGTATTTTTGGATTTAAGCTCAGCGTTTGACACTGTTGATCACGAAGTTCTTATAGCCAAACTAAATCACTACGGAGTGAGAGGTAAAGCTTCTCAATTATTGTGCTCATACTTAAAAAACTGAAAAATGTTCCTTGAAATCAGTGAAACACAATATGGACAGACACAAAATTATAAATCACCATTGTTCAACATTTGTGCAGGTGTTCCGCAAGGATCTATATTAGGGCCCATATTGTTCATTTTGTTCACCAATGATTTGATAAATTTATATAAGCAAAATTCAACCAGACATACAACTAGTGATTTTCGCCGATGACACGAACGCTGTTATAGGGGCTAATGACACAAAAGATCTTACGAAAAAAGTTAATGCAACTGTATCATCATCATTCATGGTTTTCTGTTAATAAGCTTAAAATCAATAGTTCAAAGACCAAAGTAATCTTATTCAAAACCACTGCTCGCAACAAAGACACTATAGAAATCACATTAAATGAGGACAAAATTGAACTTGTGAGAGAGGCAAAATTTTTGGGTGTTTACATAGACGAATCTCTAAATTGGAAAAAATAACTATCCGCCATAGATGCAGCTATATCATCTGCGTGCTATGCGTTAAGAACTCTGAGGGACGAAATTGACATAAAACAATTAAAAATGGTATACTTTGCGCTTGTAGAGTCCAAATTAAGGTATAGCATACAATATTGGGGAAATAGTTACAATTATAACTGCCGAAGAGCTTTTGTCCTTCAAAAAAGAGCCATACGTACATTAGTTCGTATTTCACAAAGATAAAGCTGTCGTCCACATTTTCTAGAGTTAAAAATCCTTACAGTACCCAGTCTCTACGTTTTAGTACTCCTAATGAATCTAAAAAAGTATATACATGAATATGAGACATATGAAGAAAGACTGGTCAGGGAGAACACACGTAGGAAAGCTATATGAATTAAAATAAGCCCTCAATTTATTATTGTAAAACACAGTTCACAATATCAAGCAGTGCACATATTTAACAAGTTACCTGTAGACTTAAAAAGCTTGATTCACACATCCTCGTTTAAAGAAAGCTTCAAGCATTCTTATGGGATAAATGTCTCTACTCAATTGACGATATGTGATATTACCATGCGTTTTTCATAATTCAATTTTGTTAATTACACCGTTTTGACATATTCTTGACATTATCGTAGGTATTTTAGCTTTAAGACATTGCCTGAGTTGACATTTAATTTATTGTATTACTGTGAATCTGTTATTATTATTTCTAAATGTCTAATGTATTACATATTATTTGTACTATTTATTGACCTGACATTGAATAAATATTATTGTTGTACCTATGTTAAAATGGAAATTGATATGTTTATTTTTTATTTATTATGAATGATTTCAGACACAATGTAAATTGTTATTGAATAAATTAAATTGAATTAAATTGAAAATACTACTACTGCTTGTGACCAGGAGAAAAATGTGGGTAACAAAATGCTGAAATACCTCCAAATTGTCCAGAGTCTCTGCAAGACTCAACATTCTCCATGTCCCTGCTGTGTTCATATTCACGGCGTCCTTCAGTTTCTGGTCAAATCTGGAAATGGAACAGGGTTTAGAGGTCAAAGACTCATGGTCGATGGTCTTGTGATGAAGGTGTGTGTATAACGTCGCGAATACCGCAGGGGCTAATATTATTTACGTTAGGTAGGTTATGAGAAAATAAATGATTTAAGCACATAACTTGTCGTGGCTCTACCAGTATCACCATGTGTGTCCGTTTCAAAAAAGGCAGACCGCCTTCAAGACTTCCGAAACAAAAGTATTTTTTTACTTTGCGGTTTGTTATGTCGATTGTCTTTTTTTATTTTTCACTTTTTAGTCTACTTCTACTACGAATCCATTAACACTTTAAGCGCCATGGGGGACACCGTGTGTCCGACGCTAGTGGAGGTTTTACCTTTAACGTTTTTGACCCGTAATGGTAACACTAAACAAATTAAGAAAATTATTATTACAAAAATTAAGTCATCTCCTAATTTTTCTCACTTACAGGTGGAATATTTTTATGTTTATATGTGACCACAAATGAGAGGCACAAACTATTTAAAAAAAAAATTGCATTAATTTTTGTTTAATGTTATTTAGTTTGATGAGCAGCTAGGTATGCTATATATTCTCTAACGTTACCATTCGTGACTGTGCTCGACGGCGAACACAACATCGTGTCAGCAGAGAAATCGACGTCGAGTTCAGCGACTGTTCTTGCTTAGCGAATATCGTTTTTTATTTGAACTGTCAAGTGTCAAATTATTCAACCTTGAGTTCCACGAAAAGCCATTACACTAATTCACGTGGCTCTAGCGCTGTGTAAGCAAATGTTAATGAATACGAAAATGTAACTCGCCGCTGCCGCAGCATCGAGGTTTAGGTTGTGTTACTTAGAGAATAGCACTACCGTATGTGTGGTTAACGACTGTGTGTCCCTTCCCATCGTCTGTCCAGAAGTCAAATATTGGTTGCTTGTCATTGTTTAACTATTGTGTCTCCAAATTGACAGTTGAGCTATATTGGGGTCCGCTTCCGATCTAACCGGATGCAGTTCAATACTAGTATTTTACTTTGAAGGACTGCTTACCTGACCCCCACAACCCAGTTACTGGGTAACACGATACCCCTTGGATAATGGGTTTTATCTAGTGACTAAATATCTCACCTGACACAAGCGGCACTATGAAAGATGATGTTACATTCTTTCTGCAGAAGTTTCTTGTCATCTTCTGAGATGCCCAGCCCATCTTCTGTAATGTCTCCGCTTATAATCTTAATCTTCTTGAAGCTGTCTGGGTTTTTCTCTCGGAGGACATCGAATACCTGCAGGGGAGCAGGGGAAGAAGTGATTAGTATAATGTCAAGAAACTTTTTACAGGGTACAGAGGAGTATTGAAGATCCACTGGCTTGGATAGCTCACTGTGGGTTGGTGATTTTAGAATGCATTTTTTTGAGGTGCTTTTCTTCAAAATGTCAAGGAATAGTTTTAATCTAAACTAATATTATACTTAAAGAGAAAAGATTAGATTTTTTGATAAATGCAAAAAATAGGTACCCAATTTAAAAAAAAATTTCAATAGGGAACTTCGTCATTACATACTTAGCTAATAATATTTATTACATTAAGGGGCTATTAAACGACTTTTACAGATTTTAAACTGACAATCACGTCAAAATGTGCAGTGTAAATGATTTGAAAAAAATATATGTTAAACTAGAACATTCTCTTAATCATATAGTAAGTGAATATTTTTGATTAAGTTCATATTCAATAGTTTAATTAACTCGTGAAGTTGTGTCTGACGCGGACAAAACATTGACAATCACACAAAATCTACCAGGTATAATTAAACCAATATATATTAAACAATATAATTATTATAATAAAATTAATATTATTAAACAATATAATAATTAAACCAGGTATAATTATAATTAAAAAAAAATATTTTTTTCGACAAAATTTTGAGAGTTTTGGACGCAGACTGCGTCCGTTCTGCATCAGTTCTGCGTCCAAAACTCTCAAAGTTTAGTCGAAAAAAATAAATAAAAGTAGTATTCTTTCAAAATTAAAAAAAGGCGTATACTAAAAGATAGATAATAAAATGGTCTGTAAGATTTATTTATTTATTTATTTATGACAATACGTACAACATCTTACAGAAAATTCCAATACGATGTCATACTCATACTTATATTCATCACTTACTAACTGCACATACTTATATCCCTCATACAATAACAAACGTATAGCACAAATATTAAAAATAACTATAACAATATATATATATCTATATACATCACAAGTAATAAAATAACAATAATTCACATTAACGATAACAATAGTCAGTCCGTCAGTCATATTTGTATCCCATCTTCAATGCACTTTTGCGCTCCGGATACAAACTTCGGCAGGCTATGAAATATATCCTCCGATGATATATTATTTAAGATGATGTAAGTTTCGTTTAATTATACCTGGTAGATTTTGTGTGATTGTCAATGTTTTGTCCGCGTCAGACACAACTTCACGTGTTAATTAAACTATATAATATGAATATAATTAAAAATATTCACTTACTAAATGATTAAGAGAATGTTCTAGTTTAACATATATTTTTTTCAAATCATTTACACTGCACATTTTATCGTGATTGTCAGTTTAAAATATGTAAAAGTCGTTAAATAGCCCCTTAAGCACCCAGTGTTCTACCTCCTCTCTCCAACTTGATCTATGCCTGTGACCGACAGGGTCCAGAATTGTGACTTATGTAAGTAAATTATTTCCCTATCAACCAACATTATGGTGCGGATTAAAAAATAGAGAATTGAATCGAAAATTGCAAATTGGCAATATTTTATTATCAAAATATTAGGGATCATCGCATCATCTGAGTTGCGTGAAAGTTAAACACAAGACTATTGGCAAGGCATTAAGTCCGCCTTTGTACCTTTGTGCATGAAGTATAAATAAATAAATTGGTGTTTAAAAGGGAGAGATGGGTGATGGCCGCGTGCTTGGAAACCCACCTGCTTGCTGCAAAGGTCTTTCAGTCTTTCTTCACAGTTCTGTCCTTTCTTCTGCCTCATCAGCAAGTAGATAGCACTGACATCTGGACAGCTCCTCAACAGTTTCTCGAGAAGAGCCTGGAAATGTAACACATGCTGAATAAGTCCCTGAGCAAAATATGTGAACGTGGTGTACCTACACCATATTTTATGCAAGATTCTATTATACTCTATTCTTTTCTATCCTGTCGTTGCACAAAAGTGTTCATAGTGAGTTCTTTAGTCCCAATAAATCCAAGCTTATGGCACTATCTTTAATCTAAGGGGCTGTCTCCACGAGCGAGAGTATTGCGACGACTCCGCACTTCTGTAGTACCTAGATATTATTTTTATCAGTTTAACTGTAACTTCAATGCCTCAATATAATTGAAACGAAAAGTGATAGCCTGAAACACAGGTTTGAAGTAACGTAAAAGTAGTTCGGGCGGGTCGCTACCTAACATTGTAATTCCGATTCATCATAATTTGCACCAGTTATATAAATACTTCACTTAGTTTTAGTTTATTTTAGGACAATATATTTGTATGGAAAACTATTCATCCCATTTATTGACCAATGTATTGTAAAAGATATTTAATAAATAAATTATTATTATTATTATTATATTATTATTATAGGGTAGACGGCGATACGGTGACATGTCGCTCGCACTCACCCACTCGTCGCATCGCCACGATAACATTGTCGTGTGTAGACACGTTAGAGAGTGTACAGAAATACGTGGCACGACGATAGTATCGCTGCGATTCTCTCGCTCGTGGAGACAGCCCCTAAGTCTCAATTTAACTCTTCTTACGCCGGGTACAATATTTTGCTTGGCCGATGCATGTTGGCGATCGCAGTAGGTGTTATGGTACTCAGAACGGACGCTGCTGCCCACCCTCTGGTCAATATCCCTCTATACCCTTTCACGACACCCAAGGGTAACATTGGGGTGGTGACAACCAACAAATATGACCACTGAACCAACACAAAACAATCAAACATCTTATGCGATAACTGCGTATTTAAGCTTTCTCTGTGACGTCATTAATTGATACCTGTTAGTTTTGTTGACTAGCGAGCTGTGTTGCGTAACACAACAACACGCATATGTCCCCAGAGGAGGAGTGGGCAGTGGCACACCTAGGACACTCCATACAAACGAAACGATTTAATTACGTACACTACTACCAACATAACAGACTGTACAAATACGTGCGTGTGTGTGCGTGTCTACGCTCCATACAAACGAAACGATTTAATTACCTACACTACTACCAAATTAACAGACTGTAAAAATACGTGCGTGTGTGTGCCTGTCTACGCGTCGCGAGAACTAAAAGCAGTTTCGAGAGCACGTTCGACGCGGGAAGAGGTGAGAAACAGTGTTTCGGAGGGAGGTGGGGCGTATCGCTACTGTGCGGTAGTATTATTTACACTGTGCCCCAGAAGGTGTGGGTAGGGGTGTATAGAAGTACCTACACCTACATTCCACCATTAATGTTTTAGTTATTATGTAATGCCTTAAAACAAATGAGTGGTGGAGAGCATTTTCATGCTGACTCCAATGTCTCGCTGATGGTGGTGCGCTCAGATTATGAAACAAAAGGCAGATAGATCATGCGGAACACTGAGAGTGAAGCCTAAAAAGCAAATACAAAGTCAAAAGCGAATATCTACAACGCGCTTCGTGCTGTACTGACACGAGTCAGTATAGCACTAAACGCCGCATCGTTAAAAACAACAAAGAAAAATACAAATTCAAAAGCGAATACAATAAAGCGATTGTAGGTATTCGCTTTTGAATTTGTATTTGCTTTTTTGGCTTCACTCTCAGTGTTCCGCGCAGTCTATCTGACTTTTGTTTCATAATCTGAGGTGGCGCGTGTGTTGGATCATTTAGCTCCCTCCAAAATGGTAGTTGAATGGTCGTGGCTGACGCGTCATATTCGTGAATGCCTGCCATGGCTCTTATCTTGGTTCTATTTTTTTATCTTTTGTATTACTTTTTACCTCGGAGGAGCTCGTGGCTAAGTTAAAGCCGTACAGATCGCTTGGTCAAAGGATAAGCTACGCTAACCGCGTTCGGTCTTTGGTTGGGTGACCATCCCTTTCATACTGAGTTTCCTCTGTGCCTCGGAAAGCACGTAAAGCCGTTGGTCCCGGCTGTTATTTGTAGATCTTTGGCAGTCGTTACGGGTAGTCAGAAGCCAGAAAGTCTGACAACCAGTCTTACCAAGGGGTATCGTGTTACCCAGTAACTGGGTTGTGGAGGTACGATAGGCAGTCGCTCCATGTAAAACACTGGTATTCAGCTGCATCCAGTTAGACTGGAAGCCGACCACAACATACTTGGGAAAAGGCAGGCAGGTGATGATGATTGCTTTCTGCCTACATTGTTTTCACATATAGAAGCAACAAGAATAATGTAACAGTATTTCAAAAACTTGATTTAAAAGAGGGTTTATATGTGTATGGAGTTCCTTGCTAGTTCTTCTCCTACGTTAGGCCATACAAATATTTGTACTGTTCAGGAATCGAATCCCCAGCAAGCAGGCCAGTGGCCAATCGCTCAACCAACTATCAGTAGAGGCTTGTTTGCTAACAAATAAAATAATTACCTTTCCAACGAAACCAGTTCCGCCGGTAATGAAAATCGTTTTCCCGCGGTAGAACTCCGGAACAATGGGCGCCATCTTGTATTTCTGGAAAAGAAAGATAATGTAGAGGAGTATGGGTAACACTTAGTAAGCAAGTGTAAGTACCTACTGCTGTGCTTAGGGTTGCCATACTTGGCAAGCCTCGTGTCGGGACGCAAAAAGAAAAATATATACAGGGACCAGGGTGTTTGGTAGATCGATGTAAAGCCGTAAAGCGGATTTAGTGTAGACTATTTATAACCATTTGAACCGAACTTGTGTCAGACGAACGTGTGACAATTTTTTTTTCAAGCAAAATTGTAATGGTTTTTGATGACAAGGCCCAAAATATTGCAGTTAAGTAGTTGCAAATGATGGCCAATTTGAAAAATACATCCATTAAATCTACGCTTTCTAAATTTTTCTGAAACAAATTCAGATTTGATTGCAGAAATAGGAAATAAACCCTGATCGGGCTTATAAAAAAATATTTTAGGTGATCTCTCTTCAGCGTTAAAATAGATCGGCCGAGTAGAATTTGGCGCGCGTATTTGAATTACTGCGACCGCGCGAAAAATCGGGACGTAATAGTGCTTTGTCGGGACGTCGGGACCTAGGCCCCAATGACGGTGACAGTCCCGATATATCGGGACGAATGGCAACCCTAGCTGTGCTACAATTACAACACGCACGACTACGAGATGAGCAAGCGAAGCGAGCTCACTCTGGTCACGTGACAAGTGAGCGAGCGGAGCAGACCTATGTACAGTCGGTGACAAAAGACACTGAGCATGTCAACGTTCCAGATTGTGGGTTACGAAAATTTACATATTAATGCTAATTGATCTTGGGTGTCATTTTCATATTTTATGAGGGTGCTGATACCGATAATGATTGATTGAACAACATGATTAAAGTTCATTAATATTACTCAAAAATATTTTTTTTGATGCAATTTGATATGAAAATAGCTTGAACACTGACGAAGAACATAGACTACGTTTAAATCTGTGACTTCGTCATTTTGGGTTGAAGCCCTAGATCACACACTATCTAGGCTTTTTCATTCCGTTTACAAGAATTACCAGCACAGTAAATTATAAAAAGAATAAAAAATATCAAAGAAAGAGTTTTTAGATGACAAATCGATTGCAAAATAAAATTATTCTCTCTCATATAAACCAAACATTTTGAAATATACATATGTATATTTAGTAAAATTCGTTCGTTATTCGTTATTTAGTATATTTAGTAAATATACATATGTATATTTCAAAATGTTTGGTTTATATGAGAGAGAATAATTTTATTTTGCAATCGATTTGTCATCTAAAAACTCTTTCTTTGATATTTTTTATTCTTTTTATAATTTACTGTGCTGGTAATTCTTGTAAACGGAATGAAAAAGCCTAGATAGTGTGTGATCTAGGGCTTCAACCCAAAATACGTAACCTGTTGTGGCAATAAATTATTATTATTATTATTATAATTAAAGTACAAACTCTACTTTACTAAAAGTACATTCACCTACAATTTATCAATTAACATAATTATTCATTGTGTGAATTTTTATTAGTTACCAGGCCGTTACTGAATTTATTGTTAACGTAACTATGATTATTAAGCCGACGTATCTATAACTATTACGTTATTCGATAATTTTTACTTTAGATACTAGCTGACCCGACATACGTTGTTCTGTCCCCATCTACCTACCCTACCTACTCTACCTACCCTACCTACCTACCTACCCACCTACCTAACTACCTACCTACCTACCCACCTACATACCTACCTACCTACCTACCCTACCTATCTACCTACCTACTTACCTACTCTACCCAACCCAACCCTACATATCTACCTACCTACCTATCTACCTACCTACCTATCTACCTACTATACCCAACCCAACCCTACATATCTACCTACCTACCTATCTACCTACTCTACCCAACCCTACATATCTACCTACCTACCAATCTACCTACTCTACCCAACCCAACCCTACATATCTACCTACCTACCTATCTACCTACTCTACCCAACCCAACCCTACATATCTACCTACCTACCTATCTACCTACTCTACCCAACCCAACCCTACATATCTACCTACCTACCCTACCCTACCTATATACCTACCTACCTACGCCAACTCGACTGCAGCGCCACCTACCGGGTCCAATTGTGAATCTAAACCATTCTCGAATCCACTGGAACGCACACACCATTGTTTATCAGAATCGGTCCAGCCGTTTAGGAGGAGTTCACTTTCATACACACGCACAGAAGATTTTTATATATAAGATTACACCTGTTACCATAGTCAGTGCGCTATCAACTGAGTCGTGAGGCCATAAGGCTGCGTTTCCACCAGATATGAGGATGCGTAGCGAGCGAGGGAGTTTTTGTAATATAGAACCAATAGAATCACTTCATTTACCTAGCCTCGCTCAGCGCAGCTCTGGTGGAAACGACTTAGCAGAGCGAGGTTTTTTATGCGTACAAACAAGCGAGGGATGTGTGCGGGAGTTTTTCATCAAGATTTTGCTAAACTTTGAAGTTTGCAACTATTTGGCAATCCAGAAACAGAAAAATGTTAGCTATCTCTTTCTGAAGCTTCATTTAGAGAGCAGATTAGATTTGCCAATGCCGATAGATAGGTTCACAATATAAATGAACAACACTATCGTTATTTCAGCTGAAAAACATCCGAGCGAGACATGTGCGCGAGGGATGTGTGCAAAGGATTAACACGAGCGGGAAAGTACTAGCAATCGCTAGACGGAGTTTGTTAGAGGTAGATGTGTATTGTGCGGAAAATATGGATCAGTGGACTCGCTCGCATCTGCAAAGAGCCCGCCACACATCCTCGCACCGCTCATGTACGCACCGTTTCACAACGTCACTACGCATCATCGCACCACTCAGCTGCCTAGCACATCTCTGGTAGAAACACTCACATCGTTCCACAGCGTCGCTACGCATCCTAGCACTGCTCATCTACCTCGCACATCTTTGGTGGAAACGCAACCTAAATGTCACTAGAGATAGGAGATTTTATTGTTACGCCCTTCACTAAGCGGTTCCCCGTTAGTGAAATTATTTATGGCCCGATGACTCAGTTGATAACCTTTCATACCGAGTTCCCTCTGTGCCTTGGAAAGCACGTAAAGCCGTTTTTCCCGGCTATCATTCGTAGATCTTTGACAGTCTTTAAGGGAAGTCAGAAGCTAGAAAGTCTGACAACTAGTCCTACTGAGAGGTATCGTGTTACCCAGTAACTGGGTTATGGAGGTCAGATGCCTATCTGAAGTCGCTCCATGTAAAACACTGGTATTCAGCTGCATCAGGTTAGACTGGAAGCCGACCGGGGCGGGAGACGATAACTGGCTTTAGACCACGTCTTCGCCTGCGGGGAGGTCGAAGACCCCATTAGTTCGGTTTTTATTGATTGCCCGTTTTTAACCACTGCAAAGAACGGGCAATCAGTAAAAAAAAAACAATTCAGGTCGATTTAAAATGTCGTCAAACCAACAAAGAAGATGGTCGCGAGAAGGTGGACGGCGCAGACTCTGTGGTTACTCTTAGGGCGGGTTGTTTCAAACAGTCGGTTAACGTTACATACGGACGGTTAAAAAGTTACTATGACTCATGATGTTTAACGTACGTTAAATGTAACGGGTTGTTTCATGACATAAAAATCCGTCAGTTAAGGTTATTCAAAAAGAGATTCCAAAATATTTTGATGTTTGAAGTAGCTGTTTGACAACACAAAATTACGATGACTGGTCGGTTACGGTAATAGTAACTTTTTGACGTATGATTTTGTGAAACAACCCATTTTTTTGATTTGACGATAGTTAGCGCCATTTTTGACTATTACCGATCAGTAATGGTTAGTTGAAGGAACCCGCCCTTAGTCCTTTCTCCTTCGTCGGTGGAAAACTGGCGGATTTTATCTACCTTCGAATTCCGATTACATTTTAAGTAAGTGCTTCATACTTTTTTCTGTGTTTTTGACGTAAAGGATCGTGTATATTACTAACTAGCGATCCGACCCAGCTTCGCATGGGCCTATAGCCTTCCTCGATAAATGGACTATCCAACACAAAAAGATTTTTTCAATTCGAACCAGTAGATCCTGAGATTAGCGCGTTCAACCAAACAAACAAACTCTTCAGCTTTATAATATTAGTATAGATTATAAATGCGAAAGTAACTCTGTCTGTTCATCATTATCATCATCATGTCAGACTTTAAACGCCCATTGCAGGGCAGAGGTATCCCCATGGGGGGTTCAGCCGTAATCGCCATGCTTGGCCGATGCATGTTGGCGATCGCAGTAGATGTTATGGTACTCAGAAAGACGCTGCTGCCCATCCTCTGGTCAATAAATAAAAATAAAATAAATAAAATAAAATAAAATTCATTTATTTCGGATAACAAAATCCATATAGGCTTACACTATTAAAATACAAAATACAAGAAAACTACACAAAACAAAACAAACATAATGCACTAAATTACTCTTCTAATGAAGGATCTCCATAGGGGAGAAGAGATCCTATCCGCTAAAATCTTCAGAATTCCATTGCAGCTGCTACGCATTCTGCGGATCAGGGATACTGTTTTCTTTCGAATGACGGCATGAAAGCCATCAGTGCGATACGTTGCAAACATCTCCGATGCACTACAGAAGCGAGGCAGCCCCAACATCATCCTGAATATATTATTATACTGGACGCAATACCCCTCTGTCGTCTTTTACGACGCCCACGGGTAGAAATGGGGTGATGCTATTTGTAACCGGCACCACACGGCCTATTATTTTATCTGGTCAATAGTGTCTAAAAATCGCACGTTACGTAATATAATAAACACGCTTACTTAAAAGTAACGGTTAAAAAGTTACTATGACAAGAGATGTTTAAACAGATTAACATCTTGACGGTACCTTGTCAATACATATATGAAAACATTATGCATGTTCGAAAAAACCTTCATCTTTTTAATAAAATAAGTGACAGACATAGTGTTTATACTAGAAATAGGAACAAATTAGATCAGCCAAGATTCAGATTGTCAAAAGTTCATACTTCTTTTATGGGGTACTGTGTAAAATTTTATAATAAAATACCTCTTGATATTCTACAACTAAATGAAAGACAATTTAAAACATGTATTAAACGCACACTGTGTAGACAAGCATATTATAAATTAGATGACTACATCAATGATAAAAATGCTTGGCTAAATGCTGGTCCTGCTCCACAGGCAGTTTAGGGAATTTCCTAATTGGAGGAATGTTGTTTCCTACCCCTTTTTTTTTTATTGACATGAGTAACGAGTATCGTTATTATTATACACAAATATATATTTTAATTACTTTTTCGACATTTTAGAAACATTGGAAACCTTAGTTTTGTATAATTTAGCAGCATTATTTCAATTTTGTAAATGTGAGTACCATGGAGCCATATTTTAAGTAAATTATTATGTGTTTGACTTAAATGAGCATGGCGGTTGAGAGAATTGTCATGCTCACTCAAATGTCTCGCTGGTGGTGGCGCGTGTGTTGGGTCATTCGGCTCCCTCTAAAATGGTTGAGCTGAATGGTGCTGATTCACGCGTCATGTTCGTGAACGGGCGCTGTCAGTAGAGATTGGTCAACTCTTAACTGCCATGGTTTTTATCTTGATTATTTTTTAAATTTTGTATTTCTAGATTACCTTCATTGTTTTCACATATAGAAGCAACAAGAATAATGTAAGCAGTATTTTGTAAAAACCTGAGTTTAAAAGAGTGTCCGTGGAGTTTCTTGCTCGTTCTTCTCCATAGAGACCTACCTACGTTTTGGAACGAGCAACTAGCTTCAACTTTCTGTCTAACTGACCGACTCCTTGACAATTCAAAAGTGCCTGTAAATGGTTTAATTGAAATAAATGCTTTGACTTTGACTTTGACTTTGACTTTGATGTTTGACGTACGTTAAATGTAACGGGTTGTATCATGACATAAAAATCCGTCAGTTAAGGTTACTCAAAAAGAGATTCCATAATATTTTGATGTTTGAAGTAGGTAGCTGTTTGACAACACAAAATTACGATGACTGGTTGGTTATGGTAATAGTAACTTTTTGACGTATGATTTTGTGACACAACCCATTTTTTTGATTTGACGATAGTTAGCGCCATTTTTGACTATTACCGATCAGTAATGGTTAGTTGAAGCAACCCGCCCGTAGTCCTTTCTCCTTCGTCGGTGGAAAACTGGCGGATTTTATCTACCTTCGAATTCCGATCACATTTTAAGTAAGTGCTTCATACTTTTTTCTGTATTTTTGACGTAAAGGATCGTGTATATTACTAACTAGCGACCCGACTTACCTTCGCATGGGCCTTTAGCCTTCCTCGATAAATGGACTATCCAACACAAAAAGATTTTTTCAATTCGAACCAGTAGATCCTGAGATTAGCGCGTTCAACCAAACAAATAAACAAACTCTTCAGCTTGATAATATTAGTATAGATTATAAATGCGAAAGTAACTCTGTCTGTTCATCATCATCATCATGTCAGCCTTTAAACGCCCATTGCAGGGCAGAGGTCTCCCCATGGGGGGTTCAGCCGTAATCGCCATGCTTGGCCGATGCATGTTGGCGATCGCAGTAGATGTTATGGTACTCAGAAGGACACTGCTGCCCATCCTCTGGTCAATACCCCTGTGTCGTCTTCTACGACGCCCACGGGTAGAAATGGGGTGGTGCTATTTGTAACCGGCACCACACGGCCTATTATTTTATCTGGTCAATAGTGTCTATAAATCGCACGTTACGTAATACACGCTTACTTAAAAGTAACGATTAAAAAGTTACTATGACTGATGATGTTTAACGTACGTTAAATATAACGGGTTGTTTCATGACATAAAAATCCGTCAGTTAAAGTTATTCAAAAAGAAATTCCATAATATTTTGATGTTTGAAGTAGCTGTTTGACAACACAAAATTACGATGACTGGTCGGTTATGGTAATAGTAACTTTTTGACGTATGAAAACAAACAAACGCAGTGAACTAAAGTTCAATGCGTTTGTTTTACGTAAGTAGTTTTTATTATTGTGACACTTTGCTTGGCGTATTTGTGAAAATATTGACCTTATTTGCATAATCTAAACACAACTTTAAAATAAGGTATATTTTGTATTAACCAAGTAGGTAACGCAATTATTTATAGCTACCGGCACGTAAATTGTGGAAATTCGTGAATGTATGAAAAGATGCGTGTGCGAACTTATTATTTTAGGAGTTTATTATTAAGAAAAGTTTCATGCTATTTTTCGCTTTTCAGTTTAATTTCTTGGTTAATTTTTTGTCATAAAGTTATTGTCCCATAAATATGCACTGTTAATTAAAAGTCAGCGGTCAAACTTACACACCTACTTTAGTAAAAAAACAACATCACAATAATTACATGCACATAATCACATTGTAATTAATGTAAAGCACCCACCAGGACCGTCTTAATCTTTCACGGTCAAAGCAAACAGCATGTGTCATTGACATATGAATTACTGCGTAAGGACCAGTAGGTCGATTCTGTAAAATTCAAACAACAACTCGCATCTCATATCGCTATTCACTCTCACTTCAAAAAAGAGGTTTAAAATGACCTTGATATATTTGACACTTGGAATTGGGTTCGAGTGCGAAGTAAGCGTCGAAGCAACGGGGAAATTACCCCGCCTAAGGCATTAAGTCCGCCTTTGTACGTTTGTTCATGAAATATAAATAAATAAATTACAGAATGCCACTTCTTACGTCCTCTCATACTTTATCTGTCAAATTCTCCCTGTTAATTTAGTTCAACTCGCTGACACGCTCGCAAAGGTGGCGCTAGTGTAAATTCGAATTATCAACCGAGTTATTAGAATGCCAACCAAGATACTCACAACGGATTCAGATTCGAAGTTTAGAATGAGTTCTTACAGAATCGCACCCCAGTGGGCTAATTCACGTAACTAAAGAAGTGCTGTTGCAGTGCAGTTGCAGTTAAGTTTATATCAAAACAGCGCTTTTAGTATTCTCTACCGCTGTCAGACACGCTCGCGTCAAGTTCGCGTCACGCGAGCGCTTTACTGTTGCGCGGCTTTGGTGCGTGTTTCGGAACGCAACATGATCGGTATTCTACTATTCGTTTGACGTCTCAAAATGACAGTTAAAAAGGACTAAAATCCGTACTGGGGCATTATTTTAATATTATAATAACGTCTCATTGAAATGTAATCGATCGATATTTTTTTCTCTCATGTGAGTACACCATAAGTAAGTTTGGTAGAGTTTGGTTGTCGTACAGTTGACGTGCAGTTCACGCGTAGCTTACGCGCAGTTCAAAGATTACAAGAATGCCGTTTATCACTCAAACTTGAACTTAACTGCAACTGCACTACAACTTCATCGGCGCGTCATAAAATTACGTGAATTAGCCCTCAGGTAACCGCACGACCAAATGGTACCAGCGCGTCGGCCCTAAAAATGACAGTTTTGGGTCAACGGCCAACGCGACTCAGTCGACAATGTATGAGTTTTGACAGATGTCGCTACTTTTGCTTATTCCATGAACGTTTGTCTAAAATGTTCTAATGGACGTATCCTTCCTTATGAAATCATTGGCATGTGTACTTAATACAGTTGAACAAACAATTTAGTTTACAGGCTACCCGACTGTTAAACAGAGCCTGAGGTAGCTGCGCGGTGTGGCAGGGGTGTAGTGACGTGACGCGAGAGCTCACTGATACGTCAACTTGTGATAGCGGTCAAGCTGACAGCTAGCAAGTGCGGGGCGTTGACACTTGACAGTGTCAACGCCCCGCACTCGATTGAGATTTAAAAAATTAAAATGTTATAAGTAGGTTTATGTAGGTATACATTTAACATAAAGTTGAAAAATTTGCATACTTACTTAATTACCTATATATAATTATATTTATTTACATTTTAAAATGTTTCTGTACAAAATAATGTAGTGAATAGAAGTCCACAAATTCTACATAAGTACCTACGCTCGAAAAATGTTTCACGCTAAAAGCGACAACCGCATAAGTGGCGCCTGCTATGGCGCCACAATTTAAAAATTCACACTAATATTATCAATACTAAAGTAACTCTGTCTGTGACGATTTTACGATGAAACGGCTGAACCGATTTTGATGTTTAGTATGAAAATAGCTTGAACCCAGGGAACATAGGCTACTTTTGAATTCGCGAATTTGTCTGCATCCGCGATAACCGACATTCACGCCGACGAAGTCGCGGGCAAAAGCTAGTGTAAAATATAAGAACAAAACAAGAACTGCGTGAGTATGAATAGCAACTACGGAACCCTATCTTCAGCGCGGCCCGCTACGCACTTGGCCGTTTTTTAATCTTATGACGGATAGATCGGTTCACTTTATCATTGGTATAAGACAGATAGGAATCTTTTGTTACAGTCAAAGATCGGGATCGAGTTTGGATTTCAAAGATTATAACTTTCAGGTGTAAGACGGTCTCTTTATGGCCTTGAGGGGTTGATATTTTAAAGGCTATTTCTGTTTTAAAATCAAAGCATTTAATTCAATTGCACCATTAAGAGGCACTTTTGAATTATCAGTTAGTTAGTCAGAAAGTTGAAGCTAGTTGCTCGTTCCAAAACGTGGAGTAGGTCTCTATGGAGAAAGAACGAGCAATCAATTCCACGAACACTCTTGTTATTAATCAAGTTTTTACAAAATTCTGATTAGGTACTTACATTATTTATTTATTTTCAGATGCTTCTGTAAAAACAATGTGGTGAAGAGCAAAACAAAACAATTAAAAATTATCTCTATATATATAAAAGAAAGTCGTTACACTATTTATAACTCAAGAACGGCTGAACCGATTTGGATGAAAATTGGTGGGGAGGTAGCTTAGAACCAGGAGACGGACAAAGGATACTTTTTTTTTAGGTGTAGGGTAGGTGTAGGGTAGGGTGGGTGGAGGGTAGGTGTAGGGTAGGGTAGGTGTAGGGTAGGTGTAGAGTAGGTGTAGGGTAGGTGTAGGGTAGGTGTAGGGTAGGTGTAGGGTAGGTATAGGGTAGGTGTTGGGTAGGTGTAGGGTAGGTGTAGGGTAGGTGTAGGGTAGGTAAATAGGCAGGTAAGTAGGTAGATAGCGACAGGACAACGTCTGTCGGGTCAGCTAGTAGTAAAGATAAAATAAGCAATGGTAGTTAACAAATGACCATTCACAACTGACAGCGCCCGTTTACTAACATGACGCGTGGATCAGCACCATTTAAAGGTTAACTTTAAATCACGGACAAAGTCAGGCTAAAAACTAGTCATTGACGAAGCTGAGTTCACCCAAAAACTGATTACGAAATGAGTTGTCACCTCCAAAGTGAAATTTATTACGAATGACGACCTTTTGACTGTTGACTAAAGATATTATAGCAAGTGTTAGTATTGCGGATGCAGGCGCATATATGTAGTCGGTAGCTCGAAGAATCCATGATGATTTTTCAATCATCATTTTGTAATCATCTGCCTTGCCTTTTTCAAACTATGTTGGGCTAAGTTTCCAGTCTATCCAGATGTTAAAGTCAAAATCAAATCATTTATTTCAATTACATAAACCTCAAGATAACGCAAAGGCTCTCGAGCCTTAGGAAAGTGCTGCAATACTTCGGTCACATAGCCCGAAAGCCCTTCGACAATCTGGAGAAACTTATTGTCACGGAGAAGTTAGAAGGAAAACGACCTAGGGGACGCAGCCCAACTAGATGGTCCGATCAAATAAGCAAGAACCTAAAAACAACGATCACAGAAGCTCTAAACCACGCCATGGATCGAGGAAAGTGGAAGCAGCTCTGTCTTGGAGAGTCTGGTGGACGGGAGCATCACGACGCGCAGCAGTGAGCTTACGACTCGAGGAGGAGGGATACCATTAAGGCGACGATATACGCCCGCGACCTTGAGCGACCAGAGAATCGTATGCGCTGCGTTCAAAACTCTCAAAGTTTAGTCGTAAAAATTAAATAAAAGTAGTTCTTTAACCTACAAAATAGGCGTATACTAAAAGATAGATAATAAAATTGTCTGTAAGATATTGTAAGTTTCGTTTAATTATACCTGCTAGATTTTTTGTGATTGTCAATGTTTTGTCCGCGTCAGACACATTTTCACGAGTTAATTAAACTATTGAATATGAATATAATAAAAAATATTCACATACTAAATGATTAAGAGAATCTTCTAGTTTAACATATATTTTTTTCAAATTATTTACACTACACATTTTGACGTGATTGTCAGTTTAAAATCTGTAAAAGTCGTTAAATAGGCACTTATAAGGCAATTTTGAACGTCATAATATGAAAATTATGGTAGTTTTGTATGGAGAAGAATGGGCAAGAAACTCTCTACATATTCTTATAAAATAATTGATAGTATAGTTACACAGTATTTAGTATAATCATTGTACATGATTATTAGTAAAACCTTGCAGAGAAACCACTATC
Source organism: Charanyca ferruginea (assembly GCA_947361185.1). Lineage (NCBI taxonomy): Eukaryota > Metazoa > Arthropoda > Insecta > Lepidoptera > Noctuidae > Charanyca > Charanyca ferruginea. The sequence continues at coordinate 13,838,207 of OX376085.1, forward strand.
TATACTCTATACTAATATTATAAAGAGGAAAACTTTGTTTGATTGTAATGAATAGGCTCAAAAACTACTAAACCGATTTTAAAAATTCTTTCACCATTGGAAAGCTGCATTATCCACGAGTAACATAGGCTATATTTCATTTTGGAGTAAAGTAGGGTGCCGTAAGATATTTGGGTTTTTCGGCCACAAGGTGTAAAAAAACAACCAGAAAAGTTACTTATTTTGCGTACGCTGCCTAAACTATAAAAGATAGAACCATAAAATGTTCTAATTAATTGTTGATCTTATAAATATCTACAAAAAAGTCCGCGACACACTATATCTATCTATGTCGAGTGAGGCACAACAACCATTTTTTTATTTAAAAATCTTGTTTTTTTTTTTAACTACATTTAAACGCGTTTATTTTAGTCATGCTATTAATCCTTATCAAAATAAATTATTTCATCACTAAGTACAGTTTATGTAGATAATATTTGGTCTTTGAATGATTAAAATTGAACGTTTGGTTTTGAAGTTATGGCGAAATTAAAATATTACGATTTCTGCTGCACGGCGCGTTGCGAAGTGGGCGTCACCAAGGCGGGGGTGCGCGTGCGGGAGTGGAGTTTAGATCTATGAGTAAGATACCCGCGCGGCTCAGTCGTAATGAATAAACTCAAAAACTACTGGTCCGATTTCAAAAATTCTTTCACCAATCGAAAGCTACATTATCGCTGAGTAACATAGGCTATATTGTAACGCGGACGAAGTCGCGGGGAAAGTGCTAGTATTAGATAATGTTGATATTACAAGTTAACAAATTACAGCTTTGACGACACGGTTGGCGCAGTGGCTGAGCGGTTGACTGCTGCGCAACGTGTTGCGGGTTTGATTCCCGCCAAGGGTAAATATTTGTGTAATGAGCACTTGTGTTTGCCTTGTGTCTGGGTGTTGTTTATATGTATGTATTTAAAATGTATTTGTGCATGTATATCAGCTGTCTGACACCCATAGTACAGGGTTCTCCCTAGTTTGGGGCCATGTGTGAAAATGTCCCCACATAATAATTAGTTGTGTTCATAGAAACATTTAGTCAAGGACAAGTCTTTCTTGCGCAAGTGTTTCGTGCTGTAGAGAACATTACGCCTGTATTAGAAGGCAGAGTAGTACAGTACACCCACCCACACATTCCACCAGTTTGTATAAGTCCCATGTAATGGAGGAGCGTCTACCAAGACGACCAAACTTTTCCCAGCCCACTCCAACTCCAGAAAGCCAGGATCAACAGTGGCGCCGAATCAATGAAGCTCGACGAGCCCCGAAAAAAGGATTCAATTGCCTTGAATCCCATAGCGAAATAAATCAGAAAAGAACAGCGAAAGAGTAAGAAACATGAAGAAGAGTCTATAAATTTTGGCGACATGATTGCTGAATTTCCTTCAGGGAATGGAACCCAAGGTCCAGCAGTCGCAAGACCAACGATGCAGCCAACTTTAGGGGCAGCAAGTTATATTGACATCGCAACCAACATGCAATCAAATGCACACAATTAAACTTTTTGCATGAATAATGTAATCTACATAAATAAATAATGATTTTTTGTAAAACAATGACTGTTTACAGTTCCGGATTACAATTCAAATATTTTAAAAAGGGACCTTTGCATGAGGGGAAACAATTGTGAATAAAAACATAATTATACAAAAATATGATGTACAATGGAGGGTTCACAGGGCAACAAAAAACTCGTCCACATCGCTTTCAATGGGACAAGTGCCCAAAAGGCTAGCAGCATTACCACGTTGAATGGCAATGCTAATTCTATGACCCAAGAAAATATTAGCCCTCAGGGGGCCAAGTCTGCTATTTTTATAATTTCGTCATTCCAACACGATCCCATTGTCATTTTGTTAAAAGTTCGTAATCTGCTAAATTCATAATGGTCGATCATTGGTCGGTCGCATTAAAAGCAATGACTGCACAATGACGATCTAATGGTAGGTCACTGATCAAAGGAACTGTCCAAATTTTACCAGATTTCCGCCTAAGTCAGTCATTCAGTTGTCATTTTGTACAAGACTACCATTCTATATCATTTCTTTCAATGGCGTGGTTGACTATTGGAAAGTCATGACGCCATTGTATTAGTAAATTACCAAACTTGTCAAAATCAACAATTAAGAAATCAATGATAGACCATTCTGACACTATTGTAATAGCAGACTTGAGGCCCTGGTCACGTGAAGAGTCGACCAGCCGCATAACAATGTTCCTAAAAAGAAGGTGAGCACTCGGGCCCCATGGACCTAGTGACCGGTGCGCTTCCGCCGGTCTCTGTGAAAAGAAGAACGCCGGCCGATGCTCTCCGAGCCGGCTTGTGTAAACGGACCCTTACTGTTAGTTTATCTTGAATAATAGCCTATATCAAGTTAATATATCTTTCAATTGGTGGCGCTGGGGTACAAGTGATATTTTTTCAGATACGCCAAGCAAGTACGCACCTCAAAAGCGTCAAATATTTCAACAAGAATAGCTGGAAGGACTACCTAAAGGGCGATATGTATAGAGCTGTACGCTCTACGCTGTATGTAATAATTTATATGTATTACAACGTTGAGGACAGTGCAGACGAGCGTCCAATAGACGTATATGTATAATTGTATTTTTCTTACACTTATGGGGAGAACAGAGAAGTATTTGTATAATTTATTAAGTGTTAGTATATACCTTAGTAACAACCATACTGCGATCGCCAACCTGCCTGCCTAGTGTGGCGATTATGGCAAAACCCCCCCTTTGGAGAAGGCCTATGTCCAGCAGTGGACGTCTTTCGGCTGAAATGATGATGATGATGTTAGACCGTGATGGAGCTAGATTTTTTCCCAGGTGAAAATATTATTATTATATATATATTATTATTATGGCAATGAGGCCTGGATTTTAATGATTTACTTGAGGAATTTAAAGTGATTGCCGCCCGCAAAAACTGGCGAAAAAGAGATTACGCAATAGTTTTGGGTTGTTTTTTGAAAGGGGCTGCAAGAGCTTTTCATCGTTATATCTTTGATTATGATAACAGTTTCGCAACTACCTATCTGCCACTAGATAAAGAAACTGTTCGCTAGGAGCTGATCCACTAGAAGGAAGTTTGAAAGCCGTAATTCCAGTGGTGGAATGCATGAAGGAAGTTAATTTTATAGATATTAATGCTTTCCATCGTGATGAAAATGACGATTGATAAGCAGGCAGTATTGAAAAAGATTTTGTTGCGGTATCTAGCTGTCTAGAGAGCAGGCTAGATGACATTGAGGGACAGAAGACTGTCATGTTCTAGGTGGAACACGAGGAAGAAAAGAATGAATTGGGTCAGTCCGGTCAAATTATTTTATTTATTAGTGAAATTTCAGAGCAGCATGATCTGCATGATGTAGAAATCCCGAAAGAAGAAGGAGTTGATGTTTTGTGCCATCAGGTACAAGTACAAGTTGATGTCGTCGCTGTTGATCAGGTATATGAAGAAGAAGTTGATCAAATTAGCGGTGAGTTACAAGTCAATGACGTTGCTGATGATCATATATATGAGGAAGAAGATGGTCAATTGAACAATGCATTGCCAATATTTGTTAAAGTCATTAACGTTCATAAAGAAAACTTGGTGAATGAGGAGTACGAGACTGGTGTAAAGACATTCGTTGAGGTGAAGGAAGATGTTGTCGTCGAATCGTCGCGAATAGTATTTAATGTTGGTTCGTATAACCAGAGTTTTATAGAACCGGATAGGGACCGTCGCGCGTGATATGAGCTTATGTAATATGGGTCACAACCTGCTTTATTAAATAATTTTAGAACACGGGTGAAGAAATCTTTGTTAGGTTCGAAAAAAAATAAAATATACAGGTCAAACTGAGAACCTCCTTTTGTTAAAGTCGTGTAAAAATATTTCAATACGAGTAGGCCTAATAATAAAAATATTCGCTAGTGTAAATTTTATAATTGTCAGTTTTTGAAGATGATTTTATCTTAATCTTGAAGGCCAGTTATAAAAAGAACTGTAGCGTAATTTATATAAAAAAAAAATATTAACACAATTGAATGGAAACTCTTTGTATATAATGTTTCATAACATTTAAAAAGAAAAATAAATATAATTGAATAGAAACTCTTTGTCAATACATATAGATAAATATAAATAGATATTAGATAAATTATTGCTATATTACTAAATTGACATTATAATAATAATAATAATAATGTCACAGAGCGCATCGACTTCCTGAAGCAGAAGGTGTATGCATGGGCAAACCGTATTCGAAGGTATAAGCGGCGAGTAGAACAATACACTCAGAATCGCACATTCCAAAGCGATGAAAGGTGGGTTTATAGGACTTGTGAGCGACCGATTCCAAGTGTGACTGACACGCGTCTGCCGGATGATGACGCCATGTGTTTGTTTTGGCGCAACATCTGGTCGGTGCCTGTCAGTCACACTGAGGTGATTGGACTCTGGAAGTCGAACGAGCGTGCGACCCGATACCAGAAATGGGGGCCATAACTATCAGCCCCCAAGATGTAGCTCGTGCAGTCCGTCCATTGCCTAATTGGAAATCCCCAGGGCCGGATGAGCTGCACAATTTCTGGATAAAATGGTTCAGAAGGTCGCACGTTTGCTTGGCATCTCGGTTCCAGTCAGCCTTGGAATCTGGATCGTTGCCCCAGTTTTTAACGACAGGAATAACCCACCTGCTCCATAAGTCAGGTAGTACTGCGGAACCCAAAAACTATAGACCGATCACATGTCTGCCGACGGTCTATAAAGTTTTTACATCCATTTTGAGAGCTAAAATTAACCGACACGTAGACACTAACGATATCATGTCTCCATCTCAAAATGGATGTAGGAATGGGTCCCGCGGTACTAAGGAGCTGCTCCTGATTGACATGGCCATAAGTCAACTGGTTCGCCGATCCCGAAAGGATCTGTCCACATGTTGGATAGATTACAAGAAGGCCTATGACTCTGTGCCACATACATGGCTCATGAGGGTGCTGGAGTTGTACAAGATAGATGCCACTCTGCGTACCTTCCTGATGTCGTGTATGAGGCAGTGGAGGACGGTTCTTCGCTATCCAGGATGTCGACATATCCAGAGGAACAGCGAACCAATAAGGATTGAGCGAGGTATATTTCAGGGCGACAGTTTGAGTCCGCTTTGGTTCTGCTTAGCCTTGAATCCTCTAAGCACACTGCTAGAGAATTCAAGTCTAGGCTATCGGTTGAAGAGAGGAGGTCAGGTAATATCTCACCTTCTTTACATGGATGACCTAAAACTCTTTGCCCCCAACAGTTTACAATTGATGGAGCTACTGAAAGTAACATAAACTTTCAGTAGTGCCATCAGGATGGAATTTGGTGTGGAGAAATGTGCGGTCATGCATGTAAAGCGAGGGCAGATTATGGAATCTGAGGGAGTTCAACTATCAGATTCCATAAACCTTAGATCTCTCTCTTCAATTGAGACCTATAAATATTTGGGTATGGCGGAAGCGTTGGGCATCAATGCAGCTGACATGAAGCAATCGTTGAAGGAGCGCTTCTTTGGCCGCCTGAAGAAAGTATTCAATAGCTTTTTGTCAGGCGAAAATAAGGTGCGCGCCTTCAACGGGTGGGTCATGCCGGTTCTGATGTACTCTTTCGGCATACTCAAATGGACTCAAACTGAACTCGATGCCCTAGATAGGAGAGTCCGCACATTGTTGACAGCATATCGGATGCATCACCCACGATCATCGGTGATGAGACTGTATATCCCGCGGAAGTGTGGAGGTCGTGGCTTCTTAAATGCTAAGACCCTCCACAACCGTGAGATATGCAGTCTCAGGGAATATTTCCTAGAAGCCGACGTGGGGATGCACCGAGATGTAGTTGCAGTGGACAAGGGCCTCACCCCGCTCTCCTTGGCTAAAGAGAACTGGTGCAAGCCTGTAGTGCTTGAGACTAATGATCGCGAGGAGGTTTGGAAGAGTAAGGAGCTTCACGGACGCTTTTTCCGGGCCCTACATGGGCCCGATGTGGATTTCTTAGCGTCTGTGTCCTGGCTACGATTCGGTGATCTGTTTGGAGAAACCGAAGGTTTTGTCTGTGCAATTATGGACGAAGTTATTTTGACGAATAACTACCGGATATTTATTGTGAGGGATGGCACGGTTGACATTTGTCGGGCATGTCACCGGCCTGGAGAATCAATCCGTCACATTATCTCTGGATGTTCTCGTCTTGCTAACGAAGAGTATTTGCATAGGCACAACCTTGTGGCCAGGATTATCCATCAGCAACTTGCTCTGAAATACAACCTCGTGGAATCAGAAGTACCATACTACAGATATGTGCCCGATCCAGTTCTTGAAAACGGCAATGTCACATTGTACTGGGATCGATCCATCATCACTGACAGGACTATTGTAGCCAATAAGCCTGATTTAGTGGTGGTGGATCGATTGGAGAGGCGCGCAATGATTATTGACATAGCAGTCCCACATGATGTGAACCTCGTGAAGGCCGAAAAAGACAAGCAAATAAAGTATCTTGACTTGGCCCGCGAGGTTGTCGACATGTGGGGTGTGGACTCGGCGATCATTGTGCCGATAGTTGTTACAGCCAATGGCTTAATTGCCAAGAGCCTCGACCAACATCTAAGGAGGCTCTCGTTAGGCGGCTGGATCAAGGGCTTGATTCAGAAGGCAGTACTTCTGGACACGGCCCGCATTGTCAGGCGGTTTCTCTCTCTGGAGCCCTGACCGCCGGTAGCTTGGACCCTGTTCCCGATACCGGTGGGCTACTATTTTTTATATTTTTAAATGTTTTAATTTTTTTATTAATATTTAAAAATGTAAATTACATGTTGTATAGATGAATAATAAATGGAAATAATAATAATAATAATATGTGGGGACATTTTCACACACGGCCATCTGACCCCAAACTAGGGAGACCCTGTACTATGGGTGTCAGACAGCTGATATACATACACAAATACATTTTTTTTTTTGTAAATACATACATATATAGATAAACAACACCCAGACACAAGGCAAACACAAGTGCTCATCCCACAAATGTTTACCCTGGGCGGGAATCGAACCCGCAACACGCTGCGCAGCAGTCGAACGCTCAGCCATTGCGCCAACCGTGTCGTCAATAAATGTATTATAATTTGTGTCATGCGGTGTTAAGGGTTAATACCCATAACAAATAAAACACACAAATGAATGGAATAAACAAATAAATGGTTAGGCATGTCATAACACAGTATTGCCTTGAATACGAAGCATAAGTGTTAAATTCCACAGCCTGGCAGTTCGCGCAATAAATGTGGAATCAAAGCTCTTGGTTCGAAATCGTGGAACTTCAACCATACAGCGGTGACGTTTCACCGTATCTCTGCTTATTCCAAAGCACACTCTCCGAAATGCACCTACCCGATATAAGACCGATAGGCTACCAACGGTGCGGCGATGTCCAAGGTTCTGGAGCTTAGCCCTAACCAGGAAGTCGTTGTCAATGAGCCTCTTGGCACGTCTATCAATAACTTACAACGCCTCCAGTTGGTCACGTCAAAAAAGTCAAAAGTCAAATCATTCATTTCAATTAGACCATTATAAGGCACTTTTGAATGACAAATGAGAAAAAGAAATTGATTCTAGGTGCCCATTCCAAAAGGTAGTTTTGTATGGAGAAGAATGGGCAAGAAACTCCATACTTACTCTTTTAAAAACGATGTTAACAATATTTGCATTTACAGGAATTATATAATTATACGTGAATACGATGTACCTTACTACGATGTACCTTGCATAAAAACACTAGGTATTTGAAAGTGTGTATAAAGTATCACAGATTAAGGAATGACAGACTAAGTTATATGTACATAGATACACAGTGTTCACATATTATTACAAATGTTGAAACAGTAGACGACCACTCCTTATATTTTAACAAACAATGAATCAGTATGTGAGCCTGAGCAGTGTATAAAAAAGAGTCAAATATATACTTATATGTACATATTTATACTAACATACTACATTTCACTACATTTCATAGGGGTAACACAAAGATTTTATATCAATTTCAGCAAGACTTAGTATGAGAGACGAGTTCCACGACACTGACATACAGGAAATAAAAACTTGAGAGGTGTCAAGGGACACCTCTCAAGTCTAGCTATCTAGCCCCCTTTCGCAACGCGCGATAAGGAACTTCGTTCCAATAATGTTCTAAAAATAATCACAATGATAATAATAATAATGGTAATAAAAAAAAAACTTTTTAACTAAACAGAACCGCCTTCAAAAAGTAAATAATATTTTTTAATTCGCAAGTCGGCGGCGGCTTTGATTTTGTTTGTTGTTTTGTATTATTTTTTTACTTTTTGAAGGCGGTTGTCTTTTTTCCGCTTTTTAGTGCCTACTTTTTATCATACAAATTAATTACGAAACGGAGACACCAAAAAAATTCAGTTACCTATTAATTTATGTGGGACCAAAGAATCATGGCGAGATACATTCATTTGTATGAAAAGAAAATACATTTAGACAGTAACAGATCTATCAAACTGACATGTGATGTGAATCGTTGTTTACAATGGCGGAGTTAAAAAGTACACTGAAAAAAGTTAAGCATGGTCAAACATAAAAAATTAAAATATTTACATGACGAATTGAGAACCTCCTTGTTTTTTTGAAGTCAGTTTAAAATGGGACGCCCAAAGTTCAAACAACCATTTTTCTTTTTATTCCTGGAATAAATACATGCATAATGAAACTATATAATAAATATAATATAGCTCGTTACTCAGCTACTATTATTTTATTCAATTAACTACTGTCTAGACGAAAATGTTACAGGTAATATTTTGCGGTATCATCAGCACTCGTGAGGCTTTTAACCGACTTCAAAAAGGAGGAGGTTATCAATTCGGATGCTTATTTTTTTATGTATGTTCGGGCATAACTCTGTCATATATAGACGGTTTTCAAAATTCTTGTTTTGTTCGAAAGGGGTTTATTCCGAAATGGTCCCATGTAAATTTTACCTAAATTGATCCAGCCCTTTTTGAGAAAATCAACAAAGTCACAAAAAATACTTAGATGACGTTTTAGTTTCTTTAATCTTTGGAGGACTTACAATCTCTTTTAAGTGTGTCTCCGTTTTTTAATGGATTTGAATGTTAAGGCAACCCAAAAAGCAGCAATACAAAAGAAAAAAAAACAAAGCCACCGCCACCGACTTCCAAAAGTAAAGTACCTAGTGTGTGTTCTGTGCTAAAGTTATTAAAAACACGCGGTTTTCTTTTTTTTTTAAAAAGCTTTTTATTTTTCTTAATGTAATTTCAGTTACGATTAGGGTCCGTTCACACAGACCGGCTTGGAGAGCATCGGCCGGCGCTCTTCTTTTCACACAGACCGGCATGAGTTATACGCTTGGATTTGGCCGGAGCCGACAGACGCTCCACATAGACCGGCTGGAAGAGCACTGTTTTAGAACAGATGCACTCGGAGCTGGACGGATGTGCTCGGAGACGAGCGGGTACAGGGGCGGTATACCTCTAGTTCCGAGTAGTCCAAGTGCTGTTTTCGATGTGTTATATTATAACGTGTGCTTTTAAACTGAGTCATGGGTTTAAATAGCTCTGATAGAGAAATATATTTGTTAGCAAGATTATTTGAAGCAGAACAAAACAAACGAAAACGCAAGCGGAGAGAAATATAGTACACCGATGTGTCCGTATGCGGCAGCGAAACAACGAAAAAACTGTCAGTAGTATGGCGGAATTTCGCATACGCTATGTCTCACTCTAGCACTAGCTACATGAAATAGTTGCGGCCTTGTCGGACACATACGCAGACGTTTCGTTAGTGATATTTCGCATCCCAAGGCGTCCGCACGTGTTCTGTCGGTGAGGACTGAGGACAGAATTTCGCACCATGGAAGCCGAAATATTTTTGAATACAATTAGAAATTATCCCAAATTATATGTAGTTGGTCACGCAGATTATGAAAATGCGTACAAAAAAGAGGTGGCATGGAGGAAAGTTCAAGAAAAGACGGGAAAATTACAATGACATTTCTTTGCGAAAAAACTGCAGTGTACTAACATTGCGCAGATATTTCGTTACGCAGTAGTTCCTCAGTGAACGCGTCGGTGTACTAAAGGCGCATGGGTTAAAAATATTTCGCAGCCGGTCGGCCACGCGAGCGCGAAAGAGTATGCAAACGGAGCCATTCGGCTGCGCTACTGTTATTATTTCACACTAAGCGCGTTAGGTTTGCTCTCAAGCATTCTCAATAATAAAAGAAGTGATATGTAAAAATAAACCTTATTACAATGAATCAAAACTCTGTTTTAAACGTGATAAAATATTTGCTCTCCTCTTCGAGCCGGTCTGTGTGAGCGGACCCTTTCCCGTCAAAGGATTCCCACTTGAAATCGAATAACGTTAGATCGAATAATACTTGCTCAAAAACGGTAACTCGTTAAACTATGAGCACGACAGTTCACTACCTCGAAACATCAAAATCTCGAATAACTATACGCTCGAATCATCGGCAGCGCGAAGACCCATTATCTTGAAACACCATTTCTCAAACGACCGTTTACATTACAGAATAGTTTTGTTTTTTACAGTACGACGATTTACTGGACAATTTTAAGGATTTGAGTGCAAAAATGAAAGAATCATGGCGAGATCCATACATTCATTTGTATGAAAAATAAATAATAATTAAGAGGGATTTAAATATTTTTCAATGTAAAGAATACATTACCAGGAGTAGATTGATAAACTTACCATATTTTTAAACCCCCGCATAATTAAAATGTTTCGAAATGAAAGTAACACTTTTTCGTTTCATCATGATGCCCATTATGTGTTTATAAAATAAGAAAATGACAAGCGACGTTAACGGATCTATCAAATTGGCAGACAAACTAAGTGACAAGTGTGTGAAAAAAAAAGGTCATTAGTTGTGACACTATTTCCCTTAAATCGATGCAATTTCAGTGTATGATCTGCGAAACAGCGACTGTCAGTGTCACTGTTACTGTCAGTCGCCGTTTCGTTCTGAAAAAATGCGTTCGTTAAACTATTCACATTTTTTTTGCAGGGTTTTAAAAATATTGGTAATGCCTGAAGATACTCTGTAAGTACCCAAGAGTATAAAAAATAGAATTTCAACTTCTCTAAACATCTTTACTTTTTTTTGTACAAATCATGCCATGATTCTTTAATTAAATCACTGAACTGTTTATTCTCTATTAATTTTATTCATATTCATACTAATATAACAAATGCGAAAAAAACTGTCTGTTACGCTTTCACGATAAAATGGCTGAACCGATTAAGATGAAATTTGGTAGTATACTCCGTTCACAATAAAATTAGACATTTACACAAACCTTTTTTACGGTCCTTTCAACCGATTTTGACTTCTATTCCGTAGGCTTAAGTATAACATTAGAGGCAAAAAAGTAGTTACAACTGTTTACTGCAGCTGCAATTTGTCATGCCACCAACGCAATATAAGTCAAAATCGGTTGAACGGAATGTAAAAAATAAATAAATAATAGTTTATAAAAAAGCGTGGGGTGCTTTTTAAGATATTATCAAAATGATAATCACTCTACTCATATTTGTCAATAAAATATTTATAACTATTGACACCATGCACCACACGCTTTTTTCAAAATAAAATAATTTATTAAAATTTATTTTCTATTTTTTAGTTTGGTTTTCTATAAAAAGCGTGTTTTTAGTTTTTTTTAAACTATTATTTATTTTTTACTTTTTAGTTTGGTTGTATCTATATCTATAAATATTATGTACATTTATTCTACCAGGCGCGCTTGTGCAGTACCTTCCTAGTATATAATAGCTGTTTTTTCGGCAACTAATTTTGAACGACTTATGTTTTTTTTGTTTTTTTTTTTTAATTTTATCAAATTAGTGTATTGTCATCGGTCCTCGATAAATCTACAAAGTTTGAACGAAATCTGGCCGTTTAAAGTGGGTCAAAATCGCGCCCAAAGAAGTCGGTTACAAACAAACATACAAAGATACATACTTCATAAACAAAAATCAGATCTACCATTTTGGAGTCAAGATTATGTAGAAATTTAATCTATTTTTTATTTGTTGATATTTCTTTTGGATATAGAGTATTTAGGTCCGAAAAACTGAACAAAAAACGGCTAGCGCTTCGTTTTGCACAGGGACCCGCCTTAAGGTAATCCCCCCACCTCTTAGGGTCCTTACAACAGTTAGAGCCGTCGCGTCGGCATATCATCGCCGGTTACCGCGTATCGCCTGTCGGTCGCTGATTGATGAAATTCGCAGGATATTATAGCAATGTTCGTAATTACTTATTGCGAGCGGCTGTTGAAAAATTTTTTTTCCTAACTTGTGAAAAGTAATGCTCAATAATTATGTACGGACGTTTTTTGTTTCGGGCTCCAGCCTAAGCGTGGTTTCGTTACGTCCTGTTTACTTGTTGGTTAATTTCTGCCTACACAAATAATGAAGTAATCATTTATACTTCGACTTTCAATAAATTCTATTCAGTAACTTGACAGTTCAAAGAATAATTCAATTCAATTTCAATTTAATTTATTCAGGAACATTGTGTTTGAAATCATTATTCTATAATTAAAAAAAATAAAAATTACTAAAATCACATTCAACAAAATTTACGTCAACAATAAATTATAAAAAATAATACAACAATAAAATAAAATTCAATTAAATTTACGAAGTTAATACAATTAAAAATTCAATAATATTACACCAAAATATAAAAAAAATAAAACATCAATAATATACCAATATTACCCAGTCTCACATTAATTGATACATAAAAAAATAAATAAAACATTAAATTGTGGATTTTTGAAAGTTTTGGACGCAGATTGCGTCCGTTCTGCATCAGTTTTGCGTCCAAAACTCTCAAAGTTTAGTCGAAAAAATTAAATAAAAGTAGTATTCTTTCAAAATTAAAAAAAGGCGTATACTAAAAGATAGATAATAAAATTGTCTGTAAGATGGTGTAAGTTTCGTTTAATTATACCTGGTAGATTTTGTGTGATTGTCAATGTTTTGTCCGCGTCAGACACAACTTCACGTATTAATTAAACTATATAATATGAATATAATTAAAAATATTCACTTACTAAGTGATTAAGAGAATGTTCTAGTTTAATATACCTATATTTTTTTCAAATTATTTACACTGCACATTTTGACGTGATTGTCAGTTTAAAATCTGTAAAACTCGGTTAATAGCCCCTTAAATGAGCTTTTTATAAATTATGGTTTTTAAGTCAAATGGCAACCTGTTAAAAATCAGCACTGCTTGATATTGAGGACTATGCTGCACAATATTAAGTTGGGGTATTATTTTGTTCTTAAAATCTTTCCTGCGCGTACTTTCCCTCAACTGTCTCTCCTCATCTGTTTCATAGTTATGCAGATATTTTTTTTAAATTCACCAACAATACTAAAATATAGAGGCTGGGCACAGTAAGAATTTTTAAATTTATAAAGTGTGGTCGACAGCTCTCTATTTGCGGTATCCTGACCATGGTACGTATGGCTCACTTTTGGAGCACAAAGGCTCTCTGGCAGTTATATTTCCCCCAAAACTATTCCCCCAAAACTGAACACTATATCTCAACCTTGATTCTATTAGAGCAAAATATACCATTTTAAGATGTTTTAAGTCTATTACATCCCTAAGACCGCGTAAGGCATATCACGCTGAGGAAAAATTGCTTGCAATTCTTTTTTCCAATTTAAATATTTGTCAATGTGTATCCCTAGAAACTTTACCTCATTAACCATGTCAATGTCAAATCCATGTCAAATAATAATGCTACCATATTAAAACTAGTGTTGGATTTTGCGTAAAGAACGAATTCTTTTCGAATTTATTATCTAATATATAAAATTCTCGCGTCACAGTTTTCGTTCCCGTACTCCTCCGAAACGGCTTGACCGATTCTGATGAAATTTTGTGTACATATTGGGTAGGTCTGAGAATCGGCCAACATCTATTTTTCATCCCCCTTTTCCCCCCCCTTTTCTTCCCCCATCCAAATGTTCGGTAGATCGGGACAGGACAACGTCTGTCGGGTCAGCTAATACTTTACATATTTATATTTGTTTTATCGTTTACATTTTATTTTTATTCTTTTTACTAACCGTATCTGACCGTGGCATCACTTTGGGCCAACAAAATTAAATAATGTTTAAGTTTATTCAATTTTGTTCATTCTTACACCACCTCACTACTTTTATTTTGTCAATTTCTGGTAACCCTTCAACTGTCAAGTTACTGAATAGAATTAAAAGTCGAAGGATATCTAGTCTATTTGCATTAAGAAAATAGTGAGTCCAGAACAGTTCATGAAGCCATCGGAGACCCTTTCATCTGGGTATGCGTTGCCGTGACTGACCTAGAAAACTTTAAATCGACTCTGCATCCAGGTCAACCGCAGGAAAGAGAATCTTCTCAGATGATACCAATATTCAGTGCCAATGCAGTGGTCGTGGTACATCCTCTATCACGCGCCGCATACCCTGTCACCTGCTCATGTGCGGACCTAACTACTGCATCAGCGGATTGTGTTGCCGGGGCTGAATACTAGGCTAAAGGAATCTGACAAGATCAAACACAACACACATATACACACTCACATACATATATTACAGATACCCACACACGATACATATCACACGCTTAGGGGAAAAAGATGTCATTTTCCAATCAGCAGTACAATTCTGTTACAATCTCCCTCGGCGAACACCTATGTGAAGTGAGCTGTCATTCGATTGTAGTGCTTTGTAAATCCCTAGCATCACCATCGGGACAGATGACAGCTCACTTCACCTAGGTGTTAACCGAGGGAGATTGTAACAGAATAGCACGGCTGGTCGCAAATAATATCGCAAATTCCAATAACTCTTCAGTTTCACTAATGACTTACTATTTTAATGGACGATAATAACAGTTTAATAATAGGCAACGTTATCGACTAGGTATTCTTATAATGCTATTATAAAAATGCTATAATAAGAATACTATACCTAGTATCATTAATATTATAATACCTTATAATAATGCTTGATTGCACTTATAACCGCGCAAACTCGGCAACCGCTCTTTAATAATATACGTATTTCTAAGTATTACAAGTTTGCTTTGTTTTGCTGTATTAAACACTTCTTTAATAATTCGTTGACAATAGCGTGGATTATATGTTTATCATATATATTTTTTTATTTCATCATTGTACTAGTTTTCGCATATTATAACTGTTTATTGTCCTCTATAAATAAAATTAAATAAAAATTCCTCACGTTTTCAATTCAAAAGTGCCTGTACGGTTTTATTGAAATAAATTGACTTTGACTTTGAAGATCTCAAATCTGTTTTAAAAATTAAAAACTAAATTATTAAAAATAAAAACTAAATACCCGACCGCGTTTAAAATCTACTGAAAACAGAACTAAAAACGCACTTATTAAATGAAAAAAAAAGACGGATACAAGATATTTTTATCCCAAACTAAATATCATACAGTAAAACTAATCTAAGTTTAACAGGAAAACGAATGCCGTCATTAATAATAAAAGAGTGGTTTAATTAATAGTTCCTAAACAAAGCCTTAGCAAGCCGATATTTAAAAGGGAAATTCATAATATCTTAAAATACCAACAATAGTCAGTGAGGATAGTGCATGTTGACTCTGTGAGTCGCCTGCCATTTACAAAGTTCAGATTCTGAACTAATGTTAACAACCCTGATATATAGGGTGACTGGTAATTAGTGTACGATACTTTAACACGTGATTGTGTTCATGATAACAAACAACTTTCACGAAGAAAAAAATGTTTTTTTGTACCGCAAAAGTTAATAACTGTGTCGCAGCTATCAACGCCCGTATTAGCAATTAGAAAACAATGTCCCAGACATAAGAAATAGTATAGGTATACATTTTTTTTTAATAAAAATGTAGCATGCAGAGGTATAGTGTGGGTTGTGTGTGTGAGGTGTATGTGTGGTGTGTATGTTTGTGCGATGTGTGTGTTTGTGGTGTCTGTGGTGTATTTGTGTATTAGCACTAGTTAAGATTCCACAATTTTCTCAGTATCATTGTACAAGAGTGTTTTTAACCATACAGTCAACTTCTTTCTTAGATCATTTCATTTTAGGTGGTAAATATTAACGAGTCTATTAATTTTGTTGTACATTCATATTACTCGACTGCCCGGCTGTCTGTCTGGCTGTTTGTCTCTAAGCTGTATCTCATGAAATGTGATAACTAGACAGTTGAAATTTCACAGATGATGTATTTCTGTTGCCGCCTTAGACCTACCAAATACTAAAAAAAAAACAGAATAAAATAAATATTTAAGGGGGCTCCCATAAAACAAACATCATTTTTTGCCGTTATTTTGCTCGATGTCTAATGTTGTATAGATAATGGAACCCTTCGTGCGCGAGACTGACTCGCACTTGGCCATTTTTTAGGGTTCCGTAGCCAAATGGTAAAAACGGAATCCTTATAGATTCGTCATGTATGTCTGTCTGTCCGTCCGTATGTCACAGCCACTTTTTTCCGAAACTATGAGAACTATACTGTTGAAACTTGGTAAGTAGATGTATTCTGTGAATCGCATTAAGATTTTCACACAAAAATAGAAAAAAAAAACAATAAATTTTGGGGGTTCCCCATACTTAGAACTGAAACTCAACATTTTTTTTTTTTCATCAAACTCAGACATGTGGGTTATCTATGGATAGGTCTTCAAAAATGATATTGAGGTTTCTAATATCATTTCTTTCTAAACTGAATAGTTAGTGTTAAAATGTGTCCCCCCTCCCTGTAACTTTTAAAATAAGAGAATGATAAAACTAAAAAACAACAATTACCATGTAAACTTCCACTGAAAATTGGTTTCAATGAGATCTAGTAAGTCGTTTTTTTTAATATGTCACATAAATCGTAAACCGCAATGTACCTTTCATTCAATCAACGCAAATATAAAAATAAAATAAAAACTTTTATATCTTGCTGCTACGGAACCCTTCGGGGCGAGTCCGACTCGCACTTGGCCACTTTTTTTTTAATTTAGTTATATGTTGGGCGACCTACGGTCCTATCAGTACATATAATACGGTACTTCAGCGTTTTTGAATTTCTATTTTTCTTTTGCAACCTATGGTAAGTATAATATACGTAACTATAAATTACACTAGGATAAATTAAATCGATATTGTCTTATAACTAGCTATTCTGTATAATTTTGTGGATAACGTCGTTAGCAGTGTATCTGCTACTCCTATTAACTATTATTATGTTTAGTTTAAGTTGTATTTACTGTTTGTTATCCCTAATAAAATAAAATAAAAATAAAGTATTGCACAATTTTACTAGTTGAGGCCATTCATAATGGCCGAAATGTATTGGATGACTTCTGCCATTTCTAGTACACAAACCTTATGGTCTCGATATCGGACCGATAGGCACAATTTTCTTTCGCATATTTGCATTTTTTTCACTAACTGTACATTTTTCCGAAATCTGTGAATGCAGTTCTGAATATAATCTCAAAAAGCTGTAACTATAACAATTAAGGTACCTGTCTTTACTATCCAAAAATCCATCTTGCATAGCTAAAATTTGACACCCATATCTTTATTTAAATCCCCTTGTTTCTTTTTCCGCGGACGCTATTGTTAAATACTAGTATATCCTATGTCAGTCACGTGATCAATACAAATCTAATGACATCTTTTTAGTTAAAATCCGTTGAACCGTTTAGGCTATAGAGTGATACAACGACATACATACATACGCTCAAAAACATTACCTCCTTCTTAGGCAGTTGAATAAAAATAGAACAAAAGATCTTCACATAAAACTGGCTGGTTTGTT
Source organism: Charanyca ferruginea (assembly GCA_947361185.1). Classification (NCBI taxonomy): domain Eukaryota; kingdom Metazoa; phylum Arthropoda; class Insecta; order Lepidoptera; family Noctuidae; genus Charanyca; species Charanyca ferruginea. The sequence goes on from OX376085.1 coordinate 13,856,182, forward strand.
AATATTCTATTTTTAAATTTAAAAACTAGTCATCGTTCTATAGTAAAGGTTTTTTCTACCTAAACATCTGCCTACCCTAACAATGTTGAACATGTCTGCTTACATAAAATATTGTAAAATAAAATATAAGTTTATGTCACCCCTAACGTGTCGCACTCAAATTAACAGCGGGTTTTGTAAAAAATATGCAAGTTAACGTCAAAGTTGGTTCGGCTTTTTGTGTTATGCCCTTTTACACCAACCAAACCTAAACGGTTCCCTAACTAAGATTCCTTTAAACTAAGGAGTATCCTAAATCAATCTACTACCTAAATTCATTTTCGCCAACATAGGGGCTACATTGGAGAAAAATTTTCCAAAACAAAACACGATATCGTTATTATTGTGTGAAGAGTCAATGGAAATTCTTATTTAAAATATTCTAAACCAAAATATTCGAATAAAAATTCCTACAATTTAAAGATGTAATGTGTAATTATGAATTACATTTGGGTTAGTTTCATCTTGCAGCAAAATGCACTGAAAAACGACTTACTTTTGTCAGATTTACAAATGCGTCCTTAAAGTAAATAAATTGATACACTCACCTTCGTATAGCGATGTCACTGAATCAGTTTGCCGCACTGACCACTTTAGAACGACTGCGCGAAAAATCGTTATCCATGCGTCAAGCATTATTGTTGCGCGCACGCATACTATACCTACGTAAGTGTGTTCGTCCGTCCGTCTGATTGTAACGTTAAAGTTATCAAATTATTTGATAAGCAATTGTAAAGCAATTGTATTGAAATTATACAAAATATTGTGCATAATATAAGTATAAAGTTTCTTCTTACCATTCTTCTTCATACGAAATTACTTTTTGGAAGGAGCTAGATGCTAAAGGGCCTTTTGGGGTGGAACTAGATTCAATTTTGCTTTTGTATCTTTGTCAATGACACAAAAGCAAAATTGTGTTTTGTGAGTTTGTGTTTTTCAATTAGACCATTATAACTTTTAATAAATTTTTTTAATGAGGTGTTTATTATATAAATGTAGGTAATTAATCGCAATGTTATTTTGTGTTTATATCTGTCCAGAATTTTAGAATCTAAAATAGTTTATAATTTTTACGTATGGTAAAATATGGACTGGAAGTATGTCTGAAACAAATAAAAAATAAATAACGTCTTAAAAGAAAAATAAATGTTTTGACCTTGACTTTAATACCGAAAAATCTTACTAAATTACAAACATTAAACATCAAACATCAAATCATCAAACATCTTATTAATTATGTGTTATTAATTATCTTACTAATTAGTGTGAATAGAGAAAATAACTATAAATACAGAGAGGTCCAAAATGAAACATCGTATATGATGAAGCAATGGTAAAGGCACCATTCATGCTCCGTGGTTGTTAGTTAGATAGGCAAATACCAATGTAAAGTTTTCAATTTACAATTATGTACCTACTTTCTAAGTTTATCACTGACATCGGTAAGGCGAAACTTCGTAAGGAAACCAGGACTGAAAAGCTTTTTACAAAAAAGAGAACCACCTTCAAAAACTAAAAAGTGATTAATAACTTTAGCATAGAACACACATGACTTTAGTTTCGGATTCGGTGGCTTTATTCTGTTTGTTGTTTTGTATCGCGGCAAGGCGGTACTCTTTTTTGTAAATAGTTTTTATTTTTCACTTTTTAGTGCCTACTTATCACCCAAATCCATTAAGAAGGTGAGTTCAGCAGTTAACGCAATGCTAAGCCGATGCATGCTATCGCAGTAGGTGTTATGGTACTGTGGTGGAGATATTCGCAGACGGCACCACTGTAACTTATTAAAATTTGCATATTACCGACAGTGATCTCCAAATTAGGTAAAACCATATGTTGGGGATCGGAGAGGCGTTGATATTAATTTTATTATTTGAAGCTGCTGAACGGACATCATTTGATACGTGACTGGTAAAATGTTATACAATGAAAGCAATAAGTGAATTGTGAATGAGATAATAGTGTGTGTGTATGGTGTGTGTGTCTGTGTAGTACTCATAATTAATAATGAGATGTGTGGGTTGCATTGTTTATTAAGTGCGGTGTAGGTATTTAGTTAGCGATTATGGGTAATGGTTTAGATTAAGATTTCCATTTCTTCATAAGTGTGCTAATTACTATTCTGTTGCATCGCTTACTGATTTTATGGTCTTAATAAGTTTGTGAATAAGAGGGATATCTTCTAATATAGAGACTGTTGGTGACGGGAAAAGGAATATTGAGAACGTGATTTAAAACTAGTCGCTTCTAGTCTGGTCTGGTTTTAATATGGCTTTCAGAAAGAAAAAATTCCGTATATCTACTCTTATGACAGTAAACTCTTTATATGTTAGCTTTGCTTTGTAGCGGAAAGTCTTTCTCAAGGTTACTTTTATGACCGTTCTTTGAGCTCTTAACACTTCAATAATAACGGTTTTTTTGGTTTCATCCCAAATGGAGATATCGTACTGGAAAACAGCTTGACATAGTGCGAGGTATAATGTGCAAGATATCAGTGGAAGAGCAGTGATTAAGTTTTTTCATGATTTAAACTAACGATTCTTACGCGTACTGATAGCAAATGGATATGGGGGTTTAAAAGACAGGCTATCTACAGTTATGACAAAATATTGAATAAAATGCGATCTATGAATGAACAACAACAGTCTGCCCGCAGCTTGGTCTTGTCACTGAAGCTATATGGTTTTCAAGAAGGTAACTTTCGTTTTTTTTTAGATAAAGGGTTAGGAGATTCTTGCTTAAAGCTTCGGAAATCGTTAATAGGTTGGACTGCAACCTATGCTAGATCGTACACTCGGTCACAGGATTTAGCGCTGAGTGAGCAGTGTGATCTGCATAATTATTTTTGCATTGTCTAATGAGACCGGCCAAAATATCATTAATGTAAAGGCTGAACAGAATTGGACCGAGAATACAGCCCTGTGGAATTCTAAAGTTGATGAGAAGTCAATCACTTGAGTGATCACCTGCTTTGACTAGCTGTTTCTGATTGCAGAGCTAACTCTTGAACCTGTTAAATGATATGCCTCGTATTCCCAAGCTCTCAAGTTTGTTTTAGGAGTAGCGCAATCGATATTGTATCAAAGGCCTCCGTAAGGTCAAAAAAGCACCCACTCACACTAATCGTCGCAATGAAATGCGACGCTAAGTGTGAGTGGGAGTTTTTTTTTAGTTTCGTTTCGTAGGGTGCAGTTGGATTGGGTCCAGGGGCGGCAGACTCGGGGACGTTTGTCGCCCCCCACATTCATCAGGACATGGTGGCGGCGCGTAGTGTTCCACGCGCGCCCCTCTTAGACGTCCGGGGGGGAGTCTTAACACCTCACTCCCCCCCTTGACCAGAGAAGTGGCCCGCCGGAAGTATCTCCAGTTCCCGCGACCCGCGACGTAGGTGTGAGATGGAAAACCGGGGTGGTTTTTAGTCAGTAAGAGTCTGACAGACCCCTCCGCCCGCCCCAGGGCGGAGGACATCCGCGAGGATTTTCCACACAGTACCAAAAAAAAAAGGGTGCAGTTGGATGAAGAAGCTTGTTGCGATGCTTTATGCAACTCAGATGACCCGAAGTGTTTGATTGTGAATTTACTGCGGCTTATTGTGTGTATGTTTTGTTATTGATCTGTTGAGAATATCTATTAAATTATTTATGGCTTATCTGGCTCAGTTAGAGTTTATGACATCAGACCAATCTGTATTCATTAGCTCTGTGGCATTTGCTTCAGTGTCAAATTAATTGGCCCAACGGGTTTTTGGCGATTTACAGGAACTGTTTTTAAAGATGTGGCAACCATGACAACGTCATGATCTGATATTGAGCATTGGCTGACTATCAACGGATTTATAGTTTGACTTAATAAAAATGTGATCTATACCAGCTCATTCTCTAGATGATTCAGTGACAGCAGGTAAAAGACCATGTGAGGCCATCAGGCACAGATATTACCATCCACTGCTGAACGTAGGCCTCCCACGCCATGCCCAAACGCTGTCTCCACTGTAAGATTTGTCTGTTCCATATAACATCTGTTCGTCTGCAGACATGGTCGGACCACTTTTACTCCGATCTTCCTTTTCATACCGAGTTCTCTCCGGGCCTCGGAAAGCACGTTAAACCGTTGGTCCCGACTGTCATTCGTAGATCTTTGGCAGTCGTTATGGGTAGTCAGAAGCCAGAAAGTCTGACAGCCAGTCTTACCAAGGGGTATCGTGTTACCAAGTACCTAACTGGGTTGATTAGTATGGAAATAAAAGCGGAGGTCAGATGAAATTTAGACTTTTTAAGCCGAATTAAACAAAGTTGGCAAAAGGCTAGGCAGATGATGATGACTTTCAGTTGTAATCTAACAGTAAAATATTTCCGCAATCTTCTAATTGTTCGCATGTGTGATAATGTATGATAACGTTCCTATAATAATAATAATGATTGTTGATATAGCGGTTCCGCATGACGAGAACCTCGTGAAAACCGAGAAAGATAAACAAATTAAGTATCTTGACTTGGCTCGCGAGGTTATCGACATGTGGGATGTGAATACAGCAGTCATTGCGCCGATAGTCGTTACGGCCAATGGACTCATTTCCAAGAGCCTCGACCAACACCTAAGGAGGCTCTCCTTGGGCAGCTGGATCAAGGGCTTGATACAGAAAGCGGTACTCCTGGACACGGCGCGTATAGTCAGGAGATTCCTCTCTCAGGAGCCCTGACCACCGGTAGCTTGGACCCTATTCCCGATACCGGTGGGCTACTATTTTTTATATTTTTAAATGTTTTTATATTTTTTTTACTAATATTTAAAAATATAATACAATATGTAAATAAAATAAATAAATGAGAATAATAATAATAATAATAATATGTGGGGACATTTTCACACACGGCCATCTGACCCCAAACTAGGGAAACCCTGTACTATGGGTGTCAGACAGCTGATATACATACACAATTACATTTTTTTTTGTAAATACATACATATATAGATAAACAACACCCAGACACAAGGCAAACACAAGTGCTCATCACACAAATGTTTACCCTGGGCGGGAATCGAACCCGCAACACGCTGCACAGCAGTCGATCGCTCAGCCACTGTGCCAACCGTGTCGTCTATTACGACAAGTAAAGCCATGGATGTAACTAACGATGCATAAATTGTTTTATGTAGTTGTAATTATAATTGTTACATGTTGGTACAAGGAAATTTATAACCAATGGTGTATGTACCGTAGTACTTCTCTTACTTTTCTTCACAAGTACGTATACTTGTGTTGTGAGTAGTCAATATAGTGAGTGATTATGGTGATTAGTGCCGAATTAAGCCACCTCGGGGCCTGTAGCAAGTGGCAGTGTTTTGTGCGTGTTATGATGTGATTACTTGACAACTTTTTTTATAGAATTCTTTCCTGCAACGAGGTTTGTATCAATAATTGTTTACAAATTAAATATAGTTATCTATTCGTTGAAATATTTCTTAGTGAGCAACTTGTCCACGCTAGGCCGAAAATGGCAATGGATCCAATAATTATTATTTAAATGCTCACCAAAATAATTCTTAAAACCCTAACACTAAGTACCAAGTAGAATATGTTAACTTCAAATAAAATAGACCCACCCTATACTGAGGTGCCTAAAGAATAACGTTTTAAGCTCCAAAATAAATATACACTAAATCAGAATAATTGTACATGTTGTATTTATATTCTTTTTGCTTCCCAAAATGGATAAATGCTCACAAAATCTTGCGAATTCTTGCTTTTTCTCTTGAAATCTTGCTTTTTGACCCTTAGGTCCCCCTAGGGCGAATCCAACATGGTTAGATTAGGATAGAACTGTGACCCCACACGCACGAGGCGAGCGTGCCGCGGTAGTGGCCGCCGGGTGGCAGAACCAAATTGCTTTTTACAGTCAAACTCAAAATGTCAGCAAAACTGACTAGTTAAATTGAAAGTCTTGAAATAAAATATTGGTATCTAATTAGCGATATTATAAAATATTTGCGTTTATAAATCTTTATGGCATAGAATAAAAAGAAAAATACGTTCATTTTTACAATACTTTAGAAAACACAATTTGGTGAGCATTTATTTAGTTTTAAGGTGTATATTATTTTAAGTATGTAATGCCAATAAACGCATTTTTCTTTCTTTCTTTCTTTCTTTCTTTCTATCCATTCTGGCAGGTATTTCCATACCTATGTTCAACAATGGACGTCTTTTGGCTGATGCTGATGATGAAGTTGCAATTTATTCGTACTACCTGTGCAAAGCCAGGCCCGGACACTAGTCAAACATAAGTCTGAAGAAGCATTGAGTAAGCGTACTGATAAAAAACTGAACTATTTATAGAACAAAAAATAATTCAGCACAACATATACTATTTTAATATGAATTAATATTAATTAGGTACCGTCAAGGTAGGCTGGCCAAGCCAGCCAGAGCCAAGACAACATAAAAACAACTTCCGGTAAAAAAAAAATGTTTATTGTTACAAGAGTTGAATTATCTAACTGTTGTCTTCACACTAGAATCTTCTGTGTCAGGGGTACCAGAATCTCCTAGAAGAATAATCATGACAGAAAATCTGAAAATGTCCGAGTCCGGGTTCCGTACACACTGAATGCAAAAAAACTCGGACAAGTGCGAGTCGGACTCGCCCAGCGAGGGTTCCGTTCAAATTCCGTGATTTGGTCTCCCATACAATAGTTTATTTTACCAAAAAAATCTAATTAGTCCGTCAGTTAGATTATCGAAAAATATTGGATTTTATATTTGTTTTTTTGTTTTGTTTTGACAATCAATAAAAACTGACGAAAATAAAACGCATCAAAGATCATGAGTGGGGGTTTATGACGTCACTTCGTCAGTAAAAGTGTACTGACATAGTGATGTCACACGAGTTTTCGACGCACTGTATCGTCTTTATTTTTTGTTTGCGTGAAAAAAGAAAAAACACGTGTCCAATATTTTATGGAAATCTATCTGACAGACTAATGTAAATTAATTTAATTTCGCATTTAATGTATTCATAGTAGCTTTAAAAGAATTAAATATGTACAAAGCTTTAAAATAAATTAATATATATATATATATATTATGTACAATGGAGGGCTCACAGGGCATTAAAAAAACTCGTCCGCATCGCTCTCAATGGGACAAGTGCCCAGAAGGCTAGCAGCATTACCACGTTGAATGGCAATGCTAATTCTTTGGCCCAAGAAATAGCCAGCCCTCTGGTCACGTGAAGAGTCGACCAGCAAGAAAAACAAGGTGAGCACTCGGACCCCATGGCCCTAGTGTTTCAATCCCAAACGGCTCAAACATATAACTTCCAAGAAGGTTGTTATATTTACGCCGTTTGAGGTTTTCGGCACCTGCAGCAGCCGCCCCGGACTAATTAGATTTTTTTGGTAAAATATCCTATTATGACCGCGCATCCTCTCGGCAAAAACTGCTGCTATGGGGAAAAGCTTTTTTTGTATGGCTCCTAGAGTATATAATAAGATACCACAGGGGTATAAAGCTTTACCCATAAATCAATTTAAAAATAAGGTTAGAAATTTATTAATAGACAAATGTTACTATAATGTTAACGACTTTTTGACGGATACTCTTTGAAATGTTCTAATTTATATTTATATTTGTAATTTCCATAAAATGTAATATAGTAATTTAAAAAATATCATTATAATAAATAGTATACAATTAAATTTAACTGACAATTTAGTGATGGATATACAACGTATGTAAACAAAACTTTGGTTTACTTAGACTATAATATTTTTTTTGTCATGTTATGTAAAAAATTTGTACGCCTCGCCAGGTAAAACATGTACGGACTTCTTATACCTTTTTTCTAAGATCTTGCATGCTTTAATTTGTATGTAAACGCATGTTATGACAAATAAATTTATCTTTATCTTTATCTTTATCTTTATCCTCGATGATTGATTGCGTCATAGTCATAGTCATAGTCATTTATTCATAAACAATAAATTGTGTCTGAAATTACATGGTAAGTATAAATATAAAATTAAATCAAATTACATGAGAGAAAAACACGTTAAATATTACAACTATGCATAAATACTATATAATATAGTATAGGAACTTCGTTAAAGATCGTCAACAGCATAAAGACACTTATTCAACAGGAAACTTTTAAGTTGACTTTTAAAGGAGCTTGAGTAGATAGCGCTTTTTAAATCCAGAGGCAACTTATTAAATAATCTAACCGATTGATAACTGGGTCTGTGCTTCACAATATTCAAATTAGGCTGTACCTTGTAACGTTTTATGTCTTGTCTACGTGTGCTTTCTCTCATTTGCCTTTCTTCTGCGGTATCGTATTCATGTATATACTTGGCCATGTTACATAGAAGCACAAATACATAAATGCTCGGCACTGTTAGTATATTCAGATATTTATAATGTTCTCGGCAACTTTCTGTTTGCGGGATACGGACTGATGTACGAATTGCGCGTTTTTGTAACACAAAAGCTCTTTTGATATTATAGTCATAACTTTTTCCCAAAACATTTATGCTATATCTAATTTTAGATTCTACCAACGCGAAATAAACCATTTTCAATTGCTCAATGCCAATTTCTGTTCTAAGTGCTCTTAAAGCATAACATGCGGAACATACTGATGCATTTATAGCATTTAATTCTGTTTTCCAATTTAGTTGTTCATCTATATGTATTCCTAAGAATGTAACTTCCTTGACAAGGACAATTTTGTCCTCATTCAACACAATCTCTAAATCATCCTTATTACGGGCGTACTTTATATACAGACTATATTTTTATGATTTAATTACAAATGTATAGTTTTCAGACTTTTCCCTGTACTTGTTGTCTAAGGGAGAGTAACTGTAGAGTACAAGGTTCGAACCCCTTTGAATATCTCAAAGGGGTTCGCCGTTATAGAGTCTGAAAGATACTTCAAAAAACTTGATTACAGTATTCTATGCCGTTATCTGTACGGATAGTTTTATATCTTCTGATTCAACTCATGGCTCTGGTGAGAGGAGTCCTCGCCAATAGGTTGGTTCTGGCTGCAGGCACAGCAAGCAGGGGCGGGCGTCGCCGCCTCCACACGTACCTGTCTGGCGTCCGATTAAAGACTGCATCTACATCACCCCCGCACTCAGTACCGGGCCAAATGCTCAGGGTTATTGGCATGTATACAAGCCTTAATGTAGATTTCAGAGTAATTTTTCTCAAGTACACACAGTATTTTTACACATTTGGTAACTAAAGTATGGACGCAGTATATTAATAAGTACTTAGTTACATATATAGTATGTAGGTACGTATGTTTATTTATGCCTAATGTATTTTTATCACGTAAAGTCATTGTCTAATTCGTCTAGAGGTCTTATTTTTAGGCAGAACTCAAGGTGATATATTAGATTCAATTATGGTATATGGAATCCTTCTAGTAATTTCGTTCTATTTTTTTCTTTCGACAACAGCTCTTGAGAACAATTTTATTAAACGTTAGTTTTGTTGTAGATCTACTTATCTTGTGAACCGTAAATTGTAATCTTATATAACAAAATCTTCTGTGCGTGTGTATGAAAGTGAACTCCACCTAAACGGCTGGACCGATTTTGATGAATTTTTTTGTGTGTGTTCCATTGGATTCGAGAATGGTTTAGATTTACAGTTGGACCCGGTAGGTGGCGCTGCAGTTGAGTTGTCGGACATTTTTATTTTAAGGGCAGGACAACGTCTGCCAGGTCCGCTAGTAATAATATAATAATAATAATAATAATATAATAATAATAATCTTCATTGCACATATATTGATTACAAAAAAGCCTTCGACAGTGTTCCTCATTCCTGGTTAATAAAAATTTTAGAGATCTATAGAATAAACCCGAAAATTATTGATTTTTTACGCCTAATTATGCCACAGTGGAAAACAACACTACAGATAAATTGCAGTTACATTACCGTCACCACACGACAGATATCAATAAAAAAAGGTATCTACCAAGGTGATTCCTTAAGCCCATTGTGGTTCTGTCTCGCACTAAACCCTTTATCTCATTTGCTGCAAAACAGTAAGACCGGATACTGCCTCAAACACACTACACATGAAACAACAATATCACACCTTATATATATGGACGACATCAAATTGTACGCAAAATCAGAAAAAGATATGAAACGTTTAGTAGAAGTAACAGCAGAATTCAGTAGGGACATTAACATGCAATTTGGTTTAGACAAATGTAAAACACTTCACATTGTAAAGGGCAAAGTACGACCTGGCGACTATGTAGTAAATGACACGGACACTATAACAGCAATGGAGCCGACTGATTTATACAAATATTTAGGGTACACTCAGTTGAAAGGAATAGACCATGTAAGAATTAAAAATACAATAACAACAGAGTACAAGAAAAGACTTAACGCCATCTGTAAAACCCAACTCTCGAGTAAACATCTCATTAAAGCCATAAATACTTTCGCTATCCCTGTACTGACGTATTCATTCGGAGTTATAAAATGGACTAAAACAGACACTGAACAATTAGAACGAACTACACGCACTACACTCACGAAACATAACCACCTACACCCTAAATCTGCCATAGAAAGACTCACCATCAAACGGCAACATGGAGGCAGAGGCCTAATAGATATCCAGCACCTATGGCGAAAACAAGTTAGTCGGCTAAAAACATTCTTCCACACAAAATCTCGCACTAGCGATATACATAAAGCCATAGTCACAAACGATCTCAACTACACACCACTTAACCTACACGAGCAGACAGATACACCAAACAACACCAATGACGACCGACAGAATCAAAAAATTGAAGATTGGAAGCAGAAAGTACTTCACGGACGACATCCTCATGACCTAGAGCAACCCCACATAAACACAGTAGCATCAAATAAGTGGCTCAAAATAGGTATTTTATTCCCCGAAACTGAAGGATTTATTATAGCCATCCAAGACCAGATCATTAACACAAGGAACTACAGAAAATATATAATCAAAGATCCTACAGTAACCAATGATAAATGCCGGAAATGTCACATTCAACCGGAAACGATACAACACATTACAGGCGCATGCACTACACTTACACAGACAGACTACACTCACAGACACAATCAGGTAGCCAACATCGTTCATCAAAAACTGGCACTCAAACACGCACTCATACAAAACACCAACACACCTTACTACAATTATACTCCACAAACAATCTTAGAAAATACCACACATAAACTCTACTTCGACCGCGCTATACTAACCGACAGAACCATCCATTATAATAGACCGGATATAACCCTACAGGATAAAATAAATAAAGTTACTTACCTGATAGACATTGCAGTCCCCAACACACACAACGTACAGAAAACAATCACTGAAAAAATAAGTAAATACACAGAGCTGAAGGAGGAAGTTACTAGAATCTGGCGGCAAGAAAAAGTATACGTAGTCCCAATAGTCCTTTCCACCACAGGCGTTATTCCAAATCACCTTCTCCATAGCCTGAAATTATTAGATCTTAAAGAAACCCTCTATGTAACCCTACAAAAAGCTGCAATATTAAACACTTGCAGAATAGTCAGAAAGTTCATGCAGATAGAAGAACACGAAATAAATCCTCATCACAATACACCATCATGAACACACAATCTACACACCACACGCTACATTTTCTTGGCTTTGGCCCGTAAATGTAGCTAATACCAGCCTCGAGCTGAGAAGAACAAACAACACACCTAAATAATAATAATAATAAGGAGGCTCTCGTTAGGCGGCTGGATCAAGGGCTTGATTCAGAAGGCAGTACTTCTGGACACGGCCCGCATTGTCAGGACGTTTCTCTCTCTGGAGCCCTGACCGCCGGTAGCTTGGACCCTGTTCCCGATACCGGTGAGGTACTATTTTTTTATATTTTTAAATGTTTTTGTTTTTATATGAATATTTAAAAATGTAATTTAATATGTATATAAAATAAATGAATGTGAATAATAATAATAATAATAATATGTGGGGACATTTTCACACACGGCCATCTGACCCCAAACTAGGGAGACCCAGTACTATGGGTGTCAGACAGCTGATATACATACACAAATACTTTTTTTTTAATACGTACATATATAGATAAACAACACCCAGACACAAGGCAAACACAAGTGCTCATCACACAAATGTTTACCCTGGGCGGGAATCGAACCCGCAACACGCTGCGCAGCAGTCGATCGCTCAGCCACTGCGCCAACCGTATCGTCAATTAATTAATTATAGTTGAATAATTGGTTTATTCAACTATAATTAATTAATTGACTAACTGACTTGATTTGATTAGACCGTGTGGTGTCGGACGTAAAGAATAGCACCATCCCATATCTTTCCATGGGTGTCGTAAGAGGCGACTAAGGGACTTACCAGAGAATGGGCAGCAGCGTTCTCTGTGCCTTTGTAACAACCGTACTGTGATCGCCAATCCGCCTGCCAAGCGTGACGATTATGGCAAAACCCCCCCTTGGGGAGGCCTATGTCCAGCAGTGGACGTCTTTAGGCTGAAATGATGAATCGGTTTATTACCTATTTGGTTATACCTTGCGTTATTATTTATTTAATTACGGTTCAGAAGATAAGTACCTACAAAAATAACTAACATTTAATTGTTGTTACAATTGTTTGTGTGTGTATTACTATGGCCGCGATTACATCAAAAATAAAATAAGTTCAGGACGTTTCAGCGGATAGGGCGATACAGTTTGGTGTTGTAGCTTCAAAACTATCATCTATATCGAAAATTTAGGTTCACCACTCGAGTTTAAGGATCAACGAATTCGCTACACTTCTCAGTTCATTGAAAAACTATTTCAAATGACAATGCCAGATCCTGCCCCACCCATGTACAGAAAAAGTAAATTAATGAAAATAATTGTAATGAATAGGTATAGAACCTTTCTATACTAAATTGTTTTTCTTTAGAACTTGCGGATTACGAAATACCTACCCACAAAATACAAACTCATTTTACCTAAAATACAATTTAACCTATAATCAATGTCATTATTGTTTTTAGATTTAAACGGAAACCGCAAGTTCTACAGTCACTAAGACTAATGTTTAGTTATCAGCAATAAATAAACAGTTAGATGCTATATATTGCACATGACTTTTATTGAGTGGGGCCAAGTTCTATAGAGTTTCTGGCATTGTCCTTTCTAAACAAAACTGTACATACGAGTAAATAATTATAATAGGTATTTCGGTTAAGATATTATTTTCTGCAGAAATATTGAAAAAATAAATCATTATTTTAAATATTGAAAAAATAAATAAGCAAATCAACGTCAAGCTAATATGCATGCAATATGTTTACCGCCGGGATTGAACTTCCGACCAGCCTGCAGCTTGCAAGGCGCTGCCGCACTGTTACGCAATGTTCATCGATGACAGTAGGTCTAAAATATGGTAATGGTGGGGTGGCGTTGTGGCGAAAGAGCGCCTACGACAATGTATCTTCTTAGCAGTGCAACAGTGTGCGTCTTGTTGCTATTAAAATAACTGTAGGCGGTAAGTCGCTTCTAGTGTTCTCGGTATTCATATTCATATTCATTTATTTGCATTCTACAAAGTTTAACAAGATGAATTAACGGGCTTAGAGCTAAGAATCTTTGTAGACCCTGTGAGGGCACAGCATAATTATTGTTATTATATTATTAACTAAAATTATACATGAACATTGAATAGTACCTAATTACTTACATTTGCATAAAAGTCAAAAACCATAACATAAATAAATCTGTTACTTTACTTAGAGATTGGTCAACTCTTAACTGCCATGGTTTTTATCTTGATTATTTTTTATGCTTTGTATTTCTAGATTACCTTCATTGTTTTCACATATAGAAGCAACAAGAATAATGTAAGCAGTATTTTGTAAAAACCTGATTTTAAAAGAGTGTCCGTGGAGTTTCTTGCTCGTTCTTCTCCATAGAGACCTACCTACGTTTTGGAACGAGCAACTAGCTTCAACTCTCTGACTAACTGACCGACTCCTTGACAATTCAAAAGTGCCTGTAAATGGTTTAATTGAAATAAATGCTTTGACTTTGACTTTGACTTTGACTGGTAAGTGGGTACCTATTTTCTTGAAATACTATTATTACATTTAGGTTATTACAATTGATACTTATTTTATTATTACAATTATTATAAATAATAGGTATATATTATTATTAGAATTTATACTTATTTAATACTTATATATTTACTCAGGTAATTAATACTTATTTAATGAGATCGTAGTTTAATTAGTTTACAAATTCGGAGCGGATAAAGAGATACATTTTATTTACGTGAATCACAATTTAAGTATACATGCCAACAGAGTCGATGGAAAATCTTGGTGAATTTGTGGAGTGTCTTAGTGAGATTAATACGATTATAGACACATACACGTACGTGAGTGATGCACATGGTACTACCAGTTGGCAAGGGCGTCGCCAGCCGATGGCCCAGGGGGGGGCAAGTTGATGTTGTGGAGGATAGGAATAGCATGAATTTTAAGTACCTACAGTCAAAAGCACATGAAGCCTTACTAAGCGTTTGTACTAAGGGCTCCTTCACGGTTGTACGTTGTTTCATAACTAATAGTTTTATAGAATTTTGTTTCACATAAAATTTTTCTAGTAATTTCGTTTCATAGAATCAATACGCAGAATACTTACTTTGAAGATTTTTAAATCATTGATTTTTGTTTCACATAAAGTTTATTGTTAGAATAACCATATCATAGAATAACAAATCAAATATTCTTTATCCTTATATTTTTTATTTAATATAAAACTTATTCCCAAGAATGGGAGTCTCAGTTCTAACCTAACTTACTGCGCGTTCGTGCAAGCAACCATGCAGCATGCAAGCAAGCATGCAGCGTGCAAGCAAGTATGCAGCATACAAGCAAGCATGCAGCGTGCAAGCAAGCATGCAGCATGTAAGCAAGCATGCATCATGCAAGTGAGCATGCAACATGCAGCAGGCATAGTTTCTATCACGGCTCTGGCGTTGCGGGGCTCCGGCGGTCCCACTCGAGCTTATCGTCGCAGATGGTATTCACGTTTACCACCGCGGCTGAGGCTGGCCGGCGAAGCCGGCCAGTAAGCCGAAGCTGCTAACGGCTAACGGCTAACGCCGAGCAGGCGTTAAAACCACCTGCTCCTCAGCTCGCGGGACGCATCGCCCCTCCACGCCTACGCAGATTTAAATTACACTCTAGGGGTAGGGCAGACAAGACTACGTGGAGTCGGTTTCACAGCGATTCGTTTCTATCATCAACTTTGGTAGCACAACATATTGACTTTTTAAGACAACATTTTTGTTTTTGTCTATTTATATCTATACATTTTTGTTGAAATAAATTCCATGGAAAATACAACAAAAAACAGTATTCGTTAAAAAAGAATTCTACTTTTTGATAAGTTTGTTAAACAAAAAAATGTGATTAAAAATTCATTAAATTGTGTTTCTGTGAAATATTTTTCATTGAAGTAAATAATCTTTGAAACAATAATAGTCGAAATAAAAATACGAGAACCAAATATTATGTGAAACATTTTCTAGGAAACGAAATTCTATGAAGTTTCTGTCTGCGAAACAAGGGGACACCCTTCTTCACACTGGCATTTGTCCAGCGTAAGCGTTCGATGATCATACGCGCAGCGCAGACGCCGCGGCATCGGCGTTTCTTCTGTAGATAATTAAACACTGCGTTAGCGCGGCGCAGGCATCGGCGGAATTATACTAAAGTATACCGAAACGACATTGCTTTGAGCGGAAACGGCTTTGAGTTTGTTGTTTTATATTGCCACCGACTTCCGAAAGTAAAGTAATATGTGTTATGTGCTAAAGTTATTTATCACTTTTTAGATTTTAAAGGCTGTTTTCTTTTTTTTGAAAAAAGTTTTTATTTTTGGCTTTTTAGTGTTGCCTTAACATCCAAATCCATGAAGAAACGGCGGCACACTTAAAAGAGATTGTAAATCCCCAAAGAATGAAGAAACTAAAACGTCGTCTAAGTATTTTTTTTCGGAATTTGTTGATATTCTCAAAAAGGGCTAGATCAATTTTGGTAAAATTTATATGGGACCATTTCCGAATAACCCCCTTTCGAACAAAAAAAAGAATTTTGCAAATCCGTCTACATTATGACAGAGTTATGCCCGAACATACATAAAAAAAAAATACAAACATTCGAATTGATAACCTCCTCCTTTTTGAAGTCGGTTAAAAAGAAAAGAGAGGAGGTTTATAAGATGTCTTGGCTTATTTGTGCTAAAAAAATTCACATCTTCCGCTTCAATGCATAGGACGGCCGCGGAGGCCGTTCTGATATCGAGAGGAAGCACATTCCAGAAAGGAATGGACTGGACATAAAAGGAGGAATGAACAAAATCAGCAGTATGAGAAGGGCAAAGCAAGATAAGATTGTTAAAAGACCGTAGATTAGGAACCTAATAATTTACATTTACAGAAGACTGTGTGAAGTGTGAAGAACATAGATATTGAAAGTGGGATATTAGATAAGATGGAGGGGAGAGACAGTGGAGCAGGGAGGAATGCGTTGTCAACGCACGCAAACTATTTTGGCGAATAGGCAATTATTTTACCTCGAACCTGTAGCTTGACACATGGTCATATTTCCTGACGAAGGTACTCGAGTCACTATTTCGGTGGAGCAAGGAAGCGCGGGCGCGGGGCGAGCGTCCTATACAGCGACACATGGAACTGCGTCGGTCTAAGCTTCGCGAGGTCCTGGTGGCGGAATGGCGGGACTTGCCATCATCGAGGTGGTCCGGTCAGTGCTCGAGCGCTGGCTCGGGAGGAGGCACGGCTCCCTGTCGTTTCGGGTGACGCAGGTGCTCTTGGGGCATGGTTGCTTCGGGAAGTACCTGTGTCGCATAAACAGGGAGCCGGACGCCCGGTGTCACCACTGCGTCGACTGCCGGGAGGACACGGCGCGGCATACGCTGGCAGAGTGTGCCGCTTTGGAAGACCTGTCGCTGCCGGAGGCACAGCAGTAAAGTGAAGGAGAAGAAGCAAAGATTTTAAAAGGAAAATCGCTACGAAGACAAATATCAACATCATCTCCTCCCTTTCTAGTTGTATCATTAAGGATAAGAACGAAACCGGGAAGAGGGTAGGTTGTAGAGAGAAGATGAGGTTTGAGCCAACTCTCAGAATTCAGAACGGTGTGCGTGAACGTAGACATCAGAAAAGGTCTCTCAAGTGACTTGACAAATTCATAAATCGGTTGCATAACAGCTGATTGGTTAAAGTGACTAGACACAAAAACCTACACAACACAACAGAAATAATTCGTATTTATATTCTGAAGGTGGAAGAATTTTTTGCTAGGTCAGTTCGGGGTTTGCTGGCCAGGGGCTGGGGGCCCTCTGAGCTTGGGGGCCCCGATGCTTCGCACCACCTAGCCTTCCGATAGCTACGCCACTGTGTACAATAAATAAAAATTGTAACGAACATTATTATATTTATTATTAAATTATTGTGATGGTATCACAATAATTTTCGACAAAATATAGGATTATAGAATAAGGGGACAAAAAGAATTTGTAAGCAATTAAATATTCAATTAGGTGCAAAATTTTAATATCGAAGAATTCAAGCAAGAACCTTATTTTTGATCAATTAACTATTTTTTGAGTGTCTAGGGGGGGGCAGCTGCCCCTACCTGCCCCCCCCTGGCGACGCCCTTGCCAGTTGGTTAGATCACTGGGTGGTACAGGTCGCGTCATGTGAAAAGAACGCTGGCGGTAAAGCTACGCATAGGTGATTTATCGGTCTATTTGGTGGTATGAGGTGCGGTGCGGGGCGGGCGGGTCACGCGCCGCGTGCTTGCTGAAGCGCTATTGGTTCGTCAGTCGACATTTGCTTTCTGTCCAGTGTCCACGTTACGTTCGCTCGAAAAATACCATCGCGCAGAAAAGTTTTTCATTACGAAACGGTTTTACATAGAAAAGTGAGAAAAATTATTTATGACGTATATATTGTTTTATGAAAAGAGAGTCTGATACTAATCCAGTTGATAATTTAAAACAATGCATGAAACGGGCCGCAGACGCAACAATTAATATTTTTGTACCAGATTAAACATTCTACATTGAATCAAACATGTTTTTTCTATTTATTGATATCCTATCAAATATATATTTTTAATGTAGTACCTACCAATAACCAATATACAAAGCCGCGAGCGAATTCTAGTTAAAAAATAAAACCATAGGCGCGAGTGTACCCATGCGAAAACACATCCCCTCCACTTTCTTCCAGCGTTCTTTTTACATGACGCGTACTGTAACTGATGCGGCGTGGAGCTCAATTAATAACATTAGAGTGCGATATGACGTGAGTTGGTCGGATCATTTACCGATGGTAATAACATGCGATCTAAGCATAATAAGGCCTAAAATAACGCCTGAGTTGCCAAAGACTAACAAGATAATTTGGGGGAACAGAGACTTGTTGCAAATCGAAAACTTTAGTGAATATCGTAACAATAAGTTAAGAGATATTGACTTTCCGGTTGAATTGAATAAGTGTTGTTATAATCGGTGTGAGAATATAGAACACCGAAAAATTATAGATAACTAGCTTCTGCCCGCGGCTTCGCCCTCGTAAAAAAGAACGATTATCCCAAGGGAACACATTATCGGGATAAAAAGTATCCTATGTGTTAATCCAGGAAATGGTCTACCTGTGTGCTAATTTTCATGCAAATCTGTTCAACGGTTTACGCGTGATTGAGTAACAAACGTCCAAACATCTTCACAAACTTTCACATCTATATATATAAAAGGCAAAGGTGACTGACTGATGTATCAACGCACAGCCTAAACCGCTGATCGTAGAGACCTGAACCTTGAAGGGTGTGTTCTTTGTATGACGTAGGCATCCACTAAGAAAGGATTTTCCGAAATTCTACCCCTAAGGGTGTGAAAAACGGGGGCAAAGTTTGTATGGGACAACGTGATTCCTTGGTCCTATCTACTTCAAATTTCGCAGAAACATTCTTTAACAGAATTGATGGAAGATGGGTTTCGTATTTTATTGAAATTCACCACGTTACGGAGTTAAAAATGGGTAGAAAATTATTTTGAGGGTGATTTGCATCGAAGTTGATATCAATACTCCTTAGTGCTTTTGATTTAAATACATTTTATTTTGACACATGTCATGTTTGAAAACTCAACTCAAAATAAATATTATTACCATATTATTATCTTAGAATGTTAACGCACATATTATATTACTCTGTGATTATTACATGATACTGCAGAAGAATTACATATAGTTTTGAATACATTCAATTAAACGATTATAAAAATAGTGTGGCGAAGAGAAACACTTTCAAAATTTTTCGAAAATTCCCAATCGTCGGAGACATTTGTTTGTTTTGTGGAATTGCAAACCCAGTACTTTTGTAGGAGAAATATCGGCATCATCTGTCCGAAGACTTCTTGCGAGTTTTGAGATCAACTACTAAAGGTGGCATTGAACACAATGAGAAACGTATTCTTAACAATTCTTACTTCTCTTCAAAACGTCGTCGTTTACATCGGCGTCATTCCTGTGGTCAAGTTTGGGTTACCGGCCCCGCAATCATTGGCACATTAAAATCGTGGAATACACTGTCGAAAACAATTACGATCCAGGTGCAATGAGTACTATCGTAAATAACCACGTCAGCGTGTTCAAACCAAGACATGATGGGTAATAGGGTCACAGTTCTGTTTAGTGGCGATTTCCGGCAGACGCTGCCTGTAGTGATGCGAGGAACTAGGGCTGACGAGGTAAATGCATCGTTGAAACGATCAACGGTCACGAGTTTATAAATCCCGCTTGACCATCAATATGCGTGCTCAGCTTGGAGGCAATTCACGTGTTCAAGAATTCTCCGACGTTCATTTAAAAGTTGGTGAAAGCTCTCTACCAGAGGAGAGAGGGCAGGAGGATCTAACAGAGACTCTTGGTATTGTAGTATCTACAATAGAACAACTGATTCATGTTTTGTACAGCGACATCAGTCAAATACCGCATCAACAGCATTTGGGTGTGTGAACAGGCTATTATAACAAAATTGATCAAGCTGCAGCGATCAATAAAAGCATTTTGTTTCTCTCAAATTGAAGGGAGAGAAGTAGTATATATCTCAATGAACACTGTAGTCGAGCAAGATGACGCCACACGACGCCGTAGAATTTGGAATAGAATTCGCTTACGGCAAGTGGACTTCTAGCGCACATCATCCAGCTGAAGGTCGGTGTACCTATTATTTTGTGTAACAGAAATCGGCTCGAAGTCGTCTGTCTGCAGAGAAATAATTATCATTGAAGCTGAAATTGTAACAGGTTGTGGCGTTGGTAAGAGTGTTTATATCACGTATACCACTGATTCCCCACAATTACCCCTTCCAATTCAAGCGTGCGCAATTCCCTGTGAGCGTGTGCTTTGGCATGACTATAAACAAGTCTCAGGTCGGTCGGTGTTTGTCACACTGAAGGCTGCGGTTGTCGATCTCAGGACCAGCTGCTTTGCCTACGGCCAACTATACGTCGCTTGCTCTCGTGGAGTCTCGCGTCACCAGTCCTGACTCTTTGAACATTTTGACTAACGGCAAAACTACAAATATAGTTTACAGAGAGGTTTTATAAATATATAGCTAAGGTTTCTTAATGTGTTTTCTTCTTTTCAAACATATTTGGGTTTGGAGTTTCAACATTTGTTGTGTACGTATGTGTAATAAAATAAAATCTATATATATATAAGCGAAAGGTCATTCACTCACTCATCACGATATATCGAAAACCGCTTGACATATTAAGATGAAATTTGGCAGAGAGGTAGTACATAGTTAGTAGACGTCCGCTAAGAACGGATTTACTACAGGGCCGGATTAAGGAGGTCTAATGGGTCTCGCAAGTTTGTATGAAAGTCCTTCATTTTTTGCACTACAAACTTGATTATCGGCAGAGAGGTAGGTAATTAGTAGTAGACGTCCGCTTAGAACGGATTCTACGACAGGGCTGGATTAAGGAAGTCTAATGGTTCTCGCAACTTCGTATGAGAGTTTTGATTCATTTTTGAACTATCGACCTGAAATTTAGCAAGTCTAGAGTTTATGAGTAGGAGACATTTGCTAAGAAATAATTTTGTGACAGCTTGAACTTGCTCTCGCAAGTTTATATATATAGGGTGACTGGTAATTAGTGTACGATACTTAAACACGTGATTGTATTCATGATAACAAACAACTTTCCTGAAGAAGAAATGATTTTTGTACTGGTTCACTTTTATCACAATAACACAACAGCCGCAGCCGTATGAAATTCACGCGCGCGCGCGCCTGTGACCTAAAGTGAACCAGTACAAAAAATCATTTTTTCTTCGGGAAAGTTGGTTGTTATCATGAACACAATCACGTGTTTAAGTATCGTACACTAATTACCAGTCACCCTATATAAATCCTTGGCTTTTTGCATCTGTAAATTGGTAAAGAGATAGAATATAGTTAAGTTATGTCACATAGAAACCGATTTTACGACAGGGCCAGTTTAAGGGAATATAACCTAACTCTATGTGTTCAACAAACATTTATTGATTACTTATAATACAACAAATAGAAAATACAACTTAATGAAATTCAGACGAATCAAGGTCTTAATATTTTTTGTTATGACATTCGTAAAGCTATAGCTCAAATATTTCTTTGTTTTTCCCCGGGTACTACTGTGACGCTTTTTTGTGGATAAAAGTATCTTATAATACGTAGAACCTGGTATTTACATATCACCATATTAATTACCAAATTCCAGACAATATTTTATACATCTTTGTTTATCCCACATTGACCATCGTTTTCTGTAAAACTATAAATTTAAGTAAGTAAGTAAGTAAGTTTATTTATTTGTCTAAACATGGTGTACATACATTTAATTTTAGAATGCTCACATTTAAACAGTTTCGAGTAGACTTAAGAGTCGGAAAAGTTTTCTCCGCAGCACTCAGGCCATCCAGGACCGACCACGTACGGTCAGACGTAAGTTGTGGGAATATCACCCACCGCCACTGAACTTCTTTCAACCCAGGAACACTTGGCACTCGGAAGTGATTTGCAGTGGCCTAAATGGAAAGCAGTCAATAGAGTGTGCTCCCAAAAAGGCCTATATATATCACTTTAGGTCACAGGCGCGCGCGCGCGTGAATTTCATACGGCTGTTGTGTTATTGTGATAAAAGTGAACTAGTACAAAAATCATTTTTTCTTCGGGAAAGTTGTTTGTTATCATGAACACAATCACGTGTTTAAGTATCGTACACTAATTACCAGTCACTCTATATAGGCTATTATTATTATTACAGTGCCCAAAGTGACCCGTCACCTGTACCTTAGAGGATATTAAAAACGACACTAATGCTGCGATTAATGCAGCTCCTACTGGGTCCAAGCAGTCTAACCACGGATATGAGTCTAACACAAAAAAAAGAACACAAACATCGATTCGAAACGAAGAAGACCACTGTATCATAATCACAAATGCCATCTCTTTAAATATTATAATGAATAGAAATAAACTGCAGCCTGAAAATTAAATCATAAATGTGGTGTATAGGTAGGTTGTAGGGTTTACGTAAATAACATCTATTTTTTTTTTTAAATTGGTGCCTTAACACGTTAGCTGCGGCACCAATTTTTGCATACTTTCCGTTCCTGCGGCACGAGGTATAATCGGCCCGTACCGTGACCAGACGTTAGGGCGACACGCGGTCTATTAGACCCCACCTCCTTTTACAGACTAAAATCCATTTTCTGGCGCGAAATCAAAGATAAATGAGAATTTTGGTCCTTATTGATATAGACAGTGAATTGATGAACCCTAATCCACCGTCGCCCCGGGATCTGATGGCTAGTTTAGGAATTATTAGCAAAACAAAATATGGGATCTTATACACCTCGTAACGCACTGAATTAGGGCAAATTTTCGCTGCGATTAGTGATGGGAAAAATAATATCGACGTTTTTAAACTGTCTTAACTACGCAACGACTTGACCGATTTTGATCAATTATATCTCATTAGATCGTTTTAAGGGCAAAACCTGGCAAAACAACACAAAGCTATCAAAGGATACATTTTTTTTTAAATAATCTAAATTGTGCTTGAAGGCGCCATAAAGAAAAAAAAACCGGCCAAGCCATTATTATCACGATATAGAATAATAGGTAATTCTAGATATGTTGCAAAGTATTAGGTACGTCAATAATCGTTATTACCAATAATATCTTTAGGTATAATATACTTAAGTAATAATATCTTACACTTACTTTAGGTACATAGCTACCAAGATAAGAAAAAACTAGGTACTTACTGAAGATTTTTTCATTAAAAACTTACCTGTTTTGGCTCTGTTTCTGGGTTTTCAACCGACTTCAAAAAAGGAGGAGGTTATCAATTAATGTGTATTTTTTTTTTTTTTTTTTTTTTTATGTTTGTTACCTGATTTCTCGGGACTGGGTGTACCGATTTTGATGATTCTTTTTTTATTTGGAAGCTAGTGCTTCCCGTGTGGTCCCAATTTTGGTCCAGTTCTGACAATGGCATCCATGAGAAAACCGTATAAGTCTTAAATTTGCATTAAGTATGTGCGCGATTTGTTACGCGGCAAACGTAAACCGATTTTGAAAATTCTTTTTTTTATGGATAGGGTATGCTTCAAGGGTGGTCCTATATAAATTTTATCGAAATTGATTCAGCACTTTTTGAAAAATCAACAAATACCCAAAAATTTTACATAGACGACGTTTTAGTTTCATCAATCTTTGTAGTAGTTAACTTTCAATCTCTTCTTAATAGATTTGGATGAGAAGGAGGTACTAAAAAGCGGAAAATAAAAAGCTTTTTACAAAAAACAACAGAACACACATTGACTTTAGTTTCGGAAGTCGGTGGCAATACAAAACAACAAACAGAACAAAGCCACTGAATTTCGAAACTAAAGTCAATGTGTGTTCTGTGCTAAAGTTATTTATCACTTTTTGAAGGCGGTTGTCTTTTTTGTAAAAAGCTTTTTTTTTTAATTAACTTCTTCCGACATCGTTTAGACATGTTCGGCGCTGTAAAAGGACGTGCTCTCCAATCGACGTGATGCACAACACTGGTCGCGGGAAGCTCGCGTTGAGTGCGGTACGAGGTCAGGGGGGATATGGGACGTTTTAGCCTCGTTCCGCACTGTATTAAAATTATATTAATTCAGTGCGGCACGAGGCCTAAGACATCCGGTACCAAGGTAGGTACACCACCGAGTCCGGAACCATTAGTGATCTCAAATATATATTTATCTCTTTCCTACACTGGACCAAACCAAAGCTATGCCATTCGCACGACAGAGAAATTCACTTTTTTGCTTGCCGCACCACAGGGAAGTTGCATCAGGGGTGATTTAGGCCTCGCTTCGCACTTAACGTGAATAGGCATTTTCTGTTGACTGAAATATAAAAATAGTATCCGTTCAATATCATAAAACTTCATATCTTCACAACCACGCGGACGAAGTCGCGGGCAACAGCTAGTTTATAATATTACAAGCTTCTGCCCGCGGCTTCGCCCGCGTAAAAAAGAACGATTATCCCAAGGGAACACAGTATCGGGATATAAAGTATCCTATGTGTTAATCCAGGAAATGGTCTACCTGTGTGCTAATTTTCATGCAAATCTGTTCAACGGTTTACGCGTGATTGAGTAACAAACATCCAAACATCTTCACAAACTTTCACATTTATAATATTAGTAGGATTTATATGGGGATATTGTAGGCATTTTGTGTGAAGATGCTGCAGCTAGTTATGGTAAGGGATTACAGCGTAAAAAATGTTACATAACTGGCTGGAATAAATATGTAAAGGACGCACATGGGCAGGCACGGTTTGATTTTCAAAACTGGACTTTAACCGGTAGGCCTAAAAGTGGTTTATTGTATGATAAGAGGGTTGAAAGTAGAGAGATTTTTGAGAGTAAGTTAATATGGTGTCAAAATAATAATGATCGATTGGAGAGGCGCGCAATGATTATTGACATAGCAGTTCCGCATGACGTGAACCTTGTGAAGGTCGAGAAAGACAAGCAGATAAAGTATCTTGACTTGGCCCATGAGGTTGTCGACATGTGGCATGTGTTACAGCCAATGGCTTAATTGCCAAGAGCCTCGACCAACATCTAAGGAGGCTCTCGTTAGGCGGCTGGATCAAGGGCTTGATTCAGAAGGCAGTACTTCTGGACACGGCCCGCATTGTCAGGACGTTTCTCTCTCTGGAGCCCTGACCGCCGGTAGCTTGGACCCTGTTCCCGATACCGGTGGGCTACTATTTTTTATATTTTTAAATGTTTTTATTTTTTTAAATTAATATTTAAAAATGTAAATTATGTGTATTTAAGATAAATAAATGAGAATAAACGAGGAATGAGGAAACGAAATTCTATGAAATTTCTGTCTGCGCAACAAGGGGACACCGTTATACATGTTATGTGAAAATAAAGTTACGCAAAATAAATGTATATGTATTATTGTAATGTGTATTATTATGAATAAAAAGAAATCTAAACAAAAAAGATATGACTTTGAATAATAGTGTAAAAGATGGTTATGTTGAGAAAGTATAGGAAAACAAATAAAAGTATAATAGATGTTTATTGCTACTGACATTATGAAGTTGAATGCTTCGGAATTATGAACATTAGAGACAGAGTAGTTAGGAATTGTGATTGTTAGGATGAAAAATGTTAGGAAGAACATTTTCGGATTTCCAATTATCGGAGTTGAAAATTTAGGTGAACTTTGGCGAACCCCCTCTCAACAACCACCAACCCCACTAAATCAATCTACATCAACCTTATCCTTTGTTCTAGATCAAACAGACCCAGATGAAATTATATCAATTATAAATTCATTCGATCTAATGCTGCCACTGGTTGGGATGGTATCGCACCTACAACATTAAAGAAATTCTCCACCATCCTTGCGCCTATTTTATGCCATATTTTTAATCTCTGTTTTAAGACAGATGTCTCTCCTACTTCTTTTAAAAAGGCAATAATTAACCCAATTTTTCAAGGGGGGGACGGGACTTTGCCGGACAACTACCGTCCTGTAGCAGTTCTAAGTACTTTATCTAAGGTCCTTGATTGTTTAATTAATAAAAGACTGGTGCATTACCTAGAGCATTATAATTTAATCTCAGCGCAACATTAAGGATTCTGCCGAAATATGTCAACCTGTGATGCAGTTCATGACTTGAGCAATTTTGTCATAGAGCACTTAAATAAAAACAAAAAGGTTTTAACAATATTTTTAGATTTAGCGAAAGCGTTCGACACTACTGTTTCCGTTTTCACACTCTTAATCAATCTTGAAAAAATAGGCGTCAGAGGGCTTCAATTGGATCTTTTTCAAAGATACCTCTCACATCGCAGGCAAATCGTCAGGATTGATGGCCATGACAGTGACGAGCTTCCTATTTATTATGGGGTACCACAAGGAAGCATATTGGGCCCCACTCTATTTTTAATCTTAATTACCTCAATATCATACTTTTGGGACCTCAATATCGCTAATACCAAGGTAATATCATTTGCAGATGACACGGCGTTGACAATCATCGCGGATTCCTGGTCTATACTAGAGCATACAGCACAGTTGGGCCTCGACTCAGCATTAAATTGGCTTAATTCCCACACAATAACCCTAAATGCTTCCAAAACCTTTCTGACCTTTTCTATTAGCACGGTCTCCCAACCAAAGGCTCCAATTTCACTCAAAGCTCATAGTTGCCACGTACAAACACAGGTCTCTTGCCATTAAATACTTAGACAGGAACCATAACATTAAAACTCATATCCATCTAATAACTGGCCGAGTTCGCAAACTAATATATATGTTTAAAACTTTACGTTACATTGCCAACCCAACAGTAATACGTAATGTCTATTTCGCCCTTTGTTTATCCATCATAACGTACTGTATTTCCTGTTGGGGTGGTGGCACCCTAAAACCACTGGAAATTGCACATAGGGCCATACTAAAAGTAGCTACGTCTCGACCTATTCTCTTTCCAACTGACCAACTTTACAAAAACTGCAAAGTTCTTAATATTTGGAAACATTTTATTTAACAAACAGTTATTCTGCAGCACCGTAAAACTCCATACCAGCTTCCCAGAATCAATAAACGTCGTAAAGATAGAATTTGCACCCTGCCGCGCCTTGGTTCATCCTTTGCTAAAAGATTTTTTTATTTTCTCGGACCGTCCCTCTACAATAAAATTAACGAAAAGTGTATGATTCCTAGCTTACCATACTACAATGCAAGACGATGGTACAATCGTACCTTCAGAATAGACAGATATGACATATGATGAAAACGAAGAATTCTTATCTTAAGTGATGAGCATAATATTATTATTACTCTCAAGCTTCGTTCTCGATATTAGCAATAGTACACATGTAGTTTCACTAACATACCCGCCATTTCGCACTGAATTTAGGAGAAAATAAATTAAAAATCTAATGTAAGGTAGATTAAAAAACTTTGTTCTTGATTATGACATTTGTACCTAGCCGGCTCATTCACGTCTCAGTGCTTCGCTGTTTCGCATCTGTACCTCTGTTAAGTGCGTATTCTTATTATTTTAAGCTTTAGAATGCCTAAAAGAAAGGGTGACAAGCGCGATAATTATAGTTATCTAAGTAAAAAACTTAAAAAGTTAGAACGTGAGATAAAAAGTAGGCGATGTAATCGCTATGCAAGTACGTCGTCGTCGGACGATTTTGCTACGCCTTATAACCAACAGGGTGAGTCATTGACATAATTATTTTGTGTTTACATATTACTAGGTTACTTTTAGGATTGCAACCAGATTGATTAGTGGGTTCCTTCGAATACGAAAGTATACCTTTTTCAAATACCGCTACGTGGTAGTGTTATTTATATCTTTTGAATCCTTAACGGATTCATAACATAATTAAATTGGAAAATCGGATTGACCTATGGGGGCCTTCCACTTTCGAAATTAAGTACTTGCTGCTCGGAACTACCTGTAGGGTTTTTCTATAGCTCGTACCTACCTTATTCCAAGAAGAATAAACATTAAACTACCTATTTGGGACCGCGTGTTTCTCGCAAGGAGTCTCACTTCCCACTTGTAAATAGGTTTATGTAAGCAAAATACTTATTTTGCTTGCAGAGTGCGAACCAATCCCCGTCGATGACGATTATGCTACATATCGCGGCGACACAGATCCTCAACCTGGATGTTCATATTGGAAACCAGTCCCAACGGATGATAGTGATGAGGAGATTCTGGCCGCGATCATCGCACAGTCGCCTACCGCCGACCATACAACTGCACAAGCGAACGTACTATCGCCGAACACCGATACCGCGCTGCCTTCTGAGCAGATACTCGCTGCGCCTACCGTGGAGTCGACTGCCGTACGCCAACACGAGAAAGTGAGCGAGCCTGAGCCCGCTGCTCTTCAACAAGATGTCCCCGAATTAGATCCAGATTTAATGGAAATATTAGGTGACGACCCCACTTCTACTAAAGAATTCGGCAGTGAAATTCAGAAGGACTTGGCGATTAGACTCAATCACATTGCTACTTCCGGCCTCTCTAAAGAGAACCGCAGGGAGTTCAAAGACAGATATTTGGTTCCAGTAAACTGTAAGTTTATAAAAGCGCCTACCCTCAATCCAGAGATACGAGTATCGCTAATAGAAACTCAAACTAAACGAGACAAGGGTATAGAGAGTAAACAGATGCTAACGTCCTGTGCTCTGTCCTCCATCAGTGAGGCCATAACCGTGCTGCTCTCATCAGGTCAAAAACACCCTGAACTTCTCAAGCTGTTGATGGATACAGCTCGAATCCTCGGTGACATACAATATACAGACTCAACCACGCGACGTGCCTTTATTCTTTCAACTGTTAAGAAGGAACTAAAAGATCAGTTAGATAAAACTAAAATAGATGAGATGCTTTTTGGAAATAGCCTATCAGAAACATTAAAATCAGCTAAAACAATTATAAAGTCTGCAGCAGATTTACGGTCATCTTCTACAATGAAATCTGCAGCACATAAACCGACAAAAGCATTCAATAGATCTTTAAACTACCGAGCCCCCCCGGCGGGCCGCAGACAGTTTCAACCTCCACCGCCGGGGGGCGCGAGGTATGCACGCTCAGCACCATCAACTCAGATTCAGAGGCAGCAGACGAGGCCGACGCACAACAACGTTTCCAGGACATTGTTACGTCAGCCGCAAGCAGGTCACAGACGTTAGAGACGGTAAGCTTTGCAGGCCGTCTTTCCGGTTTTTATGAACAGTGGTGTTTATTAACTAGTAACCCTGTTATACTCTCTTGGATTTCTGGCTATGAAATTATGTTTTCAGGCCCAGTTATTCAGACAACTGTTCCATTAGAGCCTATCTATTCAAGATCAGAATATGAGGCCTTTGAACTTTCAATAAAAAACCTCATTACTACTGGGGCAGTGTCTTTATGTCAACCATGCGCAGGTCAATACATATCAAGTATATTTCATGTCCCTAAGCCGAATGGTAAACAACGTTTTATTTTAAATCTGAAACAATTAAATAAATATATACCAACCCAACATTTTAAACTTGAATATTTAAGGACAGCTTTAAAACTTATTTCAAGAAACTGCTTTATGTCAACAATTGATTTAAAAGATGCCTACTTTTTAATAAGCATACATCCTAACTCAAAAAAATATTTACGTTTTAAATTTAATGGCAATCTGTACGAGTTTAACGTGTTACCATTCGGGTTAAACACTGCCCCTTATATTTTTACGAAAATTCTCAAACCAGTTGCAACATTATTGAGGTCTTTGGGATATTTATCTACTTTTTATTTAGATGACTTGTTTTTAATTGGTCAATCATATGCTGATTGTTTACAAAATATGAATGATACAAAACAATTGTTAAAATCGTTAGGATTCATCATCAACACAGAAAAAAGTTCTGTTAGGCCTACAAACACTTGCAAGTTTTTGGGAAATATTATAGATTCAAAAAGATTTGAAGTTAGATTACCTGATGATAAAAGACAGAAAATTAAAACTGAATTATTGAGAATTAACAAACTCAATCGATGTAAAATAAGAGTATTTGCTCGTTTCATCGGTCTTCTAACATCAGCATGTCAAGCCGTGGACTACGGCTGGCTTTATACCAAAGACTTTGAGAGGTGTAAATACCTAAACCTCAAAGATGATGAAAACTACGATAAATTTATGACTTTACCTATTGAGTTGTCCCCCGTCTTTGATTGGTGGCTTAATGCTATAAATGACTCCGTATGTAAAATAAAAAGTGATAAATATTCCATAGAGATATTTAGTGATGCCTCAACAACGGGATGGGGAGCCGCCTGTGGGGATAAAACTGCCAGTGGACCTTGGAATCAACATGAGCATACTCTGCATATTAATTATTTGGAAATACTTGCAGCTTTCTTTGGGCTGAAAGTTTTTGCAAAACATTTTCAAAATTGTCAAATTTTGTTACGGATTGACAATACGACAGCAATATCGTACATAAATAGAATGGGGGGAGTGCAATTTCCTCATTTAACTGATATCACGAAACAACTGTGGAAATGGTGTGAAGTACGTAACATTATGGTTCATGCTGATTACATACGGTCTTCTGATAATATAGTAGCGGACGCTGAATCTAGGAGATTGCACCCCGACATCGAGTGGGAAATTTCTCAGATTGCTTATTATAAAATAACACAATACTTCGGTGTCCCCTGTATTGATTTGTTCGCGAGTAGAATAAATCATAAATGCGATATATATACACTCGGCGTCACAAAAATCGCACCTCTTTAAGAATTCCCTTCAAAGTCATTTTAACCCTATTAATCAATGGTATACATATGACTATAAGGTATAATTGGAAAGGCAATTTATTTAAATTTCAGAATAAATCAATGGATTTGGTTTTTTGTTTACCAGGGAATAAAAAAAAGCAAGCTAATGCAAATGATTAAAAAGTTAAATTTTATTTTATCAGCAAAAATTACAACAAAGTCCTTAAAACTAACTTAAAACTTAGTGTTACCCCCCCTAGCCCTGATGACTGCTTCCATGCGTTCTCTCATGGACCTTATTAATGTGACAACAGTCTCTTGTGGAATGTTGTCCCATTCTGCAACGACGGCATCTTGAAGGTCTTGGAGAGTGGTAGGGGCAGGATTTCGTGCCCGTACTCGCCGTTTCAGTTCATCCCAAAGGTGCTCAATAGGGTTCAGGTCTGGACTTCGCGCCGGCCAGCGCATAACAGGGATGCCAACTTCTTGCAGGTAGTCTCTTACAATTAAAGCGGTGTGACAACGGGCGTTATCGTGCATTAACGTGAACCCACTGCCAACAAAACCCGCATAAGGGACAACCTGCTCCTCTAAGATCTCTGTTATGTACCGAGCAGCAGTCAGCGACCCTTGCCCGCGAGCACTTCCAGTCCGAGAAACACACACAAGGTTCGTTTTACCGTCGATTGACATGCCGCCCCAGAACATGCACGAGCCACCCCCGTATTCCACTGTCTCTTGAATACAGGCTTGTGCGAATCGTTCCCCTTGCCTCCTATACACTCTTCGACGCCTGTCGTTGCAGAAAAGACACACCCTCGTCTAATCCGAGAAGAGCACAGCCCTCCATTGGTCTATTGTCCAATCCACATGGTCACGGGCAAATTGCAACCGGTCTCTCCTATGCTGTGCAGTCAATTTGGGCCCTGTAGCAGCCCTATGAGCTGCAATTTTCTTCTCCCGCATTCTTCTTCTAATCGTGGAGACGCTTACAGAAGTTCTGCGAGCTGATCGCAGTTGTTGTTGCAGCTCAACAGCATTGGAGAACCGATTACGTAAAGACGTCGAAACAATGAAGCGATCGTCTCTTTCGGATGTGCACCGTTGTCTTCCAGATCCACGTCTTCGGATATAGCCACCAGTCTCTTGGAAACGTTGGAACACTCGTCGAACGGCAAAACGACTCAAGTTCAGTTGCCGAGCAACATCACATTGCCGCATCCCTGATTGCAGTAGTGCAATGACTTGAGCGGCTTCATCTGCAGTGGTATCCATCTTCTGGGGTATTTTTCTTGCTGTAGCTGTTCACGTGTGTTCACTTCAAAGGTTGAATAGCGAATGACCCACATTTAACCCGGGTCGCCCGTTTTATACCCTTGTAGGGAGGTGCAATTAGTGGCCGTTGTAATGCGTATTTTGACAACATTTTTTTTAACGTTACGTGCTAATGAGATCTGTTGTGTTTAGGAATTCTAACTGTTGTTAATTTAAAGGTCGTTAAACATACTTTTAATTGATACCAATATTAATTGGGTTTAATGTATTCGTTACTGGCGGGACATGTTTTAAACTTATTTTCGAAAAGGTGCGATTTTTGTGACGCCGAGTGTATTTCTTGGCATAGGGACCCTGACGCTTATGTAATTAACGCGTTTACTATATCATGGACTAATTATTACTTTTATGCGTTTCCACCAGTTTCGGTTATCTTAAAAACTTTACGTAAAATTATTAACGACAGAGCCACGGGTATTGTCGTTGTACCAAAATGGCCAACACAGCCCTGGTACCCTCTTTTTACAAGACTTCTCACATCTAATCCTCTCGTTCTGAAATCTGAAGATGATTTAATTATTTCTCATTGTAGCGAACGTGCAATACACCGGCAAATTACTCTGGTTGTCGGGAGGTTGTCCGGACATCGTTTCTCCGAAGAGGAATTCCACAGTCGTCCATTCCCATAATGCTAGCGTCTTTATCAGATAACACTGCCAAGCAGTACGATTCATGCCTTAGGAAGTGGTTTGCGTACTGTCACGAAAACGACATAGAACCTTATTCTGCTTCTACATCAAATATTCTTGGTTTTCTAACACAAATGTTTGATGCCGGAGCTCAGTATGGTACCTTAAATAGCTCACGATCCGCTTTATCGTTGTTACTTGGACGCGATGTAGTAAACAATGATTATATACAGAGATACTTCAAGGGAATATTTCGGTTGCGGCCCACACTTCCTAAATACAATTTAACGTGGAACACAGATCAAGTTTTAAATTATTTGGCAGAATTATATCCTAATGAGAATTTAAGTCTCGAAAAAATTATTATTATTATATTATATTATATTATTATATTATAAAAAAAAAAAAAAACCAAATCTGATTCAGGGTTTTTTATTAAAATAACTGATTTAATTAAAACCTCACGAGTGGGTTCCTTACAACCAGTATTTTCTTTACCATATTTTTTACAAAGACCGCAAATATGCCCTGCTAGTACTCTGCAAGTATATCTTGATAAGACCAATGAGATACGTCAAGACCATCAATCACTTTTGATTTCATTTAGAAAACCATACTGTGCTGTAACATCGCAGACTTTGAGCAAGTGGGTAAAAACCATGATGCAAAACAGCGGCATTGATATCTCGCTGTTCACTGCGCACAGCACCAGGCACGCAGCCACTTCTAAGGCTTATAGAGTAGGTGTTAGTCTGGATTCCATACGTAAAACGGCCGGGTGGAGTTCAACTTCTACTGTGTTTGCTAAATATTATAATAGAATAATATCAAGCGACGCGCCTAACGAACTTGATTTTGTCACAGGCGTGTTAAATGGTTAATTAATCAACATTTTTGAGTCCATATTGTTCCTGTATGTAAACATTTAATTAAGTACTTACTTACATTGTAATCATTCAAGAGGTATTTATTATGGCTTAATTATACAGCTTTAAAAAATATTTACCTATTTATTTCATTCATTCACGGCAAAGGTGTAATGTAATTATTTATATTTCACAACTGCTATCTCTCAACATCTACATGTGTACTATTGCTAATATCGAGAACGAAGCTTGAGAGTAATTGATGATTAAACGAACTTACCTGTACGTGAAGTTCAATCATAATTACTCGAAGAGCTTCGTTCGAAGATATTAGCATCCCTCCCTCCCAGTCATATATTGAACCCCTAGTCGTGAAATATCAAAAACAGCTCAGCAAATCTCTAAACTAAATGAGCCGGCTAGGTACAAATGTCATAATCAAGAACAAAGTTTTTTAATCTACCTTACATTAGATTTTTAATTTATTTTCTCCTAAATTCAGTGCGAAATGGCGGGTATGTTAGTGAAACTACATGTGTACTATTGCTAATATCTTCGAACGAAGCTCTTCGAGTAATTATGATTGAACTTCACGTACAGGTAAGTTCGTTTAATCATCAATTATATCAATCGAACAACCCGCAATTACTCACTGACACTTCAGACACGCATACACATCCACACATACACATAACACTCTTCTCATTGACATACCTACATGACGCACCATCACACCATACATTAATTACCAACCTTAAACTAAAATTTATTTTACCTAACCTAAAATTACATAAATATTTAACTAATTTAAAAACATATAAACTCTAAACATATTGTAGCAGTTCCTACTTACATCACAAGGACTATTAGCCCGGGTCCTATTGGGAAATGTGCATCGGAAATGTGTTACAATTTTGAGTACAGCAATGCCACTTGGTACGGATGTTATACACATTATAGATTAAGAACAACGGATTAACTCACTGTGTTGTCGGGTTCGTCCGACTAGTTTCGATGGCATACGGCCACCTTTTTCAAGGAGTTCCACAGGATGACACACCGCCCGTCGCGTTCCTGCGGACACTGCGCGCGGCCGCGCGTTGCGCCCGCGCGGACAACTGCGGCGGTGGCGGGGGTGGCGCGGGCGAGGGTAGAGGTGGTAGAAGTGGGGGAAGAGTATCTTGCTTGAAACACATACACACTGAGCTGACCACATCATCACTTTTTAGTTCCTCCTCTGTAACAGGTCTCACCATATTAAGCAGTGGCTTCCATGATGGAGATATGGACCAACCCCCGTCTCTATTAAAGTTAGGGCGTCGACTTATTTCAATAGCCTCACGTATTTTCCGCGGAACAAAGAACTTCTCTCTCGCTAGTACGGAGGCTTTGTCGAACCGTATAAAGTGATTCGGCCCACACTCCATCACATGCTCGGTGAACTCCTTGAAAAAGGTGGCCGTATGCCATCGAAACTAGTCGGACGAACCCGACAACACAGTGAGTTAATCCGTTGTTCTTAATCTATAATGTGTAACAATACTCACGTTTCGTTTAATGAAAAAAAGATGTTATACACGTTCACCTAAGCTCAAACAGCCCGGTAGGCAGACTGAACTCCAAGACCGGGAGGGGGGAGGGGGGGGGGGTTTAGGCAAATCGATAGTGCCGCGTTCATTCGTCATACCAGTTTTGTGGGGTTCCTTAGCAAAATATGACGCAATACCTAAAATAATAAACTTTTGGTAGTAACATAATGCGATCAGACCCTTAAATTTTCAGATATTTGTATGAAGCTAGGTTTATAAAAAATACTTTTTGAATGCCCATTTAATGTAGATTCTAAAAACAATAACAATAAATAAACATTTAAGTATTTTTAATGTTAAATTAATTTTTGAAAAATAACATATCAGTAGCTTTCATATCTATAAATAGAAATTTAAGTACTTATTATAACATCATATTTGTTATATTTTTCAAATAATACCAATTAATTGTTTTTTCTTTTATTTTTTCTTTCTTTTTATCTTTCTTGTTTTAATATTACCTTTTATATTTTTCATAATTATAAAATTATCATTTTCAATACATAAACGAAGTCGTAGGCAACATTGTTAAAAATAAAGAGAAATATTAAGAAGTATTTTTCGGAATGTCAATTTTATGTAAAGAACCACCTGGCGTTTTAAACAGTTGCATCTACTACAAAATTTCAAGCACCGATATCTAATCAATTCTAGGCAATGGGCATGATCTGAAAAACGAGTAGTTATAAAAAAAATTATCAGTTCTCGAAAGAAGTACGTTTCAAATATGTATATTGACGACACGATTGCCGCAGTGGTTGAGCGATTGACTGCTGCGCAGCGTGTTATATATTTGCGTGTGTATATCAACTGTCTGACACCCATAGTTTAGGGTCTCCCTAGTTTAGGGTCAGATACCCGTGTTTGAAATGTCCCCACATATTATTATTATTACATATCGTTTTCTTAAGTGATGGCTCTGAAGTTCTGAGTAAATCTACTCTGACTGATAAAATGACACCGTGCAATCACGAAGAAGTCGACACACGGATGATGCTTCATCTTGCTGATACTGTTTCTAAAGGACACTCCATAATAATGCTAAGAACAGTAGACACGGATGTCGTAGTACCAGCCGTATCTTAATTTCAATACTACAATGTAACTATGGGTTATGTTGTGTCACATCCGGTTAACCAATGAAGTAAGGGCAAAACTTGTGTTCTTTCAGGGCTTGAAACAAGAAAGAAAACCATTCTTCAGTATTCAAATTTGTTTGTAAATCTTGTCAAGAAATTAATTTGGGTACATAGAAGGCCCTTTATCAAAACATAAAGATAATTTGTGACACGACAAGTATTGGTGATTTCTTTCTGTTCCGATGTGCACCCGTAGTTCTTCGAGACCTTGTAGTATTGAAACACAAGATATGGCTAGTATAACGACATCCGTGTCTACTGTTATTATAGCATTACTATGGAGTGTCCTTTGGAAACAGCATCAGTCAGATGAAGCATCATCCACGTGCTTCGTCGTGAGTGCACGGTGCCATATTAGTCGGAGTAATTTTACTCAGAACTTCGGAGCCATCACTTAAGACAACGATATTTGAAACATACTTTTTTCCAGAACTGTAAGTTTTTTTTTAAGTACGTGTTTTCCAGATCATGCCCATCAGGAACAATAAATTAGTGCCGCAACCATTTATTTACGTAAAAGGACAGGCAGATGGAGAACTAATTACCTTCTACAGAAGCTGCTCTCAAACATAATACCTTGAGAGTAGTTTTTCAGGATATTCATCTTTGATGGCATTGCCTAATTAAGATTCAAAATAAAAGTATAACAATCGGTATGACTATGATAAATTCTCTAGTTATCGAACATTGTTCCACAGTGAGTCAGCCAAATATTTCAAAACTTACACAAATTCGGTGAAAGATAGCATTTCGAGTAACGTTAAATACTTCTGGTCATATATCGCTAACAAAAAAGGCAAGTCGAATTTTCCAGCTAAAATGTATTTCAGAAACGTATCTTCTGACAACCCTTCAGAAATATGCAATTGGTTTTCTGTTTTTTTTTGGCTCAGTCTATGAGCCCTCTACGCTCGATCCAAACAAGTGGCAATCTAACAGCTACCTTGAAAATTCAACTTGTTTAACTGATATCCACATTACTGAAGACGTTAAAGAGAGGGAATGAAAATCTTTAAACCCATCCAAAGGAGCCGGACCCGACAGCATACCACCTAGCTTTTTTATAAATACACGTAATAATGTTTGTACTGCCTTGTACATTATTTATAATAGGTGTCTATCTGAGGGTGTTTCTCATGCTATCTGGAAGCGAGCATTTGTCATACCAGTTTATAAAAGTGGAGACATTAATAACGTAGAAAATTACCGTCCCATTTCTATCATCTCTACCTTGGCAAAGCTTTTTGGAAGGCTTGTACACGATGTCTTATATCCGCATGTTTATCAATTGATAATACCAGAACAACGTGGTTTTGTGAAACTACGCTCTACTACCACGAATCTTATGATATTTACCAATTTTCTGTTTGAGAACATGTATGGTAGAGTCCAAGTGGACGTCGTGTATACTGAATTTTAGAAAGCCTTTGACAAAGTGGATCATGCATTGCTCTTAGAAAAGCTTGCTTACAACGGTAAACGCGGTAACTTGCTTCGCTGGTTTGTTTCGTATATTTATAACAGAACTCAAAAAGTTGTCGTAAATAGATTTGAATCTGACTTTATGGTAGTCCAGTCAGGTGTTCCCCAAGGATCAATTCTAGGTCCCCTACTGTTTGTCATATTTATAAATGATATAAAACTGTTTTGTTAATTCACGTTTTTTAATGTACGCAGACGATATAAAAAATTGTAAACCTTGTAAATCTGTACATGATTGTTCTCTTCTCCAAGAGGATCTTAATAGACTGTATGCTTACTGCGTAAACAACAAACTCTTTCTCAGTCTACCTAAATGCCAAACCATATCATTTACAAAAAATAAAAATAAAATAAATTTTAATTATCTAATAAACAACGTACAGTTAAATAAAGTAGCCTCTATCCACGATCTGGGTGTTACTCTAGGTTCTTGTTTACATTTCGACATACACGTCGAGAACATAATAAATAAAGCTTTTCGTATTTATGGTATGGTAGTTAGATCCACCCGTGACTTTGTGCGACCCTCTACATTTCTACTATTGTACAAGATTTTGATTAGGTCACAATTAGACTACGCCATTGCTATCTGGAATCCATTTTATGTTAAATACAGCGAGAGACTAAAGATGATTCAAGAAAAATTTTTACGTACCGTTAATTTCAAATGTGATAAGTCTAAGTTACCTTATGAGCCTTATGTACTAAAACGCTATAATATTTTGAGCTTGGAGTCAAGACGTTTGCTTCTGGTTGCGATGATGTTACACAGTATTTGTAATAATAAGTTTGATTGCATGGATATCACCAATAAACTATGTTACATAGTACCCAGAACAATACATCGGCGAGCGGTGCGTGTACCCCGGTTGTTTCATACGGAAAAGTGCCGAACTAACGCCGGTGTTCTTCTTCGCCGCCTTCTTCGTCGGTTAACTCTTCTTCGCCTTCTAGAAACTTATAACGCACACTTCATTGACCTAGACATATTTGCCTTATCCAATAAAAAATTTAAACGTATGGCTATAGACACGCTATTAATTAATAATGATAATTAACAATGATACCTTAATTTACCTAACCGAAAATTAATTAATGTACCTAACTGAAAACGATGCAACCACTCTACAACATTTAGAAGAATTAAATATGTACAAAGCTTAAAATAAGTTAAAAAAAAAATATATATATTATGTACAATGGACGGCTCACAGGGCATCAAAAAACTCGTCCGCATCGCTCACAATGGGACAAGTGCCCAGAAGGCTAGCAGCATTACCACGTTGAATGGCAACCACTCTAAATATTTATTTCATGTCTGCTTTGTTTTGCCGTATTAAAACTTATTTAATAATTCGTGGACAATGGTGTGGGTTGTATGTTTATTTCATCATTGTACTAGTTTAAGCATATAACTGTTTTTTTTGTCCCCAATAAAGAAAAAAATAAAATAAAATTAACTAAAATAAACTAAAATAAAATGAAATAAAATAAAATAAAATAAAATAAAATAAAATAAAATAAAATAAAATGAAATGAAATGAAATGAAATGAAATGAAATGAAATGAAATGAAATGAAATGAAATGAAATGAAATGAAATGAAATGAAATGAAATGAAATGAAATGAAATGAAATGAAATGAAATGAAATGAAATGAAATGAAATGAAATGAAATGAAATGAAATGAAATGAAATGAAATGAAATGAAATGAAATGAAATGAAATGAAATGAAATGAAATGAAATGAAATGAAATGAAATGAAATGAAATGAAATGAAATGAAATGAAATGAAATGAAATGAAATGAAATGAAATGAAATGAAATGAAATGAAATGAAATGAAATGAAATGAAATGAAATGAAATGAAATGAAATGAAATGAAATGAAATGAAATGAAATGAAATGAAATGAAATGAAATGAAATGAAATGAAATGAAATGAAATGAAATGAAATGAAATGAAATGAAATGAAATGAAATGAAATGAAATGAAATGAAATGAAATGAAATGAAATGAAATGAAATGAAATGAAATGAAATGAAATGAAATGAAATGAAATGAAATGAAATGAAATGAAATGAAATGAAATGAAATGAAATGAAATGAAATGAAATGAAATGAAATGAAATGAAATGAAATGAAATGAAATGAAATGAAATGAAATGAAATGAAATGAAATGAAATGAAATGAAATGAAATGAAATGAAATGAAATGAAATGAAATGAAATGAAATGAAATGAAATGAAATGAAATGAAATGAAATGAAATGAAATGAAATGAAATGAAATGAAATAAAATAAAATATTCCTTGTCCATCGGAATGGGGTTGGCAGAAAGAGTATGAAACTTGGGTGCCACTGTGGACCCAAAATCCTATGGCTGCTCAAGCACGCCTAGAATTGATTAGATGTCGGTGCTTGAAATCTTGTAATACAAGATGCAACTATTTAAAACTTCAGCTATGTAATTGTGGAGGTAGTTGTACATAAAATTGACATTCCGAAAAGTACTTTTTAATATTTCTCTTTATTTTACCAATGTTGGCTACGACCTCGTTTATGTATTGAAAATGATAATTTTATATGAAAAAATATATAAAATGTAATATTAAGAGAAGACAAAAAGAAAGAAAAAATAAGAAAAATATCAATTAATTGGTATTATTTGAAAAATATAACAAATATCGACGGGTCTTACGTATACTGATGCAACCCGCAAAACAACGAAAACCGTTTTATTATGAAAAGCCTTAAAATTACCTTTATTTTATATCCTGCAAAAATCATACTAAATTATTAAATAATTTCAAAGATAAACTTGTGAACTGATGTAAGTGGTTTCATTTTAAAATACGCGACTATTTACACTGGTGTAAGTTACTTGCACCACTGTAGGCTGTCGCGTACGGCGTGACGCGTGGGTACAAGTGAACTTTATACCAGTATGCGCGCGGCGACGTAGAGAGTACATCAAAGACTGGTACTACAACTGCGATGCGTCTTAGATTATTTATTCAATTTTTACAAATGTGTTCGGATTTTGTTTGTGTTAAGTAACGATTTTGTTGGTCTTTTGTATTGTGGTAAGAAATATAAAAAATTAAGCGTTCACGAGGTCAATTAATGATCAATCGAGATCTTTGATATTTGATCTTTGATATCTCGAGATATTTGGGTATAGCGGAAGCGTTGGGCATCAATGGTGCTGACATGAAGCAATCGTTGAAGGACTGCTTCTTTGGCCACCTGATGAAAGTATTCAATAGTCGTTTGTTATGCGGAAATAAGGTGCGCGTCTTCAACGGGCGGGTCACCCCGTCATCCTTGGCTAAAGAGAACAGGTGCAAACCTGTAATGCTTGACACTAACGATCGCGAGGAGTTTTGGTAGAGTAAGGAAGGAAAGAAAAAAAGAAGAAAAATTATTTAAGAAACAACACGCAAGCTTTTTCCGATTTCTACACATTATGGACCTGATGTGGATTTCTTAGCGTCTGTATTCTGGCTACGATTACGCTAAGTTAGCTTACCACCTACATACGGGGGAAGCCTTTGTTCCACAGTGGACGTCTTCCGGCTGATGATGATGAAATAATGAATATTTTAAAACAAAAGGTCAACAAAAATAAAAAACACACAAGTGTTGTTACAATAATTTATTGAAATCTAAACAGGCAAGATCATGGCGAAAATATAGTACACCATGTACACAAGCCTCCAGATGAAGTACACGTACAGGGCCAGGAACAGTAGGTTCGCGTAGAACAGCCACTGGCGCTTCTTGTAGGCGGCCTCGCTGCCCTGCAGCCCGTCCTTCAAGATGAACCTGAAGATACAACGCGCCATCAGCCTCAGCTATCACACAGAATAAGGCAGACTCAACCTATAACTCAAAACACAAACTAGTTTTTGACCGTGACTTCGTCCAGGTGTTTTTAGGGTTCCCTTACGGATTCGTCATGTCTGTCTGCCTGTCTGTCCGTCCGTATGTCACAGCCACTTTTTTCCGAAACTATAAGAACTATACTGTTGAAACTTGGTAAGTAGATGTATACTGTGAACCGCATTAAGATTTTTACACAAAAAAAGAAAAAAAAAATTTTGGGGGTTCCCCATACTTAGAACTGAAACTCAATTTTTTTTTTTCATCAAATCCATACGTGCGGGGTATCTAATCTATGAATAGGTCTTTAAAAATGATATTGAGGTTTCTAATATAATTTTTTTCTACACTGAACAGCTTGCGCGAGAGACACTTCCAAAGTGGTAAAATGAGAGAATGATAAAACTAAAAAAATATATGATGTACATTACCATGTAACGAGATCTAGTAAGTAGTTTTTTTAATACCTACGTCATAAATATCGTAAACCGCAATTTACCTTTTAAAATAAAACTTTTTTATTATGCTACTTGCTGCTACGGAACCGTTCATGGGCGAGTCCGACTCGCACTTAGTCGCTTTTTTTTATACTAATCTCTAATTCTTTTAGGCCTTTAAATTAAATTTCATTTCAAAGAACTCATACTTGCACTTACATGTACACCCCCCTCACACACACACATATCCACACACACACGCACACACACACTAAATTGTAAGCGAGAATTATATTTTTATTTTATTTAGTTTAAAATAATATAATAAACTACTATTTTTACTTTGATTTTATTCAACGATGGAAAGATAAATACCTATGTTGTTTGTAAATATTGTAATATTTCACAGATATTGGCTTGTGGCATTGCTGCGGAGAGATACAGGGTCCCCCCAAGTTTGACAATCATGGTTTCAATGTATTGAGCATAGCATAGCATAAGCCTTTTAGTCATAACATAACATTGGATTAGCTTATCTTCAATAAACATTTTATTAATATTATTCTCATTTATTTATTTTCTTTACATATTATTATATTATATTTTTAAATCTTGGTAAAAAATAAAAACATTTAAAAATAGCAGCCCACCGGTATCGGGAATAGGGCCAAGCTACCGGTGGTCAGGGCTCCTGTAAGAGGAATCTCCTGACTATATGCGCCGTGTCCAGGTGTACCGCTCTCTGAATCAAGCCCTTGATCCAGCTGCCCAACGAGACCCTCCTCAGATGTTAGTCGAGGATCTTGGAAATTATTCCATTGGCCGTAATGACTATCGGCACAATGACTGCTGTATTCACATCCCACATGTCTACAACCTCGCTAGCCAAGTCAAGATAATTTATTTGTTTATCTTTCTCAGCTTTCACGAGGTTTTCGTCACGCGGAACCGCTATATCAACAATCATTGCATGACGCTCTAATCGATCTATCACCACTATGTCAGGCTTATTGGCAACAATATTTCTGTACAAGCCTGTATTTTAGAGCATATTGCTGGTGGATAATCCTAGCTACAAGGTTGTGTCTATGCATATCCCGCCTAAAAATAACAACCATACGATGTTGGATGATTTTAAGACTTCTTTCCTGAACTTATATAGTCAAAAGCCGATGGACAAGTATTTGGTTGTCGGAGATTTCAATCTTTCCTTCATTTTCTGGACATCCGAAGTATATCATTATTCATTGGAAATCAAACTCAAACTCCAGTTTATTCGTAGCGCAACAGAATTTTTTATTAGTTTTGATTATAATATGAATATGTCTCAAAATAATCTAGCACCGACCTGTTGTGATTATGTCCACGACCTTGTAATTTCTAATTTCACCTTAGTTGGCACCCCTAGTGAATTATCCTTAGTGGATATTGATAAATATCATATTCCTTTAGAATTACACATTCAAAACGATCACTATAAATCTATTTGGTCGGGGCAGCCACGGGTTCTTAAACGGTTTTTTAACGCGGATTTCAACAAAATTAATACGGAATTATCGAAGGTGGATTAGAGCGAATATATTGGAGATTGTAATCGTGGAGGAGGCCGTCGATAAAATTTTATTTAACGTTGCGTTCACTCATAAAATCGCATGTTTCAACTGTAAAAGTGTCTGAACGTTACCGATACCTTAGATGGTACCCACCTTTAATAATTAGAGCGATCATAGAAAAATATTTAGTTCACATCCCCTAAAGTAGCATATCTCTAAACCACCCAGATATTGACAGTGAAGCCTTATACAAAAAACTAACTAGTTTAGACTGCAACAAAGGTGCTGGACCTGATGGCATACCACCAAAACTTATATATGAGTGTTGAGCTTATAATGAGAAACTTATAATGAGCTGGTCACGCCTCTGCTGCTTATTTTTAATAAATCTTTATCTTAGACTCCACTAGGAGTCTTCCCATCAAAATGGAAGGAAGCAAAGATCGTCCCCATCCATAAATCCGATAATGAGGACTTAGTATCGAACTATAGACCTATTTCAATTTTATCAACCCTAAGAAAAGTCTTTGAGTCTATGATTTGCCCCCTCTTTCAAAATCATCTTAAAATCTTTTTGTGTGAGGAGCAACATGGCTTTGTGGAGTCGCGATCCACAAATACCAATCT
The DNA here is from genome assembly GCA_947361185.1 of Charanyca ferruginea. Classification (NCBI taxonomy): domain Eukaryota; kingdom Metazoa; phylum Arthropoda; class Insecta; order Lepidoptera; family Noctuidae; genus Charanyca; species Charanyca ferruginea. The sequence goes on from OX376085.1 coordinate 13,900,735, forward strand.
GGCACTTTTTACTGAGTTATTGACGGCAGCAATAGATTCTGGTCATCAAGCTAATGTCATATAATTATACTGGTTTCAGCAAAGCATTCGATCGGGTTTCGCATCAAATTCTCATTCTCAAGAACTTATGGTATCGTTGGATCTTTACTCTCATGGTTGAAATCATAATATCTTGAGAACAGAACTTTCTCTGTAGTAGTCAATGGCTTTTGTTCAACCGTCAGACACATTTCCTCGGGCGTGCCACAGGGGTCTCATTTGGGGCCGGTTTTGTTTATATCTTTTATCAACGATATTGCGAACTGCTTTCGCCACTGTAAAATTTTTATGTTTGCTGATGACCTAAAAATCGTCAAAATAGTAAAATCTAAGCGTGACGCCTCAGAATTACAATGCGATCTGGGTGAGTTGGTGAAATGGTGCCAAATAAATCAGATGCTTCTTATTCCTAGCAAATGCTACCATATAAAATTTACTAGGAAACATCATCTCATTGACCAAGATAATTATATTAATGGAAATAAAGTATAGGAATTAGACACAATAAAAGACTTTGGTATTATATTTGATCAGAAACTAACTTTTAACCCGCACATAGGTAATATAGTGAAAATGTCTTCCAAAATGCTGGGTTTTCTTATCAGAAACACAAAACAATTTAAAAACTCCAAAACTAAAATTATACTGTACAATTCTTTGAGTTGAAGCATTTTGGAGTATTGTAGCGTGGTTTGGCGCCCACACTATGCTACTCACTCATTGCATCTGGAGCGTGTACAAAAACGATTTTTGGGTCACCTGGCCTATGCTAGTGGTTTGTCCAAGAAAATACGTTCATATAGTGAATTTTTATGTTTGCTGATGACCTAAAAATCGTCAAAATAGTAAAATCTAAGCATGACGCCTCAGAATTACAATGCGATCTGGGTGAATTGGTGAAATGGTGCCAAATAAATCAGATGCTTCTTAATCCTAGCAAATGCTACCATATAAAATTTACTAGGAAACATCATCTCATTGACCACGATAAGATAGGCTCAAACACTTTAATATGGTTACTCTTGACAAACGTCGACAAATGAATGACGCGATGTTTGCGTGCAAAGTTATGGCCCATAAAATTGACTGCCCGCAAATATTAAATAATTTTCACTTTCGTGCGCCCTCCAGAATTCCTCGCAATCCTATAACGCCACTCTGCCCTCCGCAGAGAAGAACTGTTCTCGGTGCTAATTCTCCTTTCGCGAGGTTTTATAAGGTAGTTAACGTTTGCAGTGATCGGATGGACCTCCAGTTTGACAGCTTAGGCAAATTGAAGTCCAGTTTTTTTATGTGTCTCCCCGAAAATTTAGTTTCTTAGCCGTTTCTTAGCCCTTTCTTCTCACTGGGTGAGTTATATTGGCTAGACTTTACTTTATTAATCTTTTGTACTTATTAGTTTTATTTAGTCAAGTTTTTTTTTGATTTGTTTTAATTTTATTTTAAGTTGTTTGTTTGAAACTTGCTTTAAATTAATGCAAATCAATAAATTAGTATTTTTCTTCTGTTTTTATATTTTATGTCACAACAACATTTTGTGTGCATGCGGAGTTTGCCTATAAGTGATTGTTACACTTTATTCTGATTTGCCTTATGTTTCATTTGCTTGTTTAAGTGTATATAATTGTTGGTGAACCAAATAAATAAATAAAAAATGGAGGAAATTTACCAACGAATCGGATTACGCTGAGTTTGCTTTATTAAGAACTATATTGTGCGTCCCGCCACAGTCTCGGAAACGTACCCTACGTTTCCAAGACTGTGGCGGGACGCACAATATAGTTTCCTATTCACAAAAAGGGTTCACAAAACGTGACGTAACGAAATAGAGGGGCATTTCAATCTTAAATAACTTTGGAAAGACGCTTGAAAAAACTGCTTACTCCTATTTATACTTTGAAACCAAGCAGCGTATATGTATATACGTATATGTAATCACGAGGGGTAAATACAAATCTCCTCGAGTTATCAAACTATTTACTAAATGGGATTAACCAAAAAGTGCAGGTCGATGTAATTTATAATACTGATTTCGAAAAAGCCTTCGATTGAGTGGATTTTTCTATCCTGAACAAAAAAAAAAAAAAAATTACCAGTTTATAAGACGGTTGGAAATTATTTTATTTTTGGAGTGGACTGTAATATGTGATACTGGTAATCGTCTTGAAAGAACCTAGATTGATGGTGAACAGGACGGTTGATTTGGCGAGGTCTTAGGAATGTAAGCACGTAACCTTTGGTCTTCTCTGCCACGTGTTTGATCGCGGAGATGGAACCAACGACGACGCGGGTTCAAAAAACACCAGTTTTGAAAGTCTCTCTGATACACCAACACACTGTTCACAGGGTTCAGATAAATCGTGGTTCAGCAGACGGCGGCGGTTTGCCTGCAGCGCTACGTGCGCGCGGCTGCGGATTACGTGATAGCCTCGCGGTGTCCAGGAATGAAGTAAATTCACGCCTCGACCAATTTTTGACAGGCGTGCTTTTTGGTGGGAGGGAGAAGGGAGTCATCGCCTGTTCTGACATTTACGTCATGTGAAGCAATAATGTACGAGCGTTAATATTTTAATTTTCAACTCATAGATGGCGTTACCAAACGTAAATGATTGCATATTGCTAAAGTCTGATTTAGATTAATTAACTGATTATTACAGGGAAAATAATATAAGCGTTAATACAAATAAATGTCAAGATAAAACTTTTTCAAGAAAGCGCAATACACAAGTATTGCGCTTTCTTGAAAAAGTTATAACACCTATAATTACCGGATCAGCAACGATTTAATACCCAGAGTGTCGCAAATAAGAGATTTAGGTGAACTGAAAATCTCTGGGTTTCATTATACGCAATAGCCAGTACTTCATTGATACTCAATGCTTAAAAATGATATACTTCAGTTACGTAAGAAGCGTGCTAGAGTTTGCTAGTGTCGTCTGGCGCCCGTTCTATATAAAATATATTAATAAAATTGAAAACATTCAACAAAAATTCATTAAATATTTAAACTACAAGACTAAAACTCATCATTCACACTACCTAGAAGCTTGCAAATGCCATAAAATAAACACACTTGAGGAGAGACATCAACTCAATGACATGTTATTACTGCAAGATATTCTTAACAATAAGTTTGACTGTCCTTATTTGAGGACAGTCAAACTTATCAGATCTGATCTGTTCAACTGTTCGAAGAATGTCTGGAGAAAAGAAATCATACAGAGTTTTAAATCCTAATCCTAAAAAAGCTTGTTACAAAAACTTTTTTGAAAAAAAAGAACCGCCGAAACTAAAGTTCCGAAACTAAAGTCATGTGTGTTCTGTGCTAAAGTTATTTATTACTTTTTAAGTAGTTTTTTTTTATTGAAGGCGGTTCTCTTTTTTAAAAAAAGTTTTTTTTTTCACTTTTTAGTGCCAACTTATCACCCAAATCCATTAAGGAACGGCAACACAGTTAAAACAGAGATTGAAAGTCCTCCAAAGATAGAAAGATGGAAGAAACAAAAACGTCTTCTCAGTTTTTGTTGTTTTTATAAAAAAAGCGCTGAATAAATTTCTGTTGTTTTGTCTGTTTAGGTTCATGGCCCAGATAATTATGACCAATGTGTATTTAGGGTACGATGAGACTGACATACGTATTGCGATTACAAATGTCCCTAAATAAAAAAAGAAAAAAAAAACCGTCTCCAGAATGTAACAATGAATGTAACACTTTTCTGAAAATCGCATCAAAATCGATTTAGCCAAACGGACAAACATACATACATACAAACAGACGGATCGAACTGAGCCCCTCCTTTTTTTAGAAGTCGGTTAAAAATACTCATATAGACGACCTTGTACGCACTCCGGACGTAGGTAACACACACAACCCTAATTCATAACTCGCACACATTCACACTATACACGAACACTAGGTATACACTCACAGATTGTGATATTACTTGTAATCACGCTCGGACGCTAGATACCTAAATTAATTATTTTGCTTTCTTTTCCATTTTGATTCCACAAAATTTCGACTGAATGTATTTAATTAGGTACCTACCCCACAGCGATAAGTTTCTCATTAAAAGATGAAAAGCGTCATGAGCTCTCACATGTTTGATTTTTTTTTCCATATTTTTTATTACAAAGAACATTATACGGTAACACAATTGTGACCTGTGACTGTATTCCGGTTTTCTTATATCGGAATATTTTTTTTCGGTAGACATTTCAGTTTTGCTGTCATACGATAAAATAATAAGTGGCCCTTCGATTGGAAACGGTGTCCTTACATTTTTGAGCATTTTTACATATGGCAGCACCGCCATAGCCCGTCATTACCCTGTATAGGCAAAAACAATGACAAAAATGGGCTCATTACTCACGAAACCATCGACGCCCATACATGAACAAGCTCATCAAATCTCCTTTAATAACAATAATGCAGTCACCTGCGCAGTCCGACACACCCAGCTTTGGCAGACTCCTTTCTGTCATAGTTGCTGAGGTCACAGTTGTAGATGGCGCGGTCCGCGGGGGACAGGCGCGACAGCATGGCGGTGACGTTGTCGTTGCGGATGTTAAAGTAGTTGAATAAGAAGTACTGGTACACCATCGTCAGTTTGTACACCTTGGTGTAAATCTTGACGAGACTGGAAACATCAAAACCAGTTATTCATACATATTTTGGTCACTGCGCCAACCGTGACATCTAGCTCATTTACTCGTTAATCTGTTCTACGTGACAGTCTCTTGCTAACTACACTTGCTGTATTAACGCCCGGTTGACGTAAGGATGGTAAAGCGAGTAAACTTACGAAGGTATTCCTTTAGGCCTAACGCCAAGAAGAGAGACAACGGCATCCAAGAAGTACCCAGGAATGTAGTGGAGGAACCAGGTGAGGAGCCAGTACACCAGAATGTTGTTGGTATCAATCATATATTGGTACCACAGTACTTTCGGAGAGCTCAAGCGGTACATCTCTTCAGTCCGCATCAGTTTGGCAACAGTTCCTGCAGACGATATTGATTATTTGTAATATGTTGTAATATTTAAAATTCGTGCCTGCTGTACTATACTCATCCGTAGTGTAATCAATGACAGTAGTCCCTGCTCTGTAGACATTACTAGCTGAAGCAACGCTTTCTTAAGAGCCTGCAGATATCGCGTTTTACGCGCGAAGGATTCCCTATCAGTTATAAACATGGACTCGGATACAGCGGTTGTGTTGTGACTATTTCTTCCCAGTTCCTACGTTTTATGAGTCTATTGGAATAGTCTGATGATTTCATATTCCATATTACTACTCTTTTTGTAACTACGTCAATAAATACTTTCGTATCGAAGTTATCACGCTCCATCAAATACTCGCCACGGACTTGCCCGTTTTTCGACTCGAGATTTACGCTTAGTATATCTTTTGACTTGGAAAAGCTACGGACGTTCGTTTAACTTTCAATCGTTAGCTCTCATCAAAATCTATCGATTATATATAAAACTATAGTGTAAAATAGTGACTGTGAGTATAATAAGGCGGTACAATAAAATAAAAAAGTCAAAAATACATAATGTGGGCGCCTATACGCGTCAAAAAGCCAAATCCAAGTTATCACGCTCAACAGCATAATTATGATCTCTGTATTTGGATTTTTGACGCGTATATTTTTTTTTTCTAAAAGGGCTTCTTAAGATCAATAGAATGAACATACCAATAAAGCACCATATGACCAAGTCAAGTAGTTCCGGGAACGTAAAAACAACGACGGTGCCAGTACCGACATTTGCAGCTGGGGCGGTTGAAATTATGCAATTGGATAAAGAAATCAATTCAATCTTTAAACAATTGTTGGTGAACCAAATAAATAAATATATATCGACACTGGACTGTGCAGACATCGATTGTGTACGATCGTCGATTATGAAGACACAATTTCTAGTTCGTTTAAAAATGAATATGACATACATAATAATACGCTCAAATAAAATATACCTATTACATACACGCATTCAAGTAACACACGGCCGTGTCCACGACACAGCCACACCCCGATATTTTGTAAAGCTTTTTTTTTTTTTGTTTTGGGACAAGCCCGCCCCACTATTCCCTAACCACTGTAACTCCTGTAAGCCAGAATCAACAGTGGCGACCACCAGAAAAGCGCCAGAGCAATGAAGCTCGACGAGTCCCAGAGAAACGATTCAACTGTCTTGGATCCCGCAACGAAATTAATCAGAAAAGAACAGCGGAGGAGTAAGAAAAACATATTTTCCACTTCCCTCCAAATCAAGCAGGAGACAGAACAGAACTAGGCCAATAGGCACAAAGGGACGTTTACAACTGGGAGAAACCCAATTGCTAAGCACCACGGTTAATTGACATAATTAATGGGCCCTAGAAAGTGAGCTGTTACATTAAATTTGATTCCAATAATAGGTATAGCAAAATCGCTTGAACGCACGGAAATTAGTTCTAGTTTCCACAAGGTCCGCATAATAAACTGCTCCGGATGTAGCCTGAACACTATCCAACATAATATTGCGTTCTTCCTGCCAAAGAATACACTCCCATAAGATATGATGTGCAGATTGTTCGTATTCGCAGTCAGATGTAGAACATTGACACAAAGGCGAAGCAACAAGCTTGAAAGAAAATAATTTACTTTTAAAGTTGCCATGACCTGTTAGAAATTGAGCAACACAGTGGTCCACCTCCAGCCATGTCCTGGCCAGCCGCTCACGAACGGATGGAAAGAACTGATGAAGGTGACGGCCCTTGCTAGAATCATTCCACCTACACTGCCACTCGGATAAAAGTTCCTCCCAGACGTCAGTCTGTGGTTTAAATAATCTAGAGATCTTAGCGCGGTCACGTTGAGTTAAAAAGTTTGCGTCCATGGTCTCCCGCGTGGAATACCTATTACATTGCAGCACGTCGTTGCACCTCAAGATCGACTGGAAGCACGCCTGCTAGAACCGGAAGGGCTTCAGTACTAACGGTCCTATAGGCTTTACATAAAAATATTAAAGCCAAACGTTGACTTTGAAGCAATTTACGTCGTACCGCCCCTATAGTGGCCCTATCAGCCCAAACAGGTGCTCCGTAGCACATACATCCCAAATAGGTAGCCCCATAAATAGTTTTTAAAGTTAAAAATGATAATCCCCAAGTGGCTTTAGATATACTCGTCAAGGCATAAAAGTTCTTTTTAGCTTTTTCACCAACTGTTTTTATGTGGTCAATAAATGAAAAGTTTTTCTCTAAGACCAGACCAAGGTAGCACACTGATTGTTTCCTTTTAACGGGAACGTTATTAAATTTAATACTAGGCCATGATTTAAGATTACCTTTTAAAATAAGTTGATAGGTTTTGTGAGGTGCAAAGGTTAGACGGTTTCGGTCGCCCCACTGAGATATTAAGCGTGCCTTCGCTTAATATCTCAGTGGGGCGACCGAAACCGTCTGTGTCAGCCAAATTCTCAAGCTCAGCCCGGGTACTTGCCTGAATAAGCAGAAGGCCATCGTCCGCGTAACCGGTTAATGAACAACCGCAAGGAAGTAGAATCGCAAGCAAATCATCAAAACCTACATTCCATAAATATGGTCTGATAACTGAACCTTTAGGACATCCCATGGTTAGAGCCTTCGACATAGAATGATGTCCAAGTTTGAGCTTCGTGGAGCCGTTTAAAAAGTACGAGTAAACAAGAGTATAGATGTTTCTGTAACAACCACGGGTTTTCATCTTAAGTAGTAGCATAGGCCACCATGCGTTATCAAAAGCCCCTGAGATGTCGAGAAAGATCCCAATGACGTATTTATGTTCGGACGAATTAACAATTTTCCTAACAGATAGTGCCGCGTCGACGGTAGATTTCCCTTTGGTGAAACCGAATTGACTATTATGAAATTTTGGTCCATCCGGTAGCAAACGTGGAACGATAAGGCGCTCCAGGAGTTTTCCCAAAGATGTTAGTAGTGTTATGGGCTGGTACGACTTCGGGTCATCCGGGGGCTTGTCGCCACTCTTTGGGATAATTCGTATAAAGCCACGTCGCCATATACGAGGAAAAATACCTTCCGCAATGCACCGGTTATAAACAGTTAAGATCGCGTCACCCGCTGTTTTACACGCTTCTATAATCATTCTATTAGATATTTTATCTTCACCGGATGATTTGTTGACTGGTAGTCTCTTGACAACGTTTATGAACTCGTCAGTGGATGGTAGATCTGACGCTGGTGATTCAGGTGGCACCGAAGCCCACGCTCTGATCTGTTGGTGGTATTCGTTGTCGTTCATAGGTGAATCATCGGGTATCAGAGTATTAAGTAGAACTTCCGTTGTTTCTTTGATACCGGTGGTATGTTTATTATTTACTTTAATGTTTTGGACATACGCAAGGTCGACCAATCTATTAGCCTTAAACGCGTGATATAAAGGAGACCACAGACCTTCTTTGTCTAGTTTTACAACAATTTTACGCAGTAAATTACCCTTAGATTTTTCCACCGACGCTTTGTAGCGTGACTTGGCAACTCTAAACGTATTTAATGCAAAAGTCAGCAGGTCCCCGGTAACCTTACGTTTTTTAAGCTTATTAAGCTGTCTACGCGCTCTGCGTTAAATTTTTCGTTGTTCAACTAAATAGTCACTCCACCAATCACATCTCCGAACATTGGTCATAGATCCGTGACCAATGGCGATGTCAGCACAGTAAGTAAAGGTGTCTGACATAATTTCAGCACTCTCTTCAGCTGACAATCCGGTGTGAGTGAAGTCTTTGGCGTGGCGCGCAAAAAGCGTGCTAAAAAATTCCCAATTCGCGCCTTTACATTTATATCTAAAATTACCACTAATAAGTGACGGACCTTGAGTAAACATCGGAACAAATTCGTACACGATCAGGCGATGGTCGCTACAAGACGCGTCCGGCACATGCCACCTATCCAAGCGTACGTCTGCACTAGAAAGTGTGACGTCAATACAAGATTCGCCCATTGGGCTGCAAAAAGTAGGTGGTACGTCAGGGGTGTTATGGATCGATAGGTTCATTTCAGCAATGAAATCCTCGACAGCGCAGCGTCGTTCAGAATCCGTGGACCGAACCTTGCCATACCACAGGGACGATGACGCGTTAACATCCGCGGCAACGATGATTTTGTGGCCCGCAAGCGACCGCAAGACGTGACGGAGATTATGTATATGAGGAGCAACAGGATCAGAATATTGAAAGTAACAGCTCACAACGTAGACTTTAAAGGAAGCTGAAGAAATCTCTGCAACGGCACAGTGATGAGTCATAAGGTTACGTAAAGATGTTACTGTAAAGTTAGAAGAACGTGAAACGTAAATTCCGGCTCGTGCTTTGCAATCCAGCTGTACCACACTTTATGACGTAAGCGCGCGTTTTGATATTGCTCTTGAACAAGTACTACGTCTAACTTGTAATCGATAATTAATCTATTCAATTCGTATGTCGCCACTCAATCATTGTGAAGATTTAATTGACCTATGCTTTAACTATCCATCTGGTTACTGTTTAGGATAAGCTGTTCGAGTTTGAGTTTAAAGGTCGCACAATCTTCAGACCCGCACCGGTGGTCAAACGGTTTTTTGAAACGTTTACACGCCACGCAAGTCGGTTTAAAATTTAAATTGTCTTTATGAGGGCAATCCTGTGTTTCATGTGCTTCCGAGCAATCAGCACACGCAGGTGATTTATTATTGCAGTATTTCTTAACGTGACCGAACTGTTGACAATATGAACAACGAACTACCTCAATATCATCAACAAAACGGCAAGTGGCCCAGTCAATAAATAACTTATCCTTCGTAGATACTAGGTGTTTACGTACGGCAGATTCGGGTTCTATGCCAATCCATTTACGACCATTATAAGCAGAACGCCTACGAATTATTTTTGTAGATTTTATAAATTCATCCTCTTTGATAAGCAGCTCGTCTTTAATGTTTTGACGGTATAAAGCGAGCATAAAAGCGCTGTCTTCCATTGAAGATGGAATATCTTTAACTAATATGCGTGGCATACGGCCTTTTGGTTTTTCTAAACGTAAGCCAGCGGACCTGATGGCATCGACCGATTCTAACTTTTTTAATTGAGTTTCCTTAGCGACACGCAGTACAACGCCTGACTTGGCGGTTTTTTTAACTCCTACGATTTGAAAACCGTCATCACTTGGTTTAATTGCTTCCATAAGGGCTTGTTTAGTCGCGGATGATGACGCATAATCAGCTGAGCGTTCCGCCGTGGGGTAAGCAACGACACACGGCAGCGGCGCCCGCGACTCTAATACTGGAGCCACTTTAGGCAAGCGAAGTTTTAATAAGTCCGCGTAGGACACCTTTTTGTTTTCGGTATTGACATAATTATTATTCACAGTATTTATAGCGGGATTCAATTTAATTTTGTCCAATTCACGTTCCGTATTTGCTAACTTCGTTTCGTTGCACGATGATTTTAATGCTAACATAGAAACGATGGCTGTTACTCGCTGAATCATATCCATGATAGCAGATTTATTTGCAACATTAATGCGGGACCCTTGATCGTTGACAAGGTCGTTTATTTTTGACAAATACGCAGACGCTTCGGAAACTAAATAACAATAGTCGGTATTGTTCGCATTGCTGGCGTTGCTCGCATTACTTACATTTAATATTGGCGAGGACTTTTCAAAAGATTCGGACGTTTGAAGCCGTTTGGACCTATCATCGAGCGAAACGGAGACATTTCGCTAAACAAACGTTTACTATTAGCGGAGGTTGACGCGGGCGCGGCGGCCCTTGGTGTTATTGCATTTCTACGGAATATTTCCCCGCCACGATCAGGCGAGTCATCATTATTGGATAACATCAACAATTTAGAGGGAACTAACCAGTAGAAAGTGAAAATTAACGTACAAATAAATTATTTCGCGATACCCTCACACTAAAGAAAATAAATGTACTCACCGATAGCTGACAAAATTAACTAATTACCAGTAATTACGGGAGCAAACACGTATAAAAACTTACGATACCAGCACTTAGCACAATAGCACAGAATACTTAATAGTACTACGTACAGAAGGGACACTCCCTTCCCCGCGCTATATCAGATACCGCACCCTCACCCGCACTTACAGGGGCTAACCGCCGACTCTTTAGCCAGGGCGCTCAAAATCGTAAGAACTGCAGCGCTGTAGGTACTGCTGACACAAACACACAATTTTGCGATTTATTTTGTTTTAAGTTTTATTTATTAGTTTTAATCTCGATGATTTATTTATTTTCCAAGTTTTCGTCGTTTTATAATAATACAATTAAAACTTCCGTAATAATAACATACCAACATTACCAGCTATTAATATTGCTCTCTCTCTTTATTGTCTTTGTTATGTACTTATGTCCCTTTCTTTCACGTTCTATTCATTCTTGGAATTGAAAAGTAGTACCTACCCTAAGCACTAACTTTGTCGCGTCGCCCCATTGCGTTGCCGTGTAATGGTACGGGGCGATCGTGAATTCCATATTTTGTAATTAGGTACCTTAATTTACCATTATTGATGAATAAATAAACCTCTTTACATAATAAATATTATAATATTACTTTTATGTCATTACAAATCCGAGTATTCATAATCAAATATCATTTATTTTATTTATTAGAAATAAATAATTGACCGCTCGGACAAGATCACTTCATAATAATGCTCGAAACGTTCGGGTAGTTCCGTCGTCGTTCGGTTCGCCCGACGCAAAGCGCTGCACTTTTATTTTGTACGCCACGACATCCAACTGATTCAACCCTACTAAAATTCACGCACACATTTGCACGTGTACAGACGTCATTTGGTTTTGTAGTAGTAATAGGTAATTATTTTGCAAGTTTTGTATGAAGTGTCCGAGGTGTGACAATAGCACACAACTAGAAACAACTCACGAGCCAAAAATCGATCACGGAACACGATAATCGTAATTATAATCAGCAGCGTAAACAAATCACATCTGCATCGATCGCGCGCGAGGAGGGAAGTCTTTGTAAAGTTTATTGATTTAGTAGTGTTGTCTAGTTACTTACCAAACGAAATGTTATTAGACGAGGAGCTGATGGTGTACATGGGGATGCTGCTGTCCCACAGGTGCCTGTTCTGCACGGAGTCCCAGCCCGCGGCGATGATGGCGTTGTTGACGTAGTCCACTGGGGCATAAGACACCACTAAATCCATGTCTATCAGCATGACGTGCAACACCCCCAGTCCGGCGCCTAGGAATAACTGAAATAAGTGGATATTTATTGATTAATTAACACGTTTACTGCGGGTCCAGATTTATGCTACCTGTCACTGTAGCGTCACGAGGTCTAAAAGAACTCGTTACTGTCTTCTCCTGACGGGATATCTTAAACTCAATTTATTTGAAAGAAAATAGTTGTAAATAAGTTTTTTTTTGTGTTTTTGTCGGCAGATGATACATGTGTCAACTGAGCAGGCATAAATTAGAAACAAAAGCACAAAAACAAAAATCATTAAAAATTGTGCAAAAATGCTGATTTTTGAACGTGTGACTGAATTTGTTTCTCAAAAAAGTTGTTTTTTCGTTACATAAACCTAGATATTAATCACAAAATACCCGTGTGTTAAAAATATTTGGAGGAAATTTTGTTCATCACGGAAAAAATGTCTAACAGAATTGTGACTCGGCCATGTCCTTGAAGTAATTACCTACAGTAGCGCGGTACTTCAACACGTGGGAGGGCTGCCCGTCCTTATTTTAATTTCATCAACCTACTTGAGTCTCTTCCAAATTTTGTGATTGTAACTCTTACATGTATTTCATTTTCTTTTCAATAAAAATACATGTTGTGTTTTTTGAGCAGTAGATTTAAAAAAAAATAACACCCTTCAAAATTAGAGACGGAAAAAAAAATTTGCGCCTCGACTGAGACGTACGAAAAGTTTTATTGTTTAATTTAATATAAAAAATCTGCATTCGGATAAAAAGTTTAATTGAGAATACTTTTGGGAAATTGTATAATTGCACTTTGCCATATTAAGTAAGTATTTTGTATTCTTTCAATGAATATTGGTCACAAATCGCACGCTTACTACTTCCAAGCCATCACACCGTGCGTTGGTCACTGAGGCGCATCCGAGACTGCTTGCAGACTAAAGTGTATACTAGCTCGAGCCGTGTAGGTATGATGCGCGTTTCGACCATTTGTATATCATCATCATCATCATCATATCAGCCTATTGCCGTCCACTGCTGAACGTAGGCCGTAGGACTATTGCCGTTTGTATATGACGATAGAATACTGTGTAGATATCTTTACTGTGCCGTAATCACGTACGTGCGTTTGTATGATAAATAGGACGAGATGGGCGCTCTAAAGCGGGCGCCCGGGCTCCCATCGCGTGAGTATGTGCGAGGGCTCCGTCGCGGGCACACGTATTTGAAGATCGACAATCTTAAAGTAAAATCTGTAACAGTCATATCACCAAGGGAAAGATTTTCAAGAACATTACCTCTGGTGGTCGGAGGCGGGGCCAGCCAAACGGAGCACCTTTGTAAACGCAGTTTCAGGCCTTAGTGTTCACATATTTACAAACATTGAAACTGTAAACGATCACTCCTTATAATTATAATCAATGAACATCACTTAACTAATGAATGATATTGTGGCAGTGTTTAATACTGCGGTACATACCCCAACCGGCGATGACATCACTGTTTGAGGGTCTATCCAGCCTGGAGAGGGCTCCACGTAGGCACTACCCACTAAAACAAATAAAGAAATCGATCAAGCAAATCGAAAGTTCCACACCGCCTTGACACTTGCATCAATAATAACAATAAAAATGTTATATATAAAAATAACAATAACTAAGTGTCTGATATGGTATACAAAATACAGTGAAACCCTGATCTCTAAACTAGGGGTATCCCTGTATCTTAGAGGTCAAGGGGTAATGATGAACCCAATGCGATAAACGCAACTGCCCGTGGCGTGCAAACTGTGTCGCGTGGATTGTCGTCGTATCGTCATTGTACACTTTCGCTGATTTTAAATAAGGTCGATATTAACAGCATTAGTTACGCGGAATTAGACTATCTACGACGATTTGTAATAAGTATTACCTACGGGTGGCTTGAATACACAGATGGGCAGGTCTCCGGAGCTGGTGCGCACCATCTCCTCGGCCAAAGCCTTCGTGAAAGTGTAGGTGTTCGGCCAGCCCTTGATTAAACTGCGGAATAATTAACTCTTATTGTTCAAGCAATTAGATACAGTATTCATGAGACGCCCACGTTCCACCGGATGTGAGTAAGATCCATGTAACTGGGGCTAATATCAGTAGGTTTCATTGTCCTGATTGAATTTCGGTCACGGCAGCTAATCTTAATGGAGACGAGCACGAAGAAGGTATTATAGTGCACGAGTGTGTGCAAACACAGGTGCACTCCCTCTTCCCTAACTCTCATAAGCCAATGGGACGGCAATCTGACACGACCGAGGAGAGATCGAGCGCAGGACATCCTTTATTTGTTTTCCGAAGTACACGGGTGTCACACCGTCAACTTCTGTAACTGAGAATTGGCAAACTCAACAAGGACCCAACAATCAGAGTCGCGCTTGTGACCACCAGACCAACCTGAGGATCCAAGTACAGCAACACTACACCAACGATGCAGTGTAATGAAGTTCAACATGTGTGTGTCTTACGCAGGCGTCATGCTGTTGAGCCGCTCCTCCTCCACGCTCTGCAGCATCTCGAGGAACACGTCTGCGGGCATGGGGCTCGGGTAGAACTGCTCTTTGATGTCGGTGTTGATTCTGTCCTTCGTGGCGTGGGCGAAGGCCGTGGAGACGTGATTGTACAGTCTGATGACGACACACTCAAGTTAATATTGTCAGACTAGTTTCTACTATTGTCAGATTAGTTTCTCCTATTTGCGAACTAGTTACTTCTATTGTCGGGTTAGCTTCAACATTTTCTCTAACTACTAGTCTTGAATCTGCTATTATTAGACTGGTTTTTACTATTGCCTGACTAGTTTCTACTACAGTTCTGAGTAGTTTTTGCTATTGTCGAACTAGCTTCTACTATTGCCGGACTAGTTTCTGCTATTGTCAGACTAGTTTCTACTACTTATTGTTTAACTAGTTTCTGCTATTATCAGACTAGTTTCTACTACTTATTGTTTAACTAGTTTCTGCTATTATCAGACAGATTGGTTTCTACTATTGTCACACTAGTTGCTGCACTGCTATTGTCGGACCAGTTACTACTCTTGTCGGAATAGAAACTACTATTTCCACAGCTAGCTTCTACTATGGTTGGACTAGTTTCTACCATTTTGGTGCTAGTTCCCACTCTGATCTGTTCGTTTGCTCGCCAGCGTGGACGTGTCACGAGACATAGAGGAGCTGTCTCCAGCTGGTTCCTGGTAGCGCCGGCACTCACTTGAGCAGCCGGCACTGCTTGCCGAGCGCGAGCATCTCCCGCGTGCCGCGCACGTTGATGAGCCCCGCCTTGCGCAGCGGCTCGTCGAAGCTCACCGTCGCCGCCATGTGGATGATGACGTTTACCTGGAGGTTAAACACGCTCACAGTTTTGCGTAAAAATAAGTTAACACCTGTCATACGGTTTATTCTCGCATATCTGTCGTTTATCCTGACCTAGCTTTTGCCTGCGTATATACCGTAAACAATATCCTAAAACATAGCATTAAAGTAGCCTTTTAACAGTGTGAAAATGTTTGCAACCGGATGAGAGCTTCCTGACATAACCTCAAAAAAAAAACTTTAATCTTTAACTTATTGTCTTTTTAAATGTTGAACTTTGTTAAAGTACCTAACTACCTACTTTATATGTCGTTGATTTTTACACACAAGTGTGTGATAGATACTTGCAATATTAAAACATCTGCATTTATTTTAAAATAATTGCTTTTCTAACTCTAAAACTTTAAAATGATGCTTTTAAAAAAGTGGCGGTGATAGGTGCAGAATTTGAGAGGTCGTTAATAGGTGCGTTTACGTTATAACACTTTGTATAAAACTAGTAAAGTACCTCATTGGTGATGTTATTCCAATCTTTATCGCTGATGCCGATCCTGATCTCAGACACGTCACCCTCCACCAGCACGAGGCAGTCCGCAAAGTTAGGTTTCTTACTCCGCAGAGTGTCGTACAACTGGAAGCAAGGAGACATACGTTATTGTTGCAGCCGTATGATGTAGCACCGAAAGAATTATGGAATTAACGTCATCATCTCTCAGTAAAAGAGCTCCGAGTTTATGTTTCAATTAAAAATATGAATAACGAATTTATATGTTACTCATTTATTTTTTTTGTATAATAGTCTAATTTATCAGTGCAATCGATTTAAAGTGATTTAAACAATAATATTAAAAATATTGGTGATAAGTGTGATAACATAGTAATCACAAACATTAAAACATACCATTACAGTGACAAGTACAGTATAATTGACCATTATTAGTGGAATTAAAAACAGTAGCAGTGGGATCAATAACAACAACCTAACAGACATCATATACAATTAATTTGATAAAGTGTTTACATTTGTGTTTTAAACAAAATTGTGAGTGTACTACGTGAGCTCGAAATGGATGTGCGATTAACGCTACTAGTGCGACAAAACTGGTGTACCCGCATCAAGTGGAAAAAAATAAACGGCTCCAAAATCCAATTTATACCCATGATAAACACTACTTAAATTTACTCCTGGCCAAAGTGAGAAGCAATCGTGATATCGCCTTAGCGGTCCCATCGTCCGGTACTGCTGAAACTTTGCTGGAAGGAGATAAAATTGTGCATTCCGCGTTTAAACCGTCTCTGAATTTGATACAAACCGAAACATCTGTCTGCAATATACCCAACCAAAGTAATATGGCAGACGACAGAAGAATACTGCGGTATTCAAACATTTTAACATAATAATTTATATGTTAGACCAAAATTAAAAGCGTAATAATTTTGTTCAAAAAAAAATTTATATGTTAGAACAAAATTAATAGCGTAATAATTTTGTTCAAAAAAAAATTTATATGTTAGAACAAAATTAATAGCGTAATAAACCAATTAAAATCCTATTAGAACCGTTTTCGACTTCTACGCGGACGAAGTCGCGGGCAAAAGTTTTGTTATAAAGTTGTAAGTAAATATTGTTTTGCCGAGTTTCGTTCTTATCTTTGGTAGGACTAAAAAACTGACTCGACGTGAACTTCGCTGTGTTATTTGTTTCAACCGTACAAAGGATAAATGTTAGTATGGAGGAAGTAGTTTAATATTTTTTGGACAAGAATGCAAGTGTGGTAAATATATAATTGTTTTAAGTTCATTAGTTTTATTTCATGGTATATTTTAGAAGTAGGTGTTAATAAGGGATGGCTGAATTCTGGGCACAAGGAATCTGACAGGAACAAACACAACTCACACATACACACTCGCACACTTACACGCACACATGATACACATCCGTGTTTAGTGTTTGCCACGGACACGCTAAGAAGAAGAATAAGGGATAGTGGAAAAGTATTTTTATAATTTTACTAGCAACCCGACCCAGCTTCGCATGGCTATAGCCTTCCTTCCATAAATGGACTATCCTACACAAAAAGATTTTTTCAATTCGAACCAGTAGATTCTGAGATTATCGCGTTCAACCAAACAAACTCTTCAGCTTTATAATATTAGTATAGATTTAGCATGAATTGAAGTTCTGCTAGACTAGTTTTGTTTAATCCACAATTATGAAGTCGAGTTATTTAACAACTTCCTTTAATTGGACTTTAAAAATAATCAATACGCAAATTTCGATAGCAATTACACCCTATCACATGAAATGTTTTCCAACAGTACAGGAAAACTAAATAAATATAGCTCTAGGAACATTTTTGAACAGATCATGTCCAACATATTAATAGACTACAATGCCATTCTCAGATAGCGTAATTGAAGACAGAACAACACCTGCCACAGCCCACAAGACCAGTTATTTATATTATAAGCACATGAACATTATTTATCAAAACATCGCTGGACTACTTAATAAAACTGACATGTTGACGTTGACATCACTGAACATTTTGTAACCTCTGGACAAGAATCAATAATTAACGTGCCAAATTATAAGCTTGCATCGTGTTATTCTAGGAATAAGTAGCCCGTGGCGAAGCATGTGTCCTTATTAAAGAAAATTACGAATACAAAGAGCTACCTAATGCATCTATTACTGGTGTAATTGAATAATGTTCAATAGAATTAAGCCAGCAGGGGTTAACAGTTGTTAGTATTTAAAGAACACCGAAAATTTCGTGAATTAACAAGCTTTTTGATCATTCTAATAATTTATTAAAGACATTGTGTTCCAAGGCAATTAAAAAAATTGTAGCATGCGGCGATTTCAACATCAATAAATTGAAAACAAATAACCTTACATTAGACTTTGGAAATTGACTGTTAAATTATAATTAAAAATTAGTGTTTATATTAGGAAAATTTTGCCCATCTTTCGAAACAAAATTGTGTGAGAGAAGTAGGCAGTCGACTTCGGTTTATCGGACCACGACCACCGACCACGACCACGATTTTGATAAAATTTGGTATGAAGATAGCTTGTTACTTTTTAATCCGCGACTTCTTCTGCATCCGCGATAACCGACATTCATGCGGACGAAGTCGCAGGCAAAAGCTAGTAAATAATAATAACAATCTAATAAAAGAACCAATTTTACAAATAAATGAAGGTACCAAATTAATTAAAGATCCTAGGCAAATTGCTGAATCATTTAATGATTTTTTCGTTGACCATTATACATAATGTATCCAGTAATTGTACGGGAAATACAGTTGTTATTACCAAAACCCGAAAATCTTTATTTATGCAGCCGGTAGTCCCTCAAGATATTATACGTGTAATACAAAAGTTAAAAAATAAAAAGCTTCGGAGACGACGACGTTTCAACCGTTGCGGTAAAATTTATCTCTGATATTATCGCAAAACTATTAAGCCATAATAATATAATAAATGTGTCTATAAGTTCAGGCATATCCTCTGATACACTAAAGACTGTAATCATAAAACCATTACATAAATAGAAACACAAAGATATGTTTAAATATAGACCAGTAGCTTTAATCTCAGTATTCTTGGAGATTTTCAAAAAAAATATATTTACGAACCTATTTACACCTTATTTATAACTGAAAATGACATTCTATGTGAAGAACAAAAGGGTTTTCGGAAGAATAAAAATATCAACATGGCAATATTCGATCTCTTGTAAGTTTTCATGAATAATATGTATAAATAAAACCCTATCTGTGCAATATTCACAGACATGACAAAGGCATTTGACTATGTAAAACATGACATCTCTTAAATAAACTTAGCGATTATGGCAACGTACTAAACCTGATTAAGTCTTATCTCACAGATCGAAAACAATACACGGAAATAACGAAAATCTGTACTAAAACAAGACATGAACTAAAATAAATTTATCTACCCTGTTGCAGAATAACTGAATTTGGAATTCCACAGGGTAGTGTACTTGGTCCATTACTATTTTTACTATACATTAATGACCTGCCCCGTCACCTATAACCTTTTCAAAAAAGTAAACATAGATAGATATTAGTGACTTCTATCATCTATCATGAATTAGTTGCTTTAGTTTTAAGATATGGTGTCATATTTTGGGGTAACTGCAGTGAGAGATGTAGAATGTTTAGGGCCCAAAAACGTTGTCTGAGATCAATGGCAGGTTTTAAATCCACCGTAAGTTGTCAACAATACTGGTTAACTTGTTTAAATCCCGAAATAATATGACATTACTTTGTTTGTATATACGAGAAGTTGCCCTATTCGTCACTTTAAACAAACACTTATTGACCTCAATGGTTGATATAAGACAACGCACAGGACCAGTAAAAACCCAGTATAAAAATCAATTATACCCAGGTGGGCATAAAACAGCCCTATTGAACAATAACATTATATTTATGGGACCGCTTATTTATAATTAATTACCTAAAAAAAATTAATATTTACCTATAAAATTGTTTAAAAACCAATTAACTAAACTATTGCTGGAAAAATGTTATTACACTATTAAAGATTTCCTAAATGACAAAACTTTATAGGAACACGCTAATGTTAATTCCATGTATATTGTGGGGAATATTATACTTACCGGGTCTTTAAGTATGTAGGTTAACCTCTGTTGAATTGTTTTCCCTTTCTTTGGTCTTAGCAACAAGTACATTTTCTTGATTTCACAGGATCTGAAACGAAATTTGAATGTTAGAAGAATTACGTCTCGTACGTAAATATATATAAAAGAAACAGAAAGAGGATAATGAGATTACTCTGCTTAGTTACGTGAAAAGTAACGTTTTTTGACTAAACTTTGAGAGTTTTGGACGCAGAACTGACGCAGAACGGACGCAGTCTGCGTCCAAAACTCTCAAATTCTCTCAAAAATTAAATAAAAGTAGTATTCTTTAACTTAAAATAAAAAGGCGTATACTAAAAGATAGATAATAAAATTGTCTGTAAGATGGTGTAAGTTTCGTTTAATTATACTTGGTAGATTTTGTGTGATTGTCAATGTTTTGTCCGCGTCAGACACAACTTCACGAGTTAATTAAACTATTTAATATGAATATAATTAAAAATATTCACATACTAAATGATTAAGAGAATGTTCTGGTTTAACATATATTTTTTTCATATCATTTACACTGCACATTTTGACGTGATTGTCAGTTTAAAATCTGTAAAAGTCGTTTAATAGCCCCTTAAATAGGGTATTTTACAAAAAAAGTCTAATTAGTCCGACAGTTTATCGAAAAATATTGAGTGCGTACTTTTTGTTTTATCAAATCAATAAAAACTGACGAAGATAATACGCATCAAAGATCATGAGTGGGGGTTTGTGACGTCACTTTGCCAGTAAAAGTGTTCTGACATAGTGATGTCACACGAGTTTTCGACACACTGTATTGTCTTAATTTTTTGTTTACGTGAAAAAAGAAAAAACACGTGTCCAATATTTTTTGGAATTCTATCTGACGGACTAATTAGATTTTTTTGGTAAAATACCGTATTCATACGATTAGTCTACGTAAGTATGTACTTATAGCATGAATTACATGTTTGTACGTTCAGATGTACCTACGTATCTCCTACAGTATAATATCTTGAAAGAAATCAAATAAAAGGTTTAAATAAGTACTTCCAAACATATAGGTTACCTACATATAAGTATATACCTGTATACAACAAACCAAAAATGAGATACAGTTCTAAATTATTTAAATCTGAATTTGTGGCACAAACGCGGTGTACGATGGAACAACGATTTAAAGAAGGTGGCTGGCAGCAGACGTATGCGGGCTGCCCAAGACCTGGTTGACCGGTAGACCTAAGTTCAGCAGTGGACGGCGGTAAACTGATATGTGAATTTGTGGCTAAACCAGGTCTTCTAGAAAGAATACACGAAGGTAACATCATGGCTCGCGAAATCAGTCAGTGATCCTAAAAATATAAATTCCCTCACCTGAAGAGTTTCTCGATGAGCTGCTTGCCGAGGAAGCCGGAGCCTCCTGTCAGGAACACGACAGCTCCTCGGTAGAACTGCTGCACGTCTGAGTCTCCGCGGTCTATGACGGCGTTCATCGGCTTCTGGCGCTCTAGGATCTCCAGCTCGGTGCGCTGGGCGATGTCCATGGCTGTGGCAGGATGTACACTTGTCAGAATCATCATCAGAATGTTTTTTTTATAAACATTGGTAGAGTTACTGTGTTAGGTGTTACAAAAATGAGTACGCTTTTTCCCAACTATATTGGGTTGTCTTCTGGTCTAACAGGATGCTGCATACCAGTGTTTTACATGGAGCGACTGCCTGTCAAAACTCCATAACCCAGTTACTGGGTAACACGATAACGAACGTTAAAAAACTTTTTCACAAAAAAGACAACCGCCTTTAAAAAGTAAAAAATAACTTTAAATTCGCTTTGGTTTTAGTCAAAGTCAAAGTCAAAGATCTTTATTGTGAGACGGTGGTTATAGAGTTGCTATTGAGTTTTAGTGTGCGTTTGCACTGCTCCACCATGTTAGGCATACAATAATTAGTTTTATTTTATTATTACTATCTTAGACCTATGTTTTGTGATATACTATATTAATTCAATTTGCATCAAAACATAAAACGGTTTGGCGTTAACTCATCATGCATCTTTCGCACAAAAATTCATGTAGGTACTGTATAATATGGTCTATTTACCAAGAAGTCAAATATTTTTTTTTAAACATATAAATATTATCAATTTCTCTTATTTGCTTTGGAAGCTTATTATAAATTCGTGAAGACATTCCGAAGAAACTTTTAGACAGTAGGGCTGTTTTTGAGGGCATATTTGTTATTTTGTCGGCATGTCGACGGGAGTGCAGGTTACCAAACTTTTCCTTATTGGTCTTTACAAATATAGCTTATAGGGTTTGTTTGTTGTTGTGTATTGCCACCGGGCGGTTGTCTTTTTGTAAAAAAAGTTTCTTTTTTTTTCGTTTTTTAGTGCCTACTTCTTATCATACAAATTAATTACGGCACAGTGACTCCAAAAAAATTCAGTCATTTCTTAATTTTCTGCCCTTAGAGGTGGAATATTTGATGAATGAATTTGAATGACTGAATTAATTAATGGAACAGTCAGTTATAGCAATTAGCTGCTGCATTTGCTGAGATGTTTTAGAATACGAATTGATATAATTTTATAATCCTTTTATATTTTCTTACAATACACTATCAATTTAAAAAAAAAACATCGAAATCGGACTACACTGAAAAAAGTTATGCGTGGTCAAACATTAAACATTAAGCGCTTTGCTTCCATATTTATTGTGCGAACTGCCAGACTGTGGAATTCACTGCCCGCCTCTCTATTCCCCAAGACATATCTGGGTATGTTCATGGCACGAGTGAACCGGTTTATTCTAGGCAAGCGTGCTCCACCTTAGGCCGCATCATCACTTAAGATCCGGTGAGTTGCGGTCAAACGCAAGCCTATATCAATATAAAAAATAACAAATAAATATACGTGTCGAATTGAAAACTTTCTTCTTTTTTTATGAAGTCAAAGTCAAAAAAAAAATTCATCGGTTTCTAAGTAAACTTCCACTATTTCCAACAACCTGAAGACTTGAAGACTTCTCTTTTGGTGACTGTTGTACTATTGGACATTTTATTTAATTTTACAAACAGTAAATAATTATCATCATCATCTGCCTAGCCTGTTCCCAACTATATTGGGGTCGGCTTCCAGTCTAACCAGATGCAGCTGAACACCAGTGTTTTACATGGAGCGACTGCCTATCGGACCTCCACAACCCAGTTACTGAGTAACACGATACCCCTTGGTAAGACTGGTTCTCCGACTTTCTGGGTTCTGACTACCCGTTACGACTGCCAAGATCTACAAATAACTGCCGGGACCAACGGCTTTACGTGCTTTCCGAGGCACGGAGGGAACTCGGTATGAAAGGGATGTTCACCCATCCATAGACCGACCGCGGCTAGCGTAGCTTAACTTTTGACCGATCGATCGATAGCCACGAGCTCCTAATATAACACAGTAAATAATCATATTGTCTACAAATAATTATAATTTATGTAAATGGTGACTTGTGGACGCGCATGTAATCTAGGAAGTAGTTCAAGGTCTGACCGATTGTATTGGAAATTAACATTTAATAATTAAATTTAGCAAAACCATTTTGGCAAGTCATTAGGTGCATCATTGATTTTCAATGGTCACTTGTTTGTGTCACCTTTTAAACTTATACATTATACAGGATGTTTGGGAGATCGATGCAAAGCCGTAAAACGGAGCTAGTATAGACTATTTACAACCATTTGAACCGAATTTGTCTTAGCCGAAGTGTGACTAATATTTTTTTAGCAAAATTTTAATGATGTTTCATGACAAAACCCAAAATATTGCAGTTAGTTGCAAATAATGGTCAATTTGAAAGATATGTCATATATTTTTTATTTTATTTGGTTAACATAATGCGTAAGCAATCTAATAAAACATAATTAGGGGATCTGTGTGATAAGACAGATAGAGATTTAGTTAAGAGCAAAGCATTCGATTTTGTACCGCATGCTCGCCTACTTTGCAAAATGGAAAAATACGGCATAAGAGGTAAAGCGCATGACTGGTTTAGAAGTTATTTATCGGGTCGCCAACAAAGGGTGGTAATATCAAAAATTGATAATAACAGGAAAAACGCATACACTTCTGAATTAAAATTAAATAGCTGTGGCGTTCCCCAAGGAAGCGTGTTAGGACCTCCATTATTTATTATTTATACAAATGATCTTTGCGACATACTAAAACATAATTGTATATTATTTGCTGATGACACCACTTTGACCATTAAATCATTAAACAAGAATGACTTGGAGACTGACACGAATAAAGAATTACAAAACGCAATTAAATGGCTGGAAAGTAATAATTTGCATGTAAACATGGACAAAACAAAATTAATACAATTCAAAACATACAATTCGATAGTAAAACAATCAACAATACAATATAATCAAACAGTATTACAAACAGTGCCATCAACCGTATTTTTAGGTATAGTTATTGACGAAAATTTAAACTGGAAGGAACATGTAAGAAAAGTATGTACACGACTTGACAAATTTGTGTTTGCTCTACGAAGACTAAGACTCATAGCTAGTAAAGAAACAGCCCTTAATGCGTATCATGGCTACGTTTCTTCAGTACTGCGTTACGGTCTTGTAATATGGGGTAATTCTGTGGATCTGGACAGAGCATTCATTGCCCAAAAGAAATGTGTCAGAGCAGTATATGGGGCTGAATACTTAGAACATTGTAAGCCATTATTTAAATCACTAAACATACTTCCACTTCCATGTCTTTATATCTTTGAAATATGTTTATTCATAAAAAGGTATCCAAAACTGTTCCCTGTGTATGAACGTTACTCAAAAAGAGTCGAAAGCCAAAATCCAGAGCAATTACTTATACCTAGACAGAGACTACATTTATATAGCAGAAATTCTCATTGTATGGCAACCAAAATATTTAATAAATTACCGCCACAAATAAGAGTATTGCCCATTAATAAATTTAGGAAAACAATATTTGCTTGCTTGTTAGACAATTGTTTCTACTCAGTTACTGAATTTTTTAACCATAAATTTTGACATTTGATTACATAGCAAAAATTTTGACATTTTATTACATAACAAAAAAAAATACATTTTATTTGAATGCACTTGTAATATTAAACAAATGAAAATTGTGTATGCATATTGACTGTATTCGTGGTATTAACACATATTTTATTAATAATTACAATCTTATTGACATTTCATGTAAAATTGTATGTAATGAATATTTTTTTTTTGTTAAATTCAATTTTATATTTCTACACCGGCAACGGTAGTATATGTGAAGCTAAATATATTAATTTTAAGATCTCAATGTACTATGGTAGGTACTCAGAAATAAATGATATTCTATTCTATTCTATTCTAAGACAATTTTTTTACAGACATTTAAAATCAAACACATTTTTAAAGATTTCTGAAATCTGTTTTTAGATGGCATGAAAAAAACATTAGGCATGGTGCTTTTTTTGTTCAAACATTTTTAGAAAAATGTGTGGTTAATGTTCTTTCTTTTGAGGTACCTATCAACTACGCGGATAGGTCACCAATTATTGAAATTAAGACCTACAAACCAAATTGAGGGAGAACATTATTTTTTTAGGCAAATTATTTAAAAGAAAATTATAATTAAAATCATTTATTATTCGTGTTCAAAATGTTCGCCTCAGTCTCTAACACCAACATGGTCCCGTCTTCACACTTCTGTTGTTGTTATTTTTAACTTCATCTCCAGTTTCATCGTTTCAAACGCTGAATAAATTCTCTCAATCAATTCTTCTTTCCTGTTTATTTTCACATTCGTATTAACTTCCTTGTTAAAGTTCCTTGGCCCGACTCCACACGTAAAAGTCAAGCGGAGTCAGGTGGGGTGACCGGGCGGGCCAAGGGATCGGCGCGTCTCTGCCGATTCAACTGTTAAGGAAGCAATTATTTAAGTGCTCCCGTACCTTTGATGTCCAATGCGCAGAACAACCATCTTGTTGAAAGATGACTTTCCATTACATTTCCATACTTCCATACTATCCATACTAATATTATAAATGCAAAAGTAACTCTGTCTGTTCCGCTTCCACGATGAAACGGCTGAACCGATTTTGACGAAATTTTGTATAAAAAAAGCTTAAGCTCTGAGAAAGCACATAAGGTACATTTTATTCCTGGACTTCGTCTGCATCCACGATAATCGACATTCACACGGACAAAAACTCGCGGACAAAAACTCGTTAAATAAAGAATATTATTTTTATGATTTCATTGCAAATTTATAGTTTTCCGACTTTTCCCTGTATTTATAGTAAAAGGCAATATATTTTCTTGCCAAATTTCATAGTTCTAGGTCAACGGTACCCTTTTGGATTCCCTTGAGAGTGTCGAAATGTACGTTTTATGCAACATAAACGGCCGTATATTTTTTTCACGTGAACTTAGAAGTTTAGATAAAGTGTCCTGACTGACAGACAGACAGACAACAAAGTGATTAAGTTAATATATCTTAGTATATCGAGCCTACTATAAACAGACGACCAAGGGCAATGGGTAAAATATATAAATATATTATTTTTTTATATATATATGTTTAAATTGTACAGACACGTACGTAAGGAACTTTGTTTCTTACGGGATCCCCCGAATGCACAATTTTTTCCAAAGTAATATCATATTATTATATGACTACAAATTTGATTAAATTATTATGACGATTCCTCGTAACATGAGCTGTGTACGATATTGTTTTATGGTGTACTTATAATGCCACAGTTTTATTCAGTTTTTTTGCGAAGTTACTATTTATCAATGTCTACTACACGGGTACCAGTTAGTTGTTAGATAAAACACATACACACGGATAGTTACAAAAATAAAACATAAAAAACTTACCTTGAGGATTAATTAACACTGCTTAATAACGCACTATACTTTATAATTAAACTAAAAGCAAATAAGAAAAGAATTGGTGTTAAACTAAATAGTACTAAGATTGAGTAGAAAGGATGAACATCATAGATGATGCAATTTATGCGAATTTGAATACTATTATTTTGCGGATTTGAGTTAAGTCCGAGTTTGGTCCGAAGCGCCTACTGGTGGACACGATGGACAGTTCTAGACTGAGTTTGTATAAAATGTAACACAGTATTAAAAATTAGCGTTCCATGGAAACAATAAAGGCTCTCCCACACAGGCGCGTTATTTTGCGATAATGCGTTCCGATTCCTCGTACTTCTATAGCGTCGTTATTATCGTAGCAGTGTGTAACTTCGTAGCCGTCCTAGTACAAAATGTACTAGAAACAAATGTCGCTTTAGCGCATGCGATATTATCGGCCGGGAATGACGCACCTGTAGCCTACACGTGCCTGCTCTAGTGATCGCGGAATTAATTTATTTTAACCTTAAATTATCAATCAAATATATACGTAACAACTGACAAAATTAAAACATGCTACTATTTGCACATTGTATAATCTGTCAGTATACACACGGCGTGGTCCGATTGCAAATATTCGTTAAAGGCCTCGGCATTCTGTAATATCCCATGAAACCGAATTGATGATTCAGACGTCGCACACAAGGCCGGTGTGCCAATTTACGATGACAAAAATAAAGTATATGTTTTTACTTACTTTCTGACTTGATTATTATGTGTTTTAAGTGTTAGAAGGTAGAAATAACATTTTGAGATGGTACATGCAAACAACAAAATTAAAAAGAAAAAAAGTTTTATTTAAAGTATTATACAAAAAGGTCCTAAAATTAAGTTCTATGCTACCTATTGATCATCGCCATCCACATATTTATCAGAGTCTTCATTGTCCCTGTTTTCGACCTCTTCGCTACAAAGATATGAAAGAAAGAAAAGAAACGGGATCAATGCGACTACCTAGAAATAAAGGGCTCAATATTTATCAAAGGGGGCGATATGGAGACGAGTTCTTTGCTTGGTTTGAATCCTGAGTTGTTGTAGTTTCTAAAGAATGATAAAATATAATGGAACTATGTGGAACTTTTTTTAAATGTCTCAAACTCAAAACTCAAACTCAAGTAAATCTAAAAATTTGTCTTCCACGAATAGTTAAATTACTCCTCGATTTATGAAAAAAAATTACAAGTAAACAACAATAATTAGAGTAAACACCTGATGCTTCAATATCCATGTTAAAAACCATAAATTTTTTACTTAAAAAGCGTAACTGACTCACGCCGTGCGAGAAAAAGGGACACAAAGCGCGCCTACACAGGCTTTTGTGTTACTTTATTGAGCTTTATTGTTTTATAATCCTATAGTTCGTTTATCGAAGAAGTTAAACAAAATAGCTTTTTTAAGTTTCTAGACATCGCAAAATTATATTATTGTCCTCCTAAATTTACAATCCGGCCTTGTGTGCGTCGTGTACAAAATGGCGCGCAAATTGAAATCACTAGTTACAATTCCTGCCACCTGTGGCGCTATTAACTGTAACTGACATGTTGTCAAGCTGTGCACAAATATATTTCGTAAGAAACAACTAACTTTACATTTTTATCTGACTACAAAGAACCGAAGTCACACGTCATTTGTATGATCCACTGGCTTATTGTCTACTGAGGCTTTAAAAAACAATACTTTTTGTATTTGTCGCATCCGGTCAATTACACGAATATGGAACGAATGGCAAGCGCGCCATTGGCGAGAACACGTGATCTACCACCATTTAGGCGCGCTTCTACAGAGTCGTGATATTTTCAGCCCACAGCGAGGAAGACATTCAGAATCCAGTGCCTGATCGCATCGGAGTGTTACTATGTCTATTTTAATTAGAGTTTGTGTTTAATTGTAGTTTTAATAAACACCGTGTATTGTACCCAGTGTGTTTCCGTTGCACGAAACCCATCGTCTGCCTACATGATGACCGAATCTAATTGACTAAATCCTGACGATCGATCGATATTTATAAAATTAAACACACTAGCTCTTTGGCCGTGACTTCGTCTGCGTGGATGTTCTTACAGATCTCTATTGTTTACATGATAAAATAAAGTCCACTCAGGAATAAGGTAGATTCCTATAATAGTGAAAGAATTTTTAAAAACGGTGCAGAATTTTTTTCAGTTTATCCATTAATATTTTCACGAAAATATGGAACCAACTTTGAGTTTGAGGTACACACTATTACTTTAACATTTCAGCCGAAAGACATCTACTGCTGGACATAGGCCTCCCCTAAAGAGGGGGGTTGCCATAATCGCTATGCTTGGCAAGCGGGTTGGCGATCGCAGTATGGTTGTTACAAAGGCACAGAGAACGCTGCTGCCTATTCACTAGTGAGTCCCTTAGCCCCCTCTTACGACACCCACGGGAAGATATGGGACACTATTACTTATTACAATTAAAAAAACTGGGCAAGTGCGTGGCGGGCCACGCGCAATGTAGGGTTCCGTAGTTGATATTCTTACCCCCGCAGTTCTTGTTTGGTCCCTATATTTAACATTTTTTAATAAATTGTGGCGTCATAGCAGGCGTCACTAATGCGATTATCACTTTTGACGTTATACAATTTTTGAGCGTAATATGTAGGTAGATTACCCTACCCCTATTACAAATAGCGTAATCATGTACAAATATAGCCTATGACGTTTAAGTTGGTCCGACCTATAAGAAACATTTTTGCAAAATTTGAAAAGTCTATTCAATAGTTTTTGCGTGAAGCTGGTTCATAGAAATAGACATAGGAACAAGATTTTTTTTTTTAATGTCCGCTTACGCTCGTTACCAGTTTCTTTTGACGTGAGTGATACAGTTTGGTGTTGTAGATATATATCTATCATCTACATCGAACATTTAGGTTCACCATTCGATAGTCTATGGATCTAAAAATTCGTTACACTTTTCAGTGCATTGAAAAAATATTTCAAACTTAACAAAATTGTAAATACGAGTAGACATTATAATAGGTATTTTGGATTATTTCCTTCAGAAATATTGAAAACATAAATAAGCAAATCAACATCAAGATAATATGCAAAATTTTATTTTATTACCATTTGGAAATATTCTGGTACCA
The DNA here is from genome assembly GCA_947361185.1 of Charanyca ferruginea. Lineage (NCBI taxonomy): Eukaryota > Metazoa > Arthropoda > Insecta > Lepidoptera > Noctuidae > Charanyca > Charanyca ferruginea. The sequence goes on from OX376085.1 coordinate 13,931,048, forward strand.
AAAAAAAAAAATATTTAAAAAAAAATTGTTTGCCGCTGGGATTAAACTCCCGACCAGCAGCATACGCATTGTTCATCGATGACAGTAAGTCTAAAATAGCTGTTCTAGTTTGGGACGATCCACTGCTTAGCTCCTTGAAGGTATAGTGTGATGATAATAGTTTTAAATGTTAAATCTGCAGTTATCTACAATATTTTTTTCATCACTTACTTTTAAAAGTATATAATTATGTTCAGTGTCTCGTCCCATATAATTATGTCCCATGTCTCGTCCCGTATAATTATGTCCCGTGTCTCGTTCCATATACAACCTGAGAGTCTTTAAGGCAAGAGTGAATAGGTTACTTCTAGGCAAGCGTGCTCCATCTTAGACCGCATCATCGCTTCCCATCAGGTGAGATAGTGGTCAAACGTATGCCTATCAATAGATTAAAAAAAAAAAAAAAAATATATAATTATGTCCCATGTCTCGTCCCGTACCATTATGTCCCGTGTCTCGTCCTATATAATTATGTCCCGTGTCTCGTCCCGTATCATTATGTCCCGAATCTCGTCCCATATAATTATGCTGTCTCGTGGGGTGGATCCGAATAGCACCCACCCATTTCATCCCCAGGGTACCGTAGAAGGCGACTAAGGGGAAATTCGGAAATAGAGCAGTAGCGGCTTCTGGGTATTTAAAAACCTCACTGCGATCCCCTAGACGCCTGCCAAGTGTGGGGATTATAGCAACCCCCCCCCTTCACCACCTACTTATGGAGCCCTTGTTCAACAGTGGACGTATTTCGGCTGATGATGATGTTCATGAAATAATGAATATTATAAAACAATAGGTCAATACAAAAAACACACAAGAATTGTAACAATAATTTATTGAAGTCTAAACAGGCAAGATCATAGCGAAAATATAGTACACCATGTACACAAGCCTCCAGATGAAGTACACGTACAGGGCCAGGAACAGAAGGTTCGCGTAGAACAGCCACTGGCGCTTCTTGTAAGCGGCCTCGCTACCCTGCAGCCCGTCCTTCAAGATAAACCTGAAGATACAACGCGCCATCAGCCTCAACTATCACTCAGAATAAGGCAGACTAAACCTATTACTCAAAACAGAAACTAGTTTTTAACCGTGACTTCACCCTGGTGTTTTTTTATACGAATCTCTAATCCTTTTAGGCCATCTACCTTTAAATGAAATTCCATTTCAATGAACTCATACTTGCACTTACATGTACACCCCTCCTCACACACACATACATACACATATCCACAAACATACGCACACACACACTAAATTGTACGCGAGAATAATATTTTTATTTTATTTAGTTTATAAAGCCTAGGTTAGGCACCAGTCTCCCACAATATATACTGTAACACTTCTACTGCTTTTATGAAATAAAAGGCTAAGTAGACTTGTACGTTAAAATTAAAAGCTCTCACAAGAATGTGATGAGTATAAAAACAGAGATATAAAAAACACTAACCTAGACGCACTAAGTTGTGGCAGTGATTTGCAGGCTCCACAACCTGGCCGGGAAACAGGATCGGCCGAAGATAAGACTGCCGCGGTCGGCTCCTAGCTTTGGGACGGAAGTCCCCGGGGAATCTTAACAGTAAGACCCGCCCTGGGAGCAGCATGCACGCGACAGCTCGATGGCACGACTCAGGACTGTTACCGACTTTTGGTTGTGGACCGGTAGACTTTAAGTAAATCAGCGTGTTACTTAAGCGACAGCGAGATCTAGCCTGACCCATTTGACAGGTTTCTTTCCTGTCGGCTCTTCCGAAATTCATATTATTTTCCAAGTATGAATTTTATTTCTGGAACGCCCGTATCGTGATATAGCGGGGTATTATAGTACCGGCCAGACTCAATTATTGTAGTCTGCCAGTTATTTTTATTCAGTTAGTGCGTATAGGATTTTTAAGAACACCAGATACATTAACGGGTGTCCAGCTGGTTAGCATAAAATACAGCAATACACACATATATTCGACTACAAAATATCAGTTTGAAGGTTTTAAGTTATATAAGCCGAATACTAATTAAAAGAATTACCGACAATTGTCAAGGTTGACAACTGTCATTGAAAAACATGTCACAACAAAACATTATTTATTATCCAGATTTATAAAAAGGGAACTATAATATATTGAATTAGCAGCCACACAGTCTTTCTGCTCGATGGACAATAATGTAAGTACCGTTAAAGGCCCATTTATGTTATAAAAGATTCCAAGAATCTATAAATAACAAGTATTGTAAAATATAAACAGCAATTATGAAAATTGATTGCATGCTTATAAAAAGTAAATATAGTATGTGTTAAACATATACTATAATACGTACCTGAAATGTGTATAATATCTGACCAATTTTAATTTATGTATATTGTGGTGAGAAAATAAAGTTGATTGATTTAAAATAATATAATAAACTAGCGGGCCTGGCAGACGTTGTCCCGCAACCCGACTATAGCGCCACCTGCCGGGTCCAATTGTGAATCTAAACCATTCTCGAATCCACTGGAATACACACAAACAAATTCAGCAAAATCGATCCAGCCGTTTATATTTTTTATATACACATTAAGTAACATTTTTGAAATTCAAATAAAAATAAAAACATGTCGCAGCAAGCGATAATTTAGCGATAAAGAGGATTCAAATTGATAATTGTAGTACCTACAGAAGAAATGGTAAACGCCGTGACGTCAGCTGTCGGTTAAAATGGCGCCATGTGGACAGAGTCGTATTGGAGAGTGGGGACCGTGCCAAGCTCACTTTTGCTCGAGACACCAAGCAGGACACTCATCTAGTACGAAACTGTCGGTTTACCTATTTGAATTGTATTGTACGATCACATTTAATAAAGTAAGGTAGTTAGTACAGCATTGAATATTGTTATTCTACAATGAACCCGATACCACCGAACCCAAACGATGTCGGCGCTCCCGCTCAGCCATACCTGACGCCGACATCAGATGCGGGATCTGAAACCCACTCGCACACAATATTCGAGATGCAGCTAAGGAATATGATGCAAGTGATCGAAACATCAAAACTCAATCAACTGCGGGTAAACCGGCGCATAAGGCGGTGAACTATCTCAAAAATCACATAGCATCTAACGGAACGTCGCAGGAACAATCTAAAGGTCAGAGTGTTGATTTATTATCAAGTGAGAAACTGGTTGAAAATTTTATTCGAAAAGCAGCAACGCCAAATAATGAAATTCATTCACACGATTAAAGATCCTAGTTCAGAATACAATAAACTATCTTGACCTGAATTTAATCCCGAGTTTCGAGATAGTGATACTAGAGTTTAATGCAATACCCTCAATTTGTGCATTCAACAAAAAAAACTAGCAGTTGGTTAATTATTACAATGAGTAAAGCCCTTAGAATACTTTTCCTGGAATAACCTGGCATGCACCTGCAGATGTCAAGAAACCAAAGTCAAGGCGTTGTTACAACTGTGGCAATCTGGGTCATATGACAAATGAATGTTCGAATAAAAGCTACCGTGATTCTTCTGCTAACTCTCAATCTCAGTTTTCAGGAAACAGTGGATCGCAACGGGTCAAAGACAGCATTTTTAAGAAAGTATAATGCCGACGATGACCTGTTTCTTCTGTGGTGAGCCAGGGCACATCGCAACACGATGTCCAAAGAAGGAGGCTGACTCCGTTAAAAGTAAAGTTGAAAAACGAGCGGATAGCTGTACCATTAAGCCAGCTACTGATCTATTATCTACCGAATCTGGTGAGTCGTATTATTTTTATTTTGTTTCTGGTGCCGAATGCTCTCTTGTTAAGCAATCTGTTAGCCGTAATTTCGTAGGTAAACATACCTACATTTGCTTGTTCAGGGTATAGGTTTTGCTAAAGTAGACTGTACCTACTGAACAAATTCTTTGTGACGTATTAATTGGTGGTAATCTTTTACGATTTTTATTTCATGTGTTACTCGGTTATTGTTTGAAATATAATGTGATGATTAGCGGACTTATTTTAAAACTTAGTTTTACAATTAACGTGTCTATTTCGTGTACTAAGGGCAAGCCCTATTTAGGTTTTTGAAATGATGCGTAACTAGGCCATTAAACCTTTTGGCATTAATAAGTTAAGAGAGCAAGCGGCAACGAATATGAAAGTGAGTGTTTCAAATTTGATTTTGATTCTGATGCTGAATGTTCTTTAATGTAGGATAGTATTTCTTGCAAATTAAGATGTCGAAGAGTAAATGATGTGGTATTTTTAGTGGCTTTGAAATAATAATGTTAATAGTACTTTGCAATAAATTGCTGTGCCAGGTAGTAAATAATGATTTTGACGAAGACATTATTTCACGACTACCTACGTTACGTATTTAGTGATATTTAATTGGGTCAAGAGATTTTTTGTAACGGTTTTCGAGTTAGTATGACCACAACTGAGTTTTCTTTGTCAAAGGACAAGATTGTAAGTAAATGTTTGCAATTCGAGTAATGGTTACCTCTTACATAAAAATGATTTTAATTGCATTGACACTGCTATTTCATTAGACAGATAATGGTGATAATGTGAAATCCTTGATAACATTTTACAACAAATGTAGATTCGATAGCGATAAAGTTAAACTAGTAAAATTTAATTTGGTGACTTGGTTTTGATTCAAGGTAAGGAAATAAATCAGACCAACTAAGATCTTAAATACAAAGTACCCACCGTTCAAAATTGTAAAATTGCTTGATGGTGAGTGGTGACCGATACGTTTTAAAGTCATTGACCGGCAATCGTACTTACAAGTACGCACATGACCGTGTTCGTAAGATGCCAACCTGTGAAGTCCCAACAGAGTATGTAATAGACGATATTTCTGAGGGCGAAGAAACCTCGACAGACATATTATTATGATGGCGCTTGTTGGCTATTTGGTCAATCTGCATCCACAAGACGCAGTCGCAACTGCGTACGTTGTCGTTCAGGGCGTGATGAGTGGCTTGTGGTGTGGTGGGGACCTGGGTCTCGTAAGAGACTATTAGTCACATGGGCGTGACTTGGGCCTTATGGCTATTGGTCTGGATAGACCTGGGACTTTGAGAGTCTATTTTGGTGAACAGACAGTGATCTGTTAGTTGCATGGTGCAACTGGGCCACTAAAGCAAGCGCGAATCATAATGTGAATGTTGTTGAATTTAAAATTGATTTAGACTATGTTGAACTTCACAAGGTTTCTGATTATTGTGTTAACAATTGTTATGTTGGTCTTGTAATGACCTGGGAGTCGTAGACTCTATATGAAGTTGTGTGCTGGTCGTATCACTTGAGGTGATGACGATATGGGTGGCATTAGTGCTACTAGCTGCTGCGGTAGCCGAGCCATGAGCGTTGTATGTGATCTTATTGTGTCAATACTAAACTTTGATTAATTTCAAGGCTTAGAGGAACCATTTGTTTTTGAATTATTAAGATGATGATGATGTTCTTCTTGATAACTTATGGTCAGGTTGGCCGAGATCGCTGTGATACCTCACATTTAGTTACATTGTTCACAGGTACACTAATTCAACACTAATTCATAACTCGCACATATTTACACTATACACGCACACTAAGTATACACTCACAGATTTGTTTTTATCACTTGTAATCACGCTCAACAGCTCAACTGACTAATTAGCAGACACAATAGTAAAACAATTGAAGCCGGACTCAAGGAGTCCTTTTTTATTTTTTTTTTACTATTAAATAGGCTTGACCGCAATTCACCTGATCGTAAGAGATAATGCGGCCTAAGTTGGAACACGCTTGCCTAAAATGAACCGGTTCACTCGTGCCTTGAAGATACCCAGATTATACTTATCATGGAACAGAGAGACGGGCAAGGAATTCTACAGTCTGGCAGTTTGCACATTAAATGTGGAGTCAAAGCGCTTGGTTCGAGACCGTGGAACTACAACCATATAGCGGTGACGTTTCGCCGTATCTCTGCTCGTCCGATGATGGAACGGGGATGGGGGAATTAAATTGTGTAATTCCAAAGCGCACTCTCCGAAATGTACCCGATAAAGGACCGAAAGGCTAGCAACGGTGCGGCGATGTTCAAGGCTCTGGAGCTTAGCCCTAAAAAGGGAGTCGTTGTTAATGAGCCTCTTGGCACGTCTGTAATTCCAAAGCGCACTCTCCGAAATGTACCCGATAAAGGACCGAAAGGCTAGCAACGGTGCGGCGATGTTCAAGGCTCTGGAGCTTAGCCCTAAAAAGGGAGTCGTTGTTAATGAGCCTCTTGGCACGTCTATCGATGACTTCCAATGCCTCCAGTTGGTATTTTGCTGATCCATCCCAAAGAATCCTTTGTACAGTTGAAGGGTACCAAAAATAATTATTTGGTTTTTTTTTTACTATACTGATTTCAAAAAACTCCGACTGAAAGTAATTAATTAGGTACCCCACAGTGAAAAGTTTCTCAGTAAGAGATGAAAAGCATCATGAGCTGTCACATGTTTGATATTTTTTTCCATATTTTCTATTACAAAGAACATTAAACGGTAACATAACAGTAACCTGTGACTGTATTCCGGTTTCTTCATGTCGGAATAACTTTTTTCGGATGGACATATCAGTTTCGCTGTCACACAATCTATCTATACATATAATAAAACAGTAAAAAAACTGTGTCTGTACATTGAATATATTAAAAAATAATAATTGAGGGGGGTTTAGAAACAGTAATAGAGCACGAATCCAAAAAAAAAAGTCTGTCTGTTTGTCTGTTTGTTTGTACACGCTAATCTTCGGAACTGCTGGACGGATTTGAATGATTTTTTTGTTGTTGTATAGGTATTAAGTCTAGGCAACATATATATATAATTTATCTTGGAAACTTGAACACCTGATGCAGAACCGCAACAGACCAGCTAAACTATAAGAGATACAAAAATGGTACCGTAGCAAAAATTGTTCCACGTGATGAGCATTTTCTGCTGAGAGAATACATTTGAAGATCTGGAACACCTGATGTGGAACTCCAAGAGCCCAGCTACACCATAACACATACATTAATGACGTCTTAGCAAAAGTTGTTCGGTCTGATGGGCATTTCCTGTTGACTTATAAAAATCGAAGATCAGAAACATCTGACGTGGAAATCAAAGCTGTAACTTTTTAAATTTAACTGTAAAGCTATCACTAATTTCGCTGCATATTATAATAAAAGGTGGGAGTACCTCCACGTGGTGAAGGTGGTAACAGTTTAGGACTAATTTTTGATGACGATGGTATATCATTGAAAATTTGACTCTACTGGGCAAAACTCCCATTTATTTTTTTATTTTATTGAATAAATATGCCTTTGGGCTTATGTTATTTGAGTGTTTAATTTCCTTTTCTATTTATCTTCGTGACACGGTAGCCTACCCGGTAACGCAGGGGAGCAGTCACTTAGATTTTAATTGATCAGGTATCAACACAATAAAACTATAACCATGCCTAGAAAGAGGTCAAATCTTTCCCAATGTTCCAAAGGAGCTAAAAGATTGAGGATCATAAGTTCCCAAGAATCTACCGAAGAGCGTCAGGAAAGACTTGATGTTGTTCGAGATCGACATGCATTTACCGATACAGAATCACGCTTGAGTTCTCAGCGTATTCGCACATCTACTAACAGGTCTTTTGAAACGAGTGATGAACGTGATGCGCGACTAACTGCTGATCGAGATTATCATACATTGACCCGAACACGCACTCAACAAAATATTCATAATCAGTTAGAAAGTGAAAGAGAAAGAATTGCTGGAGTTCGGCATGAAGAGACAGAAGAAGAGCGCAACGAACGTTTGAATTCTGATCGACTTCGACATTCTCTGAACAGAATGATCCGATTCTTCAGATGGCATGTCGACCTTTCTTGGGTTGATAAGGAACGGAATGCATTTACGTATACTATTATGATTGACTACGCCACATATTTTGCCATCGGAGATATGATTCAAAATTGTACTTTTTGAACGTCTCGAATCGTCTTGCGCATCCCGTTGTTTTCCCGTCCCCGGGCTCTTAGAATTCGACATCAGACGTTTCAGATCTTCGATTTTGCCGACCCCGTTGTCGCTGGCATAAGCAACAGGATCCGCGTACGAAGTCGCGGGCAGAAGCTAGTAAAATAATAAGATGACTATGGCCCTACGAGTAACATAAGTTTTAATATGCAAGAGGGGTAGGAACGGCGTCCATACATTTTTGAGCATTTTTGTACAAATGGCAGCACCGCCATAGCCCATCATAACCCTGCCATAGTCAAAACAGTGACGTAAGTGGGCTCAGTGCTTTCGAAACCATCGACGCCCATACATGAACAAACTCATCGAATCTCCTTTAATAACAATAATGCAGTCACCTCCGCAGTCCGATACACAAAGCTTTTATATACTCCATGTTGTCGACAGTGCCGAGGTCACAGTTGTAGATGGCGCGGTCCGCGGGGGACAGGCGCGACAGCATGGCGGTGACGTTGTCGTTGCGGATGTTCCAGTAGTTGGACAAGAAGTACCGGTACACCATCGACAGCTTGTACACCTTGGTGTAGATCTTGATGAGACTGGAAACAACAAAACTAGTTATTCATACATATTTTGGTCACTGCGCCAACCGTGTCGTCAAGCTCATTTACTCGTTAATCTGTTCTACGTGACAGTCTCTTGCTAACTGGACTTGCTGTATCAACGCCCGTTAAGAGAGTATACGTACGTAAGTATACTTAACGTAAGTATACTCGTTTAAGCGAGTATACTTACGAAGGTATTCCTTTAGGCCTAACTCCAAGAAGAGAGACAACGGCGTCCAAGAAGTACCCAGGAATGTAGTGGAGGAACCAGGTGAGGAACCAGTACAGCAGCATGTTGTTGGTCTCAATCATATAGTTGTACCACAGTACTTTCGGAGAGCTCAAGCGGTACATCTCTTCAGTCCGCATCAGTTTGACAACAGTTCCTGCAGACGATATTGGTTATTTGTAATATGTTGTAATATTTAAAATTCGTGCCTGCTTTACTATACTCATCCGTAGTGTAATCAATGACAGTAGTCCCTGCTCTGTAGACATTACTAGCTGAAGCAACGCTAGCCTGTCCAGATACCGCGTGTTACGCGCGAAGGATTCCCTATCAGTTATAAACATGGACTCGGATACAGTGGTTGTGTTGTGGCTTGCATACCGTCGATGGAAACATCGTAAACGAAGAAAAAGTCGAAAATATAACGTGCCAGCTTTACAAAAAAAATTGACTATTTCTACCCAGTACCTACGTTTTATGAGTCTATTGGAATAGTCTGCTGATTTCATATTCCAGGCTACTCTTTTTTCAACTTCGTCAATAAATACTTCCGTATCGAAGTTATCACGCTCCATCAAATACTCGCCACAGACTCGCACGTAGTACTGGACGCAGTCCAGCAGGACGCGCGCATTGCACGCGTTTTACGCGCAAGAGATTACGCATCATCTCGACGGGATATAATTATGTAACTCCAGTATCTCGGGATCGTGCGAGTTTCTACGCGTGAGTTGCAATTAAAGTATACGCTACCTAACTTATAAACAAAACACGCTCAGTTTTGCTTTTGACGTAAATACGTCTTTAAAATTGCTTTCATAGTTCGGGGCACAAAGCACGTTGGGCTGCGTAACCTATTTATTTAGTGAGCGGGTGATACAGTTTCGTGTTGCAGCTTCATATCTATCATCTCCATCTTAAACTCAATTACAACATTAGATAGCTAAAGGATCAAAGAATTCATTACGCCAAGTGAGGACTGTGACTCACCGCGAGCTGGGGGGGGGGGGGGGGGGTAGCGTCGCCATTTCGTGGTAATTTTGCTGTGTATCGAGATTTACACTTAGTACAACTTCTGACTCGGAAAAGCTACGACGTTCGTTTGAGTTTCAATCGTTAACTCTCCTATTGATTGTATATAAAACTATAGTGTACAATAATGACTGTGAGTATAAACTCAAGTTATCACGCTCAACCGCATATGATCTCTGTAGCGATTTGGCTTTTAGACGTGTATAGGCCGACATTATATATTTTTTCTACAGGGGCTTATAAAGGGCTTCTTAAGATTAATAGAATAGTACCAATAAAACACCATATGACCGAATCAAGTAATTCCGGGAACGTAAAAACAACGACGGTGCCAGTACCTACATCTGCAGCTGGGGCGGTTGAAATTATGCATTTGGATAAAGAAATCACTTCTATTTGTAAACAATTGTTGGTGAACCAAATAAATAAATAAATATATATCGACACTGGACTGTGCAGGCATCGATTTTGCACGATCGTCGATTATGAAGACTCAATTTTTAGTTCGTTTAAAAATGAATTTGACATACATAATAATACTCTCAAATAAAATACACCTATTATGTACACGTATTCAAGTAAAATACACGGCGTCCACGACACAGCCACACCCCGATTTTTTTTGTAAAACTTAATGATCTCGTAGTGTTGTCTAGTTACTTACCAAACGAAATGTTATTAGAAGAGGAGCTGATGGTGTACATGGGGATGCTGCTGTCCCACAGGTGCCTGTTCTGCACGGAGTCCCAGCCCGCGGCGATGATGGCGTTGTTGACGTAGTCCACCGGCACGAAAGACACCACTATATCCGTGTCTACCAGCATGACGTGCAACACCCCTAGTGCAGCGCCTAGGAATAACTGAAATTATCGGATATTTATTGATTAATTAACACGTTTCCTGCGGGTCCAGATTTATGCTAACTGTCACTATAGCGTCACAACGTCTAAAAGAACTCGTTATTGTCTTCTCCGGTACTTTCACTCTCACACACACTCTCACACTTGCACTCCCCTTGTACGGACTGACATATTAAACTCAATTTATTTTTAAGAAAATAGCTGAAAATAAGTTTTTTTTTGTTTCTGTCAGTAGATGATAGATGTGTCAACTGAGCTCGCAAAAATTAGAAACAAAAGCACGTGTTTTTGTTTTGGATCTCGTAATGCACTGAAAGTAAGAAAATTACGAGACGTTTCAGATCGTGTAACGAATTTGTGTCGAAATATGGATAAAAACAGTAGTGATAGAATTAGATAGAAAATGAATCGAGAATGAATAAATGAATCTAAACTCAGATATAGCATTGAATTTTGGGGTAATAGTTACAAGTATAATATTCACTCGGCATTTGTCATACAAAAAAGAGCCTTAAGGACAATGCTACGGCTGAAACAGACAGAATCATGTAGGGACCACTTTATTTCATGTATTATTTTAACGGTACCATGCCTCTATATTCTAGTACTGTTGACCAACCTTGTCAAGAATTTAAACAAATTTGAAACTGATGTGGAAAGAAAGGCTAGAGAAAACACACGTAGGAAAGACTTACCTACCACAATACAACCGAAACTGAATGTGGTAGACTATAGTACAAGGGTACAATCAATTCGTTTGTACAACAAGTCTTTTTTGCTAACTGTCACTGCACACTGTTTTCTGGGGGCCGAGTCACCCGCGTCCGTAGGAAAATACCCCTAATAATAACTAGTCCCTACACGTGGTCCCTGGGTGGTGCTAATCAGGTGACACTAACTGGTGGTAGGTTTCGGCCGTTGGCTTGCGACCACCCACTGGGCAAAGACGTACCGCCAAGTGGCTTAGCCGCGTTCCGGTACGATGCTCAGTGTAGCCAATTCAGAGGAGTTGGGTCGAAATAGTTGTTCCAATGCAGGCAGACCGACCAGGCTCGCGTTGATATGGGCGTATCGGGAGACTAGTCGCGGAGGGTAGCGGGATCCGAGGCACGGTGCGCCGCTGGCCGACCGCAGGTAGTTGGGGGCCCAAGTAGTGTGCTAGCCACACATGAAAGGCTGCCCCGCCAACTGTCGAAAAATCCCGGAGTGCACCATCGTGCTGGTTGGCGACCAGACGAGAGGGCCCGATGGACATTCCCGGGGGGGCTCGGGCGTCCCCGCAGTCTCCAGACTAGTCCCCCAATGATGCCGTCCTGTCAGAGCGTGCCTGAGGGATAGCAGCATGGAACCTCATTTCACTTCCTTCTCCTCTCCCTTCTTCACTCTCAAATCCATGACCAACAGGAACAAATTAAGAAAAGCTGTACAGCGGCTGCACTCCCTCTCACTCAAAGTGCACCTCGGTAACATACGAGGTCTGCACTCAAATCTCGCCGCAGTCCATCACCACCTAGAGACTGAGAAACCAGCGCTCTTGTTCCTGTCGGAGACGCAGATCGGATGTCCGTCAGACGTGTCGTACCTGACCTACCCAGGGTTTACCCTGGAGCACCACTTCAGACCACGCGCGGGTGTATGTATGTACGCCCGGGACGACATCTGTTATCGGCGTCTCCGCAACCTTGAGGACTCCAGGTTCTCAACGCTGTGGGTTCTAGTGGACACAGGCCTGGACAAAATTATCTACGCCTGTGTCTACCGGTCGCATAGCGGCGATCTGGAGACAACTGGGCTCATACAACATCTCAGTGAGGCGGCGGATGCGGCTCAGCAGCGGTACCCTTCTGCCCAATTGGTGTTGCTGGGGGACTTCAATGCCCACCACCAAGAGTGGCTCTTCCCATACCAGCACACAAACCATGCTGGACGAGAGGCGCGAAACCTGGCGCTAGCGCTAAATCTCACCCAGCTGGTCCAGGGGGCAACAAGGGTGCCAGATGTTGATTCGCACACAGCCAATTGCTTGGACCTTCTGCTGACAACAGATCCAGACCGCTACTCAGTGTCGATTTCTTCTCCACTGGGTAGCTCCGACCACTGTCTGGTGAAGTCTGTGTCCGTCTACTCCCCGCCCGATCCTTGCCCTAGAGGCACCCGGCGGGTATGGCGATACAGGTCAGCAGATTGGGATGGCATGCGATCTTTCTTCGCATGTTATCCTTGGCAGCCTACTTGCTTTTCTTCGACTGATGCTTCGTTGTGCGCGGACGCCGTGACGGATGTGTTGCGGAGGGGGATGGAGTACTATATTCCGTTCTCAGACGTAACAATGTCTGGCGAAGCTCGCCCATGGTTTGGTGCTGAGTGCATTCGTGCTAATGCGCTAAAACATTCAGCGTACCTAGCATGGGTTGACGCCCGCACTCGCAAAGCAAGTGACGTGAGCCGGAAGAAGAGAGCCTTTAACAGGGCTGCCAAGTCCTGCAAGAAGGTGTTGCAGAGAGCTCGGTTTGACCACATTAGCCGAATAGGGAACAAACTTGCTTCATACCCAGCAGGTAGTAAGGCTTTTTGGTCCCTGGCTAAGTCGGTCGAATCGAACTTCTGCCGCCCCTCACTACCACCACTGCTGAGACCCGACGGGTCGCTGGCCCACTCCGCTGAGGAGAAAGCTAACTTGTTCGCCTCTATGTTTGCGGAATCGTCACGTCTGGATCCGGGTGGCGCGAGGCCCCCTGTTTCTTCTGTTGGATGCGAGTCGAGTATGTTGAACATAAGCATTCATCAGAAGGACGTTCTTAGGGTACTGCGTAACCTAGACGTGAACAAGGCTAGTGGCCCTGACGGGATTCCAGCAATTGTACTGAAGACTTGTGCGCCTGAGTTGTCTCCGATCTTGACGCGCTTATATCGCCTGTCGTTTGAGACTGGGAAAGTGCTGATGGCTTGGAAGCAAGCTAACGTGCAGCCCGTGCCCAAGAAGGGTAGTCGGGCTGACCCGTCGAATTATAGACCCATTTCGGTGACGTCCATACTCTGTAAGAGTATGGAACGGGTGCTGAACCGTAAGCTCCTGGCATACCTAGAAGCGAATGATATCCTCAGTGACCGACAATACGGCTTCCGCCGAAATCGATCAACTGGGGATCTACTAGCGTATGCCATTCACATCTGGAGTGAGGCCATCGAGAAGCATGGAGAGGCACTAGCAGTCTCCCTTGACATCTCAAAGGCCTTCGACAGGGTCTGGCACGATAGCCTTATTAATAAGCTTCCTTCCTTCGGTCTGCCCGCTGGATTGTGTGATTGGATTGCAGATTTCCTGAGGGATCGGTCTATGCGAGTGGTCATAGATGGCTGCTCGTCCGGACTGCTGGATATTAATGCCGGGGTTCCTCAGGGGTCGGTGCTCTCAGCAACATTGTTCCTGCTGCATATTAATGATCTGCTAAAACCCGGTACCTTTGGGCAGACGACAGCACTGTCGCTGAGAGATACGTTTCCGACGCACGAGCTGGTGGGTCGCAGATCCGGTCTCTCCGGGAGGCGATGGTTGAGCGCTTGAACTTGTCCTTACAGGCTGTCTCTGAATGGGGCGACGCCAATCTGGTCAAGTTCAATGCTGCTAAGACCCAAGCGTGTCTCTTTTCCGCTAAAAGGAGCCAATTCCACCCAGCTCCATCTTTACGAGGTGTAACCGTGCCGATAACCGACCGACTTGAGCTTCTTGGTGTTACGTTAACATCAACCCTCAATGTTGGCCCTTTCATAGAGGCAAAGGCTCAAGTGGCTGCCAAAAAGCTGGGGATCCTAGCAAAGGTGAGACGGTACTTCACGCCGGAACAGCTGCTTAAACTTTATCAAGCGCAAGTTCGATCGTGTATGGAGTACTGCTCTCATCTTTGGGACGGATCTGCCAGATACCAGCTTGATGCCCTAGAGTCAATTGAGAAACGAGCCAAGAGGATCATTGGCAATGATAGGCTCGTCGAGTCAAAGCTCCAAAGTCTTGAGCATCGACGCCGAGTTGCTGGCCTGTCGGTTTTCTATCGGTTGCATTTTGGGGAGTGTGCGACGGAATTGCATAATTTAATTCCGCCGAGCCCGTTCCATCATCGGACCACAAGACGTACGGCGATGCGCCACCGGCACACGGTGGACATCCCACCCACACGCACGAAACGTTTTGGGAATACATTCATTGTGCGTACTGCTAAGGAGTGGAATTCCCTGCCTGAGTCTGTGTTTCCTGATAGCTACAACCTGGGAGTCTTTAAGGCAAGAGTGAATAGGTTACTTCTAGGCAAGTACATGGTAAAAATGTTTTTAAGAACAAATTATGGACATATTTGTTGAAGAAGGGCTTCTATAGTATTAATGAATTTGAAAATGACAAAAGGCTGTGACTGAGTAATTACATATTTTAATATTATTATCATTTATTCATTTATTCACATATTTAATTATATTTTTTAAATATTAGCAAAAAAAAAAAAAAAAAATTTAAAAATATAAATAATAGTAGCCCACCGGTATCGGGAATAGGGTCCAAGCTACCGGTGGTCAGGGCTCCTGAGAAAGGAACCTCCTGACTATACGCGCCGTGTCCAGGAGTACCGCTTTCTGTATCAAGCCCTTGATCCAGCTGCCTAACGAGAGCCTCCTTAGGTGTTGGTCGAGGCTCTTGGAAATGAGTCCATTGGCTGTAACGACTATTGGCACAATGACTGCTGTATTCACATCCCACATGTCGACAACCTCGCGAGCCAAGTCAAGATACTTAATTTGTTTATCTTTCTCGGTTTTCACGAGGTTCTCGTCATACGGAACCGCTATATCAACAATCATTGCGCGACGCTCTAATCGATCTATCACCACTATATCAGGCTTATTGGCAATAATAGTCCTGTCAGTGATGATAGATCGATCCCAATACAACGTGATATAGCCATTTTCGAGAACTGAGTCGGGCACATACCTGTAGTACGGTACTTCCGACTCCACAAGCCTGTACTTTAGAGCAAGTTGCTGGTGGATAATCCTAGCTACAAGGTTGTGTCTATGCAAGTAGTGTCCGTTAGCTAGACGAGAGCACCCAGAGATAATGTGTCGGATTGATTCACCCGGCCGGTGGCATGCCCGACAAATGTCAACCGTGCCGTCCTTCACAATATACCTCCGGTAGTTGTTCGTCATCATAACTTCATCCATAATCGCACAGACAAAACCTTCGGTTTCCCCAAACAGGTCACCAAAACGCAGCCAGGATACGGACGCCAAGAAATCTACATCAGGCCCATGTAGGGCCCGGTAGAAGCGCCCGTGAAGCTCCTTGCTCTGCCATACCTCCTTGCGGTCATTAGTATCGAATACTACAGGTTTGCGCCAGTTCTCGTTCGCTAAGGAGAGCGGAGTGAGGCCCTTGTCCACTGAGACCACATCTCGGTGCATACCCACGTCGGTTTTAAGGAAGTACTCCCTGAGACTGCATACCTCATGGTTGTGCAGGGACTTAGCATTAAGAAAGCCTCGGCCTCCGCACTTCCGTGGGATATACAGTCTCATTACCGATGACCGTGGGTGATGCATCCGATTTGCGGTCAGCAATGTACGGACCCTCCTATCCAGGGCGTCACGTTCCATCTGAGTCCACTTGAGTATGCCGGAAGAGTACATCAAAACCGGCATGACCCATCCGTTGTAGGCGCGCACCTTGTTTCCGCCTGATAAAAGACTATTTAACACTTTATTCAGGCGGCCAAAGAAGCGCTCCTTCAACGATTGTTTCATGTCGGCAGCATTGATGCCTAACGCTTCCGACATACCCAAGTACTTGTAGGTTTAGGTTGAGGAGAGGGATCTAAGGAGTATGGAATCCGAGAGTTGGGTTCCCACGGATTCCATAATCTCCCCTCGCTTCACATGCATGACTGCACATTTGTCCACACCAAACTCCATCCTGATGGCACTACTGAAAGTTTCTGTTACTTTCAGTAGCTCCATCAGTCGCAAACTGTTGGGGGCAAAGAGTTTCAGATCATCCATGTAAAGGAGGTGAGATATAACCTGACCTCCTCTTCTTAACCGATAGCCCAAACCTGAACCCTCCAGCAACGTGCTTAGAGGGTTCAAGGCCAAACAAAACCACAGTGGACTCAGACTATCGCCCTAAAATATACCTCGCTCGATCCTTATCGGTTCGCTATTCTCTCGGATTTGCCGACATCCTGGATAGCGAAGGACCGTCCTCCATTGCCCCATACACGACATCAGGAAGGTGCGCAGAGTTGTATTAACTTTATACAACTCCAACACCCTCATGAGCCATGTATGTGGCACAGAATCATAGGCCTTCTTATAGTCTATCCAACATGTCGACAGATCCCTTCGGGAACGACGAACCTGCTGGTTAATGGCCATATCAATGAGGAGTAGCTCCTTAGTACCACGAGACCCGTTCCTACATCCATTTTGAGAGGCAGACATGATAGAATTTTTGTCAATATGTTCGTTAATTTTAGCTCTCAAAATGGATGTAAGAACTTTATAGACCGTTGGTAGACAAGTGATCGGCCTATAATTTTTGAGTTCCGTAGTACTACCTGCAACGATCCTGACTCTAAGGCTGATTGGAACTGCGACGCCAAACGAACGTGCGATCTCTGAAACCATTTAATCCAGAAATTATGCAGCCCGTCCGGTCCTAGACATTTCCAATTAGGCAACGGACGAACTGCACGAGCTACGTCTTGGGGGCCGATGGTTATTGCCCCCATTTCTGGTATTGGATCACACGCTCGCTCAACCTCCCGAGCCCAATCGCCCTCAGTGTGACTAACAGGCACCGACCAGATGCTGCGCCAAAACGAACACATGGCATCATCATCCGGCAGGTGCGTATCAGTCACACCTTGGTCCGGTCGCTCCCAAGTCCTATACACCCACCTCTCATCACTCTGGAATATGCGATTCTGAGTGTACCGCTCCACTCGCCGCTTGTACCGTCTGATACGGTTTGCCCATGCACAGATTTTCTGCTTCAGGAAGTCGATTCGCTCTGTGATACAGGACAAATAATCTCGAGGACTGATATCAGTCCCCGAAAATGCCCGCCTCACAAAGCGCATCACTCTAGGGCGCGTATTGCCCTCCCTGAAGCAGATAAGCTTGCCGATGAGTGCTCTAGCCTCACCAATACGACGCTCAATCCTGTACTGCCATGCTGGTACAGCTGGTTTTGGTCGTGCAGCTCCATCACTGTTGGGAAATTTGACATGAGCTACACGACATGCTGCTACAGCCGAGCAGTACAAGATCGAGTGGGTATCAGCGAGGTCTTCGCTGCTATCAAAACAATTTGACAGCTGCGAATCTAAAGCACACACCAGTGCCCTATTTTTCTTGTGCATGGGCAAACGAGGTAATCGCGGCCTTAGTTGAGGCGGTGTAGAACGATACTCCCGGAACGCATCCTCCAAAGCACTCCTCAATTGATCATTGTATTGGGTACTCACAGATATAGCCTCGTCATTATCCTCTTCACCACCGTCGTCAGGTCGCGGTGAAGCACTGGGTAAATCTTGCGATTGTACCGCGACCGTAACCAGTGGCAAAGCAGACGTGACACGGCTACTCCGTGATTCAAGACGTAGTCGATCAAGTACAGCGTCATCTAGCATATGGTTACGCTGGATGGCCCGCACCTGATCCGACAGTCGCTGCGCCGACACGTTGACAACTGGCTCAAGCACCTGAAACAGAGAGAGCATCCGACCACGGTACGCAGTCATGTTACTTCCCCCCTCTGTAGCCCCATAGTATGAGCGCATGACACTTTCATTAATAGACTGCGTCCATCTCATGCGCTGCACACTTCCACCGGAAGCGGGGACCCTATCAGAGACCGGTGGGTCTCGAAGCCCCAAGCTATCCGGCGGCCGGCGTCGTCCCCGCCGACGCACAGGTGGTGGCGTCGTCGGCGGAGAGAAATACTCGTCGCTCGAGCTCGACGCAACTGCCGAGGCCGGTGTCACAGCACTCACGATGGGGCTGGGTTCCGGCGGCGGCGAGGCGGAGCTGAGCGACGGGTCCGGTGGTGGTGGGCGTGCTCGGCGTATTGCTGATCTTGTAATCATTTTATCCAAATTTTTTCAGTGTTTTGTCCATCGTTATGTATTTTATATAGGTATATTTTCCAATTGTTGGTATATTTGTGGTATTTGTAAATATATTTGTTCAGTGACAGATGTCATGACGGAAAAATATTTTACCAAAACTTTTGTATGCGATGATTATAAGGGTGATGGCACTCAGAAGTTGTATAATGATTTAATATGATCGTTGTTATTATAAATCTGTATCAATGTCTATTGTATATAGTGGAATTTGGTAAATAAAATATTAGATAAAGTTTTATTGTAAATAAAATATTAGATAAAGTGACACAATATAGTGTTGCCAGTTATTATTATTATTTTTATGACATTAATTAAAAATCGAATGTATGTATTCATTTATTATTCTTATTATTAATGGTTTTGGATTATTTTTATTATGGGTTTGATCTTACATAATTTTCGACACAATGTACTATTGTTAAGAAATAAATGACTTTAATCATTTATTACTGACAACTACAAAATGTTCAAAAAGTTAATGTTTTTCGTTAAAACCATTAAGTACATTGTTTTATTGCATCCAATACAAAATCCTTTGATTTGTTTCACTTTTTTATCCGCATCTCTACTAGTCATCGTTCGTCTTGCTTGCCAGTATTGAAATTTACTAATATTACCACAAGTGACACCTGGATCGCGCGGAGATTTCTCAAAACTTATTCCAGGAAATACGTGTTTTTGAAAAAGTCCACTAGTTTTTAGTAAAAATGTTTATAATTTCGAATCTTCATTACATGTGCAAGGTTTCTATGAAGCTATTTTTTTAGTTCTTCAATGTATGAGTGCATTATACACGGCCAAAGTTCAGATAAAATTGTGCAAAAATGCAGATTTTTGAACGTGTGACTGAATTTGTTTCTCAAAAAGGTTGTTTTTTCGTTACATAAACCTAGATATTAACCACAAGATACCCGTGTGACAAAAAAAATTGTAGGAAATGTTGTTATAACGCCGTAATCACCGAAAAGAACAGGTCTAACAGTATTGTGACTCGGCCATGTCCTTGGAGTAATTACCTACAGTAGCACGGTACTTCAACACGCGGGATTGCCCGTCAGTATTTTAATTTATTCAACCTACTAGAGTTCATTCCTAATTTTGTGATCGTACCTATTACATGTATTTCATTTTCATTTCAATAAAAATACATGTTGTGTTTTTTGAGTAGTAGATTTAATAAAAAAATAACACCCTTCTAAATTGGAGACCGAAAAAAATATTTGCGCATCGACTGAGATATACGAAAAGGTTCATTGTTTAATTTAATATAAAAAATCTGCATTCGGATAAAAAGTTTAGTAAATAATACTTTTGGGAAAGTTTATAATTGCACTTTGCCATATACAGTAAGTATTTGTACTTATTTCAATGAATATTAGTCACAAATCGCACGCTTACTACTTCCAAACCATCACACCGTCCGATCGTCACTGCGGCGCATTTGAGACTGCTTGCAGACTAAAGTGTATACTAGCTCCAGCCGTGTACAGTACGGCGAACGTAACTTGAAAGAAAGAAAGAAAAGAAAGAAAATCCATTTATTCACACGGAAGTGACGCACTTACTGTTAACACAACAATTAAATTAAAAAATAAAAATAAAAAAATAAACAAAAATACAAATATATCCCTAGTCAGAACCACGCGTCACCACCGCGCGAAACGGCCAACGCTCAGCATAAATGCCTTGGCCCACGCAGCAAGGCACGAACCACGGCGCTGGTTTTCAGCGTTGGCCGGCATGACACTGTCTCGGAACTATAAATATATATCATACACTCATAGTTCCGAGGCACACAAAAAGACTGATCGGCACGGCGCGCACAAAGAATATCATAAAATACATGATAAAACAACCATATTAAAAAAAGAAAAACACAAAAACAATATACTTATCTAGAGACAAAGAAAACAACTTTGAGATCTAACTTGGCGCCGATTAGCTGCGCAGTAGACAATTTCGTTCCTAAAAGTTCCATTGCGCAGCCAAACAGCTAACTTCAGACACGCCAAGTTACGTTGACCGTATTGTAGGTATGATGCGCGTTTCGACCGTTTGTATATCATCATCATCATGATATGCATGGGCTCCGTCGCGGGCACCCGTATTTGAAGATCTTAAAGTAAAATCTGTAACAGTCATATCACCAATGGAAAGGTTTTCAAGAACATTTCCACTGGTGGTCGGAGGCGGAGCCCGCCTCCTCGCGACGGATACAAATTTCAGGCCTTGGTGTTCACGTATTTACAAACATTGAAACTGCAAACGATCACTCCTTGTAATTATAAACAATGAACATCACTTAACTAATGAATGATATTGTGGCAGTGTTAACCCGTGAGAAGGCGCGCCTCAGTTTGTTGCACGGAGAGGGGCGCGCGAGCAAATTACTCACACTGCTTTAAATGCTCATATTTCTACTTTTATGGTACTTATTGGCTTATAGTTGATTTATATGAATAAAACAAGGTTTTATAAGTGCGAAAATAATAAAATAAGTAATTTTAATTAAAACTAAGAAACATAAATGCAATTTCTAAAGCAAATAATAACAAATCAATTTATTTTTATTTTCTAATTTTGACAGTCTTCACATAAATCACAATAAAAAATCTTACGTAACAAAAAAATTAAAAAATTACTCTTTTTTGAGATCTAGACGAGTGTGCCTCTCGAAAAACATTGAACATATATATGTAATATGTTCGATGTAGAGTAATTGCTTGCACAAAGTGCATGCTTTTTTGGACCGAATATTGTTACGTCTAGGATATATTGAACAGAAACCGCTTGGCCAAGGCTGTGTAGTAAGTCTAGGATGATGGAACTATCGCTTTCTATGGTGTCAACACGATGTTGTTCTGCATCTTCAAGATCCACATCTAATGCTTCATCACCAGAATCCTCTTCCAGCCACGAACAAAACAAACACTATTGTTATTAAAATATTACTATACAGTCTTCACATAATAATTAACCAACATAATATAAATAAATAAAATAATATATTCTAGAAAATACAAAAACACTTTTTTGTTGCAAAAATAAACACTTACACGGATGGGCGCGTGATGAGCAAATCGCCGCACGATGCTCCTCGGCCTCCAGAAACACTTTGCTGCAGGGTCGCAAAGGAACTGACCGGTATGAGAGTTACGTCAGGGGGAAGGGGATGAATAGTCAGGAAGCTACCTAGGAGCTTGAGACATTAGGGCGTCAGTATCACCAAAAGTTTTTACTTTCAATATTTGTGTGAGCAAATTGCTCATAGCGCGCCTTCTCACGGGTTAAATACTGCGGTACATACCCCAACCGGCGATGACATCACTGTTTGAGGGTCTATCCAGCCTGGAGAGGGCTCCACGTAGGCACTACCCACTAAAACAAATAAAGAAATCGATCAAGCAAATCGAAAGTTCCACACCGCCTTGACACTTGCATCAATAATAACAATAAAAATGTTATATATAAAAATAACAATAACTAAGTGTCTGATATGGTATACAAAATACAGTGAAACCCTGATCTCTAAACTAGGGGTGTCCCTGTATCTTAGAGGTCAAGGGGTAGTGATGAACCCAATGTGATAAACGCAACTGCCCGTGGCGTGCATACTTTGTCACGTGGATTGTCGCCCCGCGTGCCGCGCCGAGAGAGACCGGGTTGGTTGGCGATCTCTGGGGGAGGCCTACGTTCAGTAGTGAACGGCAATAGGCGAATAATAATATATGATGAAGAGCTTTCGTTACAGTATCCGATCCACCATGTCAAACACCGAGGATTAAAGCTGCACACCATATGTATAGTCAGCCACCGATTGTGAGCAGCCTCACTATGATGGCGTATTGTCGGTTCGGTGTCAACGGAAAAAAGAAGAATATTAAGTTTGAAAGGACAGTAAACTGTGTAAAGGTGGTAATTCACATGGCGTATTTGTGCAAATATTCGCCATACGTGGATAACACAAAATCTACTTTACTTCATTAAACATACATTTTGTTTTATCCAAATAAGGCGAATATTTGCACAAAACGCTCTCTCGCAGTCAGCGGCTGACAATACGCTCGGTGTGAACATAATGAGACAATATTAGTCGGGATTACTGTATCGTCATCGATAGTCGAATTCAGCGTAACTAATACAGCTAATCACCGCGATTGTACACTTTCGCTGATTTTAAATAAGGTCGATATTAACAGCATTAGTTACGCGGAATTGGACTATCAACGACGATTTGTAATAAGTATTACCTACGGGTGGCTTGAATACACAGATGGGCAGGTCTCCGGAGCTGGTGCGTATCATCTCCTCGGCTAAGGCCTTCGTGAAAGTGTAGGTGTTCGGCCAGCCCTTGATTAAACTGCGGAAAATTAAAATCTTATCGTTCAAGTAATTAGACAAAGTATTCATAAGACGGCCACGTTCCGCCGGGTGTAAGTTCCATGTAACTGGGGCTAATATCATTAGGTATTATTGTCCTGACTGAATTTCGGACACGGCAGCTAATCTCAACAGAGACGAGCACGAAGAAGGTATTACTGTGCACGAGTGTGTGCAAACACAGGTGCACTCCCTCTTCCCTCACTCTCATAAGCCGATGGGACGGCAATCTGACACCGGGGAGAGATCAGGCGCAGGACATGCTTTAAATGCTTTCGAAGTACGTGGGTGCTACACCGTCAACTTCCAAACTCCAGGATATAACTGAGAATTGACAAACTCAATAAGGACCCTACGATCAGAGTCGCGCTTGTGACCACGAGACTAATCTGAGGATTCAAGTACAGCAACACTACACCAACGATGCAGTGTAATGAAGTTCAACATGTGTGTTTCTTACGCAGGCGTCATGCTGTTGAGCCGCTCCTCCTCCACGCTCTGCAGCATCTCGAGGAACACGTCTGCGGGCATGGGGCTCGGGTAGAACTGCTCTTTGATGTCCGTGTTGATTCTGTCCTTCGTGGCGTGGGCGAAGGCCGTGGAGACGTGATTATACAGTCTGATGACGACACACTCAAGTTAATATTGTCAGACTAGTTTCTACTATTGTCGGAATAGTTTCTACTATTTGCGAACTAGTTACTTCTACTGTCAGGTTAGCTTCAACATTTGTCGAACTAGTTTCTGCTATTGTCAGACTAGTTTCTGCCATTGTTTGACTAGTTTCTCCTATTGGCAGTCTTGAATTTGCTTTCTACTATTGTCGGACTTATTTCTACTACAGTTCTGACTAGTTTCTGCTATTGTTTCCTGGCTACCTACTATTGCCGGACTAGTTTTTGCTATTGTCAGACTAGTTTCTACTACTTATTGTCGACACAATCTCAATCGATAGTCTCAGTCGATGGTCTTATTGTTTCTACTACTTGTTGTGTTTGTCTTGTTCTTGATGTAGTTGTGTGTTGTTGTTGTTGTTTATTGGTTGTTGTGGTTTAACTAGTTTCTGCTATTGTTACACTAGTTTCTGCTATTGCCGGACTAGTTACTACTCTTGTCGGAATAGATACTACTATTGTCACGGCTAGCTCTACTATGGTCGAACTAGTTTCTATAATTTTGGTGCTAGTTCCTACTCTGTTCTGCTCGTTTGCTCGCCAGCGTGGACGTGTCACAAGACATAGAGGAGCTGTCTCCAGCTGGTTCCTGGTAGCGCCGGCACTCACTTGAGCAGCCGGCACTGCTTGCCGAGCGCGAGCATCTCCCGCGTGCCGCGCACGTTGATGAGCCCCGCCTTGCGCAGCGGCTCGTCGAAGCTCACCGTCGCCGCCATGTGGATGATGACGTTTACCTGGAGGTTAAACACGCCCACAGTTTTGCGTAAAAATAAGCTAACACTTGTCATATGGTTTATCCTCGCATCTATGGTTTATCCTGACCTAGCTTTTGCCTGCGTATACCGTTAACAATATCCTAAAACTTAGCAATAAAGAAGCCTTATAACCGTGTGAAAATCCTCAAAAAAAAACTTTAATCTTTAACTCATTGTCTTTTTAAATGTTAACTTTAAACTTTGATAAAGTAAAACTAACTACCTACTCTATACATTGTTGACTTTCACACACAAGTGTGTGATAGATACTTGCAATATTAAAACATCTGCATTTCTTCTAAAATAACTGCTTTTCTAACTCTAACACAAATCTTTAATGATGATTTTAGAAAAGTAGCGGTGATAAGTGTACATTTTGAGGAGTCGTTAATAGGTGCGTTTAAGTTATAACTTATAACACTTTGTATAAAACTAGTAAGGTACCTCATTGGTGATGTTATTCCAATCTTTATCGCTGATGCCGATCCTGATCTCAGACACGTCACCCTCCACCAGCACGAGGCAGTCCGCAAAGTTAGGTTTCTTACTTCGCAGAGTGTCGTACAACTGAAAGCCAGGAGCCATACGTTATTGTTGCAGCCGTGTGATGTAGCAAATTACCATCATCATCTCTCAGTAAAAGAGCTCCGTGTTTATATTTCAATTAAAAATATTAATTAACGAATTTGTGTGCTACTCATTGTGGTATTATAATATATTAATATCAAAGTCAAAGTCAAATTATTTATTTCAATCAGACCATTATGGCACTTTTGAACGAAGAAAAAAAATATTCTAGTTGCCCGTTCCAAAAAGTACTTTTGTATGGAGAAGAATGGGCAAGAAACTACATACTTACTCTTTTTAAAACAGATGTTTACAATATTTGCAGTTACAGGAATTATAAAATTAGACGTGAATACGATGTACCTTGCATAAAAACACACTATATTAAAGTAGGTACAAAGTATCACAAGTTAAGGAATGACAGCAAAGTTATGTACAGACGCTAGCACATCAAGCCATACCTAACTGTCAAATTTTCCCAATTAAATATGAACCTTATGCTTTTGTAATAAAGTTGAAAATCTATCAAAGAAATTTGACAGATTGTAGTAACTTGATGTGCTGGCCTCTGTACATTATTAGATACATAGTGTTCACCTATTAACAAATGTTGGCAGTAGACGACCACTTCTTATTTCAACAAACACTTAATCAGTGTGTGAGCCAGAGCAGTATATAAGTACGAACAAGAATCAAATATAATATACATGTCGTATCTGGTCAATAGTATGAACGTGAAACGCAAAGACAATAAATAGTCTTTGGTGAAACGGATCGCAAGCGCGCCATTATCAAGAACACGTGATCAACCACCACCATTTGTGCGTGCTTCTACAGAGTCGTGATGTTTTCAGCTAACAGCGAGGAAGACATTCAGAATCCAGTGTCTGATCGCAACGGAGCTAATACGTCCCGAAACTGTATTTACGATTCGTTGTGTTAAAATGTAGACCCGACACCTTTGAAAATGTTTATTTTAAGCGGGCCACGATGGCTGAGTTTATTTCAAATCGAGTCAGTGCTAAATTGTGGTTTTAATAAATGCCGTGTATTGTACCCAAACCCAGTGTTTTCATTGCACGAAACCCATATTCTGCCCACATGATGACTGAATCTAACGGACTAAATCCTGACTGATCCGACATACATTATATACAGGATGTCCCGAAACCCAACGTCAAGCGGGTACGGGGCGATACAATAGGCTATACCAGTTCCGCCAAAAACAAAAAATAAAATTTATGCTACTTGGTTAAGTGATAATAGGAAAACTTTTGAAAATTTAGAAAACCAACACTCTAGTTCACATAATTATATAGGTATCGTGATCACAATTTTACGAATTATCAGTGTTTTTTTTTTATATGTAAACCGAAAAAACTACGCTATTCATTGCAGTCACAAATCCAATAATTAATGTTGTCAGTTTAGTAAAAAAAATAAGTTTTATTAAGTCATGGTTAAAAAACGTTTAGTCAGATAACTTTAACACTTCATCCTTAAAAAAACATTTACTATACTACGCTAGGCAAGTCATTTAAAAAAATGGCCCATTTAATCAAAATGGTACAGCACTTGCTACTTATCCATCCAGCCATCAGTCTGATTCGGTGCTAATAACCTCTGGCGTTCCACAAGGCTCAATCCCGGGACCATTATTATTTATCATATATTTAGATGATACTAGCTGACCCGAAAGACGTTGTCCTATCCCGATCTACCTACTTACCTGCCTATTTACCTACACCTACCCTACACCTACCCTATACCTACCCTACACCTACCCTACACCTACCCTACACCTACCCTACACCTACCCTACACCTACCCTACACCTACCCTACACCTACCCTACACCTACCCTACACCTACCCTACACCTACCCTACACCTACCCTACACCTACCCTACACCTACCCTACACCTACCCTACACCTACCCTACACCTACCCTACACCTACCCTACACCTACCCTACACCTACCCTACACCTACCCTACACCTACCCTACACCTACCCTACACCTACCCTACACCTACCCTACACCTACCCTACACCTACCCTACACCTACCCTACACCTACCCTACACCTACCCTACACCTACCCTACACCTACCCTACACCTACCCTACACCTACCCTACACCTACCCTACACCTACCCTACACCTACCCTACACCTACCCTACACCTACCCTACACCTACCCTACACCTACCCTACACCTACCCTACACCTACCCTACACCTACCCTACACCTACCCTACACCTACCCTACACCTACCCTACACCTACCCTACACCTACCCTACACCTACCGACGAGTTATTTAACAACTTACTTTATTTGGACTAAAAATAACCAAAACGCATATTTTTTCGATAGCAATTACACCCTATCACATGAAATATTTTCCAACAGTACAGGAAAACTAAATAAATATGGGCGGAGGAACATTTTGAACAGATCATGTCCAACATATTGATAGACAACAAAGACATTCTCAGATAGCGTGATTGAAGATAGAACAAAAACTACACAAGACCAGTTATTTATATTATAAGCACATGAACATTATACATCAAAACATCACTGGGATACTTAATAAAACTGGGCCTCAAGTCTGCTATTACAATAGTGTCAGAATGGTCTATCATTGATTTCATAATGGTTGATTTTGACAAGTTTGGTAATCTATTAATATAATGGCGTCATTATAACTTTCCAATGGTCAACCACTGACACGCCATTGAAAGAAATGATATTATAGAATGGTAATCTCGTACAAAATGACTACTGAATGACTGACTTAGGCGGTAATCTGCTAAAATGTTGACAGTTCCTTTTATCAGTGACCTACCATTAGAACGTCATTGTGCAGTCATTGCTTTTAATTCGACCGACCAATGATCGACCATTATGAATTTAGCAGATTACGAACTTTTAGCAAAATTACAATGGGATCGTGTTGGAATGACGAAATTATAAAAATAGCAGACTTGGCCCCCTGACATGTTGACGTTGCATATACAAGAGCTGTAGGTCGATTCTGTAAAATTCAAACAACAACTCGCATCTCACATCGCTATTTACTCTCACTTCGCATAAGGTTCAAAATGACCTTGATATATTTGACACTTTGAATCGGGTTCGAACACGAAGTGAATGTCGAAGTGACGGAGAAATTACCTTACCGAATGTCTTACGTCATCACATACTTTATCTGTCAAAATCTCCCTGTCAATTTAGTTCAACTCGCTGGCACGCTCGCAAGGGTGGCAGTAGTGTAAATTCGAACTATCAACCAAGTTTTTAGAATGCCAATCAAGAAACTCACGGCGGATTCAGATTCGAAGTTTAGAATGAGGTCTTACAGAATCACACCCCTGAGCACAGAAAGAAATTTAAATGTAGATAATATAATATTATGCATCACTGAATATTTTGTAACCTCTAAATTATAAGCTTGCATCGTGTTTTTCTATGAATAAATAAACGTGGCGAAGCATGTATTCCTATTAAAGACAATTACGAATACAAAGAGCTACCTAATACATCTATAATTACTGGTGTATTTGAATAATGTTCAATAGAATTAAGCCAGCAGGGGTTAATAGTTGTTCGTATTTACAAATACCACCGAAGATGTCTTGCATTAACATGTTTTTTGATCATTTAGATAATTTTTAAAGACATTGTGTTCCAAGGCAAATAAAAAAATTGTAGTATGCAGCGACATCAACATCAACACATTGAAAAGAATTAACTTTACATTAGACTTTAGACGTTGAACAGTAGGGTATTGTGCCCACGTGATGACAATTGTGTGGTTCTTGGGCTGGGCAATATTTCAAAGAAATATTAATCCCCCAGCCCAATTCCTAGATGACGTGCTTGTCATTTATCTAAATGAAAATTAATAAAAAGTCGGTAAACTATGTATGTTTATATTACGTTTATATAGCTACTTTTTAATCCGCGACTTCTTCTGCATCCGCGATAACCAACATTCACGTGGACGAAGTTGCGGGCAAAAGCAAGTAAATAATAATAACAATCTTATAAAAAAAACAATTTTGCAAATAAATGAAGGTAACAAATTAATTAAAGATTCTAGGCAGATTGTAGAACCATTTAATGGCTTTTTCGTTGACCAAATACATAATGTATCCAGTAATTGTACGGGAAATACAGTTGCCATTACCAAAACCCGAAATTATTTATTTATGCAGCCGATAGTCCGTCAAGATATTATACGTGTAATACAAAAGTTAAAAAATATAAAAACTTCGAAGACGACGGCGTTTCAACCGTTGCGGTAAAATTTGTCTCTGATATGTTATCGCAAAACCATTAAGCCATATAATGTGTTTATAAGTTCAGGCATATTCTCTGATACACTAAAGACTGTAATCATAAAACCATTACATAAAAAGAAAAACGAAGAAAATATGTCTAACTATAGACCAGTAGCTTTAATCTCAGTATACTCGAAGATTTTCGAAAAAAATATTTATAAATCTATTTACACCTTTATATCTAAAAATGACATTCTATTTGAAGAACAAAAGGGCTTTCAGAAGATTAAAAATATCAACATGGCAATTCGATCTCTTGAAATTAACATTAATAATATGGATAAAAAAAAACCCTTGTTGTCATTTTGTACGAGATTACCATTCTATATCATTTTTTTCAATGGCGTATCAGTGGTTGACCATTGAAAAGTCATAATGACGCCATTAGATTACCAGACTTGTCAAAAGTGCAATATTCACAGACATGACATGACTATGTATAACATGACATTCTCCTAAATAAACTTAGCGATTATGGCATAAGAGGCAACGTACTTAACCTGATTAAGTCTTATCTCATAGATCGAAAACAATGTACTAAAACCAAACGTGAATTAAAATAAAATTATCCACCCAGTTGCAGAATAACTGAATTCGGAGTTCCACAGGGTAGTGTACTTGGTCCATTACTATTTTTACTGTACATTAATGACCTGTCCCGTCAAATTGGTCAACCAATGACATTTTTTCTGAAGACAGCACAGCTTTAAATGTGTAGATGAGAGGTACTACGAAGATGAAATAAACAGCACACTTAACACAATAATTCATTGGCTTAATAAAAATAATCTAGTCACTAACTTAAAAAAAACTCAAGTCGTACATTTTCATCAGAGGTAAAAAATGTAATTACCCAATATAATGGTCAAAACGTAGACACAACATTAGTGTCAAAATTCTTAGGAGTGCATATTGATGACAAATTGACATGGAAATAAACCTCATGCTGAAAACGTGTGTCAAAAAACTAAGTACATCTGCTTGTGTGCTCTATAACCTTTCCAAAATAGTAAACATACATACATTTTAGTGACAGTCTATCATGGATTAGTTGCTTCAGTTTTAAGATATTAGGTCATATTTTGGGATAACTGCAGGGAGAGAGATAGAATATTTAGGGCCCAAAAACGTTGTCTGAGATCAATGACTGGTCTTAAATCCACTGAAAGTTGTCACCCAGTATTTAAATCCCTAAAAATTATGACATTACCGTGTTTGTATATACTAGAAGTTGCCCTATTCGTCACTTTAAACAAACACATATTTACCTCAATGGTTGATATAAGACAACGCACAGGACCAATAAGAACCCAGTATAAAAAACAATTATGCACAGATGGGCATAAAACAGCCCTATTGAAAAATAACATTCTATCTATGGGACCGCTTATTTATAATTAATAACCTAAAAATTTAAAGAATTACCCATAAAATTGTTTAAAAACCAATTAACAAAACTATTGCTGGAAAAATGTTATTACACTACTAACGATTTCCTAAATGACAAAATTTTATAGGAACACGCTAATGTTAATTCCATGTATATTGTGGGGAATATTATACTTACCGGGTCTTTAAGTATGTAGGATAACCTCTGTTGAATTGTTTTCCCTTTCTTCGGTCTTAGCAACAAGTACATTTTCTTGATTTCACAGGATCTGAAACGAAATTTGAATTATAGTTATATAATAAGAATATTACATCTCGTACGTAAATATATATAAAAGAAAAGAAAAGAGAATAATGAGATGACTCTGCTTACTTACGTGAAAAATAAATTAGAAATTAGCAATTTCTTAAATTCATACAGTCAGTCTATGTATGTATGTAAGTACTTATAGCATGAATTACAAGTTTGTACGTTCAGATGTACCTACGTATCTCCTACATTATAATATATTGAATGAAATCAAATAGAAGGTTTAAATAAGTACTTCCAAACATATAGGTTACCTACATTTATAAGTATGACGGCGCGTCCAAAGAGTTGGTTCGACAACACAAACTGTTTTGATTAAAGAACGAATGTGACAGCCGTCAGTTTGACGTAACACTAGGCACTGGGAAGGCTGCCCGCCAAAAAGGGATATAAAACGTCAGATCGATCGATAAACGAAAAAGCTAGTATTGGTTTATTGATTCCGGACAATTTTGAGATTATTAATATTGCGCCTATAGTGAAGTCAAGTGATCCAAGTGAAGTGGTTAATTGCGCTCGCGTCTCACGTGCCTGGTGGAACGTCGTTCACATTAATTAGTATTCAAATAAGACTTTCATTTATTATCATCTCCTCGCCCGCAAACCCACGCACACCATGACCTCCTCTGATAAAGACGACGTACTGCCTTTATCAGAAGTGGGATGTAGAGGGCTAGATGTTGAGGAGACTTGTGAAACTTCAATTGAACAACCCGTGATTAATGACGCCAATGATGATCATACCGGGAACCTCCTCGGGAACATGGAGACTCTTTTGTCGCGCCTAATATCTGTAACGCAGGCCGCCCCGGCAATAAGTCACGCTTCAATGAGATTAATAAGGTTTGACCCCGATGATCCTGAAGCAGATATTGAAGGTTGGTGCAGAATGACTGAAATAATTGTTAATAGTAGAAACTTGTATGGCCCAGAACTATTACTTGCTCTCATGAATTCCCTAAAGGGAAGAGCTGCTTCCTGCTTAACCAAACTACAAGTGACAGAAATAACTTGGCCAAAGATAAAGGAAATTTTAATTGCTAAGTTCGGACGCCCCATGCTTATGCAAGATTACTTTGATGAAATCCTAAGGTTTCAATTGGGGAATAAAGAAACAGCATGTGAAGCTGCTTTACGACTCTGGAGTTTAATTGAGCGCATACCAAATGTTGATTTTAATGAAGAAGTTACTACGGGTTTCATAATATCTGTTCTTTGTCAACGGGACAGTTTTATACGAAGAGAATTAAACTCACATATAATTTCTACTAGAGCGCAACTCTTCAGGATTTTAAATAGAGTGTCATTAAAGAGACGCAGTGAAGATCATGATGTTTCTGATATAAAAACAAGTGACTTAATTAAAAAGCCTCGTCCTAACGAATCCCGATTCGGAGGAGCTTGCCACTATTGTGGAAATAGAGGGCACAAGCTGGAAGAGTGCCGTAAGCGACGCAATGCTGAAAATATAAAATCTAAACCAACGGAGAAAGAAAAATCCATTACCTGCTTTGTCTGTGGGAAGCCCGGACACATTAGTACGACCTGCCCGGAAAAGAAGTCTGGAACTGAATATGCAACACGCAAAGAAGTTCAAATCTGCAGACATGAGATAACCAGAGGTACCCTGTCGACATCAACTGGTGAGGTCATTTTGTTCCTTTTTGATAGTGGTTCTTCTTGTTCTTTAGTAAAAAGTAGCATCATTTGTAAACTTCCTGGTACTATACGCAATGATTCAGTTTTTTTAATAGGAATTGGTGGTGAAGACATTAAATGTACAATGCAAGTACTAAGTTCGGTTCAAATTCAAAACATACCTCTCACAATTCTTTTTCATATTGTACCTGATGATATTATCACTGATCCAATTATTGTAGGTAGAGATATCTTTGAACAGGGGGTTCACGTCGAAATTAATAGCAATTTTATGAAATTTTCTTTATGTAAAGATGTTCAGGTATGCCAAACAGTGGAAGATCTCGACCTTGACCGTATTGACACTGACCTTGATGGCAATGATCGCGACGCGTTAGTAGCAATATTACGAAAGTATAGTAAGTTCTTCATAGATGGTGTACCTACTCGTCGCGTGACAACAGGTGAGTTAAAGATCGACCTTATAGACCCATGTAAAACTGTTCAGAGGCGTCCTTACCGGTTATCACCTGTTGAAAAAGGAGTAGTTAGAGATAAAGTACAGACTCTTCTGGAAACTGGTGTCATTCGCGAAAGTTCATCACCCTTTGCCAGTCCCATTTTGCTAGTTAAAAAAAAAGATGGCTCCGACAGAATGTGCGTAGATTATAGAGAGTTAAACGCGAATACGCGCCCTGAACATTATCCACTTCCAAGGATTGACGAACAGGTAGATCGCCTAAGTGGTGCACATTTCTTTTCTTCTTTAGATATGGCATCAGGGTACCATCAAATTAAAATTGAACCTAGTTCCATTGAGCGCACAGCTTTCGTAACTCCGGACGGCCAGTACGAATATCTTGCCATGCCATTCGGTTTGCGAAATGCAGCATCTGTCTACCAGCGATGCATCAACAAGGCTTTGAAATCACTTAAAGATACTGTTGCCTTGGCTTACATGGATGACGTCCTTTGTTTTTCATTAAATATCAGTGAAGGTTTAAGTCGTCTCGACAGCGTTCTCGAGACGCTTTGTGAAGCAGGATTTTCCTTTAATGTACGTAAGTGTAAGTTTATGAAGCGCGAGATTGATTATTTAGGTTTTGTTATCAGAGCTGGAGAAGTAAGGCCTAATCCCCGTAAGATTCAGGCGCTCCAAGAGGCGCCAACTCCCAAAACTGCAACGCAGGTAAGGCAATTTCTTGGTTTAGCTTCATATTTTCGAAGATTCATTTCAAATTTTGCTACATTGGCTAGTCCGCTATATCCACTTACTAAACTGAAGGGGCCCATCGTTTGGACTAATAAGCACAGCGATGTCCACAAGAAAATTGTACAAATTCTAACTTCGAAACCAGTCCTCACTATATTTGACCCCCAAATCCCTATAGAACTCCATACAGATGCTAGTTCGAATGGATATGGAGCTATTTTAATCCAAAAAAATAATAATGTGCCGCACGTCGTAGCCTATTTTAGTCGTCGCGCTACCGAAACGGAGTCTAGGTATCATTCATACGAGTTGGAGACATTAGCGGTGGTACGCGCTGTGGAAAACTTTCGCCATTATCTTTACGGTCAGCATTTTACAGTCTATACCGACTGCAATTCACTAAAAGCTTCTAAGGCTAAAACTGACCTTTCTCCACGTGTCCATCGTTGGTGGGCGTATCTTCAGGCGTACGATTTCGACATAGTTTACAAGGAAGGACGCCGCATGGAACATGCTGATTACTTGTCAAGAAACCCCCTACCTACCACTACGACAGCTCCTATCGTCCATGATACTGTAAGTATTGCCACAGAAACGTCTCATTCCCGTAAAACTATTAACTTTGTAGAGCTTCATGATAGCTGGCTTCAAGTAGAGCAGAAACGAGACACCGAGATCCAAAGTATGGTAAGCAAGCACTTGAATAATGAGATACCCGAAGCTGTCGCTCATACATACGATGTACGAGACGGTATTCTGTATAGGAAAGTAGAGCGCAATAAAGTTAGTTCGTGGTTACCAATTGTGCCTAGATCTCTTATTTGGACGCTTATCAATCATATACACACTGAAATTAAACACTTAGGTTACGAGAAAACTCTTGATAAAATCTATGAGCAGTATTGGTTTCCCGAAATGGCGAAGAACGTCCGTAGGTTTATTGAATGGTGTATAGTGTGTAAAGCTTCAAAAGGCTCTTCAGGCGCCCAGCAAGTAAGATTGCATTCTATCCCTAAAATCGCAGTACCATGGCATACTATTCACATAGACCTTACAGGGAAACTAAGCGGTAAAAGTGACAGGAAAGAATATGCTTCCGTCATTATTGACGCGTTTACTAAATACGTTCTGCTAGAATATACTCAGTCCCTAGACGCCATCTGTGCAGTAAAATCACTCAAAAGAGCCGTATCCCTATTCGGAGCGCCGCGGAGAATTATTGCTGATCAGGGCAGACGTTATATAAGTACCGAATTTAGAAAATTCTGCCTTGAACATAGAATTGAATTGCATCTGGTTGCTACTGGTTCATCCAGGGCTAATGGACAAGTCGAACGCGTAATGCGAACACTTAAGAATGTACTAACGATGATAGAAAATGATTCCAATAAAGTTTGGCGCGATGAACTTGGTGATGTTCAGCTTGCTCTTAGTAGCACTCGATCTAGAATTACAGGATATACACCCACTGAACTTATGTTTGGTATTCAAGCCCAGTCGTTAGGTATCTCCAAAATATTACATAATATCAATGCAAATACCACCCGCGCAAATTTAGAATCCATACGAAACGCCGCATCCCAGGGAATTAAACAGGCGGCAGAATACGATACACAACGATTTAACCGAGGTAGAGCTGAAGTCAGGCCTTATTTGCAAGGTGATCATGTTTTTGTCAAATGTAGCGAACGCAATCAAACCAAACTGTCGCGCAAATTTCGGGGTCCATTTGTTATAACTCGCGTGCTTGAGAACGATCGCTACGAATTAAAATCCATGAATGGTACAAACCGCATATACAAATACTCACATGAAAATTTGCGTCTAGTACCCAGAGGTTTTGAAGGATTAGTAGAAATAGCATCGATTATGATTGATGACGAGGAGGCCGAGACGGCGCGTGATTCAGAACAAATTGACGTAACAGCACCTATTGATAGCGATAGCGATACTCTCTCTATCTCCAGTGAGGGCACCCTGACCGCTGGCTCAGATACACTAACAGCTAACTCAGAAACCCTCACAGCTACGGTTATTGAATCGCATTCGCTCATTGATGAAGTGGATATACAAGAAAGTACGTTTTAAACTACGTGTACGCTTAGTAAACACATGCGTGGGCTTGGCTAAGTGTGGTCGAAAGGGCTTAGTACGTCCGGTCCACGTTGGGTGCTGAGGAGGTGGCTAGTCGATAAAGCTTAGTACACTTGGACTACGCCTTATAGTTTGATGGTGGTTGGTCGAAGGGGCCTAGTACGCCCGGTCCACACCGCATGGTGAGATGGTGGTTGGTCGAAGGGGCCTAGTACGCCCGGTCCACACCGCATGGTAAGTTGGTGGTTGGTCGAAGGGGCCTAGTACGCCCGGTCCACACCACATGGTGAGATGGTGGTTGGTCGAAGGGGCCTAGTACGCCCGGTCCACACCGCATGGTAAGTTGGTGGTTGGTCGAAGGGGCCTAGTACGCCCGGTCCACACCGCATGGTGAGATGGTGGTTGGTTGGAGGGGCCTAGTACGCCCGGTCCACACCGCATGGTGAGATGGTGGTTGGTCGAAGGGGCCTAGTACGCCCGGTCCACACCGCATGGTGAGATGGTAGTTGGTCGAAGGGGCCTAGTACGCCCGGTCCGCACTGCATGGTAAGATGGTGGTTGGTCGGAGGGGCCTAGCACGCCCGGACCACACCGCGTGGCAAATTGTTAGTTGATCGAAGGGTCCTAGCACACCCGGACCACACTTCATGGTAAATTGTTGGTTGGGAAGCCTAGTTCGCTTTAACGGCTCAATGTTTTATGTGTG
The DNA here is from genome assembly GCA_947361185.1 of Charanyca ferruginea. NCBI lineage: Eukaryota > Metazoa > Arthropoda > Insecta > Lepidoptera > Noctuidae > Charanyca > Charanyca ferruginea. Next base: position 13,968,014 of record OX376085.1, read on the forward strand.
AGTTGAAACAGTGTTTTCACTTAGTGAGTGATCCCTGAATATTAGCATACATCTGCATGTCAGGAATGGACGAGCTACCTCTAATGGAATGATATTTCTTCTGGTATTTCAGATGAGCAATATCAGGATGACCATGTGCACGAGGACGTGCAATAGTCAGGTTGGCCGTGACGGCGCGTCCAAAGAGTTGGTTCGACAACACAAACTGTTTTGATTAAAGAACGAATGTGACAGCCGTCAGTTTGACGTCACACTAGGCACTGGGAAGGCTGCCCGCCAAAAAGGGATATAAAACGTCAGATCGATCGATAAACGAAAAAGCTAGTATTGGTTTATTGATTCCGGACAATTTTGAGATTATTAATATTGCGCCTATAGTCAAGTCAAGTGATCCAAGTGAAGTGGTTAATTGCGCTCGCGTCTCACGTGCCTGGTGGAACGTCGTTCACATTAATTAGTATTCAAATAAGACTTTCATTTATTATCATCTCCTCGCCCGCAAACCCACGCACACCATGACCTCCTCTGATAAAGACGACGTACTGCCTTTAAGTATATACCTGGACACATCAAACCAAAAATGAGATACAGTTCTAATTATTTAAATCTAAATTTGTGCCCCAAACGCGGTACGATGGACCGACGTTTTGTAGAAGGTGGTTAGCAGCGGATGTATGCGGGTTGCCCAAAACCGGGTTGACCGGTAGATCTATGTTCAGTAGTGGACGGCAGTAGGCTGATATGTAAATTTGTGGCTAAAGATAAGCGAAAGAAAGAAAGAAAACAAACAAACTTCAAATCAAATCAAATCATTTATTTCTTTGCAAACATGGGTACATATGAGTAGATGTTCTTTTATAATAAAAGTTCTCCATATTTTACCGTCACATGGGCATGCAAATGGTAAGATTTACAATTAAATTTTAAGAATAGGAGGCATATCATTGGAATTACGTATTGAGTTCGTTAACGATTTTTTCTGCCCTCTGATAATTTTTGAAATAGATGTGGATTACATTTCACAAATAAAGCCGTTTCCATTAAATATAAACAAGGTAAAGTTAAAAATTTCAATGATTTAAAATATGGAACACAGCTATCAGTTGTCTTAAGACCACACATGGACCTGATGCATCGCTTCTGCAATCTAAATACCAGCTCCCTATCCGTAGACTGCCCCCAGAAAATAATGCCATACCTCAATACAGAGGCAACCAGTCCATGGTAAGCCGTTAAAAGAGCCTGACTGTTAAATTTCTTTGAGAGTTGAAACAGGGCGGGCATATGCGGATTTGCTAAGTTTTTTAAATAATTTTTCAACATGAGGCTTCCATGTAAGTTGGTTGTCAATTATTATGTCTAAGAACTTAGCTTTACTAACTTCTTCAATATCACAGCCATTGTAAGAAATGTTAACGTGTGCGTTTTTTGCATCTTTGGTACAAGTGCATGACTTTTGTTTTAGTTAGGTTTATAACCAAATTATTATTATTTAACCAATTTATGATGTCATATAAACAAGTATTGATGTCATTCTTACAATAATTTGGATCAGTGCATTTCACTATAGCTGTACTATCATCTGCAAATAGAACCACTTGGTTGGTTGTTGCTTTCAGGAGATCATTAATGTAAATCAGGAAAAATGGTGGACCCAATACGCCACCCTGTGGGACGCCATATAACTTTTTTGAGCTTCACCGGAAATATGCCATTAGCTATGTAAAGTTAATTATATGGGCTAATGGCGGTGCTATCAGCTCTTTGGTAAATTTTAATACTTTTGTAGAAACTCCATCGTATCCAACAGTATTTGTGTTTCTAAGGTTGCAAATTATTTTTAATATGTCATCAGCTGTAGCAGCGGGTTGCATGAGTAGGGAATTTAATGGTTTATTAAATAAATGTGTATTATTTGATGTGATGTCAGATTTTATATTATTCTCAATTGTATCAATAAAGTAATCAGACTCGTTTGCAATGTCCATGGGGTCTGTAAATGTCAAATTGTCTCTATTCACGCACACTATAGGCTCAAGCGGCAAAGTATATTTGGATTTATTTATTATTTGCCCAGTAGCTTTTGATTTACTTTGGGCAGTATTTATGAAGTGATTGTTTTATGCTTTTTGTGTTAAGTTTATAATTTTTCTATAAACTTTGGTGTAGTTTTTAAGTACTAATTTATTTTTTGAGTCTGAGTTTAATCGATACTCCGAAAGTAACCACCTTTGTTTTTTACTACATATTTTTATTCCGTAAGATATCAATTTCGATTTCGTACTAGTTGGAATAGATTTAATTTTTTCGGGGAAACATAATCGATATATGAGGGTGAAATCATCCATGAATAGGTCGAAAGCTTCGTTCGCGTCCTTAGAATTATGAACCAGCATAAATGATAGAGAATTGAGATGTTTTTTGAAAGTAGTTAAATTTTCTGTGTATATGTCCTGTTTTTTTGTTTTCCAATATTTTAGTTGGCAAGTTTTGTTTATAGGTACTTTAAGTATTTGACATAAATGATCAGAAAGGACCAAATCTACAACTTCAGCTTTACATTCTTTACGATAATTGTGAACAAAGTTGTCTATACAGGATTGATTTTTTAACCTACTGGGAGTATAGAGCGCTAGTTTAAGATTGTACTTCATAAGAAAATATTCAAGTTCTAATGTGGTTTTGTTTCTTTTCAAAACATTGATGTTAAAAAATCTCCACACAAGACAACCTTCTTTTTTGAAGAAAGACAAACTTTATTTAACACGTAATCTAATTTATCATAAAATATTTCGTAATTATATTTTGGGATTCTATAAATACAAATAATAATAATCTTATAAGCTATTATTTCTACAGCACAACATTCAAAGATGCCCGAAACTGATTGCTTTGCTATATCCAATAATTCTCTAAACTGCAATCCTACTCTTAGGAAAATACCTGTTCCTCCTCTATTTGTATTTCTAGAGAAGAAAGCAGCTGGACAAAAGTTTGGAATATGCAAGAGATCCTCACAGCCTGTTTGTATGAAATGTTCTGTTACACAAAGAACATCTATACTCGTCCTATTATTGATTAATTCTACTAATTTTACACTCAGTGAATCGGATTTATTAATCAAACCTGCTATGTTTTGATGCAAGATGTTAAGGTAGTTGACGAAAAAACTGAGAATTAGACTGCTGTGAACCATTAGACAATTCGTGTAGACCATGATTTTGAGGGTGGCAATCCACTTCCGAGTGCGTATCATTCAGGTTGCATAGGCTAAGAATCAGGTCTTGTAAGTCTGATATAACTATATTTAAGCCACTGTAATTTAAGGTTCCATAGCATTTGCTGTAAGTACCATAGTCATAAGATAGATAAAGATTTGAGTCAAATAAATACGCATAGTTACATGTGTCTATGTCCAAGTAATTATGGTTACTGAATGTTTCTACTCGGCGGCTAACATTACGTTAGCATTTATCATATATTTAAACGTTGGTAAACAAATTATAAAATTAGTATGACTCAACTCTATTACCTTTTCTCTTACAAACATGACTAATTCTAAATATGTGTTTTTTTCCTAAAGTCTTCCTCGCCTATGTAAATAACACAAAAGTCAGAGTGCGTAAAGTTTTGCACTTTTCCCTCAATTTTGAGAAGAATTTGCCGCAACCCGCACGTGGGTTTTCGATAGTGACCAATTTCATAGTTTCGTAAATCAGTTCTTTCGGCAATTGTATATACTTACTAGGCACATTTTGTGTTTTGTGGAAAGTTGTTTCACAGTTGTTGTGGCTCGAATGTTTGAAGGTATGTATGCTTCACTTCTAGAAAGAATATGTGAAGGTAACACACATCATGGCTCGACTGTGTTCCCTGAAACCATTCAGTGATTCTAAGCATACCGATTCCCTCACCTGAAGAGTTTCTCGATGAGCTGCTTGCCGAGGAAGCCGGAACCTCCCGTCAGGAACACGACAGCTCCTCGGTAGAACTGCTGCACGTCTGAGTCTCCGCGGTCTATGACGGCGTTCATCGGCTTCTGGCGCTCCAGGATCGCCAGCTCGGTGCGCTGAGCGATGTCCATGGCTGTGGCATGACATACACTTGTAAGAATCATCATCAGAATGTTTTATTTGTAAACATTGGTAGAGTTACTGTGTTAGGTGTTTCAAAAATTAGTACGTGTATCCTCGGTTTTGTTTGTGGTTTCGTATTGCCACCGACGGTTGTCATTTTGTAAAAAGTTCTTTTACCCGACTGCGCGACGCAAAGGAGGAGTATTGTGTTTATCAGTCTATGTATGTATGTTTGTTGTTTTGTGGCGCTCTAGAGACCAAACGCGTGGGTCGATTTTGATCATTCTTATGTTTAGTTTTTCATTTTTCTTAATCTTGCGAGTATCACTAAAGACATGTTAGTAATCACCACCAAACACCATATTGTGAAAAAGAAAACAATGAAAGTCGACGAACTATACTATGTGAGGTATCATTGAATAGATCATTAAAAATCGTCTTTAGGTTTCTTTTACTATTTTTCGTTTCGAATGTCCATTTAGAATCTATAACGGTTAAAAGTTTGTTAGCAACCATTCTCACTAATTATCAATGCTTATAATAAAGCTGTGATAAAGTAATTGTATAATCGCGTAAATAGTCTTATGAAAAAATTCGAATGAAACCGAAGAAGCTTTTACTGCTTTGAAAGATAATTTTACTGTTACCTAAAGCGTTACTTAAAACAGTGAGATATTACTTAATTAGAATCAAATAAATATTAAAATAAATTGATTAATAATCAGTAGTTTAGATCACCGTAAGCTATTTAATAATCCCTATGATATTAACTGGCTGAATCAGTGACGCAGCTACGTGAACAGATGCCCCGGTGCGGTTAGGTTTTATTTAACCAAGTATAAACATAAATACATATATTATCCTTTATACTAAAGGTGCAAAGCTACTCCATCATCAGCTCTTTATTGCTCACTGCAGGGCATAGCAAAGCATATTGCTTATTGCTTTATGTAACGTAGTAAATATTAATTAAAAAAAAAAATAGTTAAAAAAAAACTAAAAACACGCTTTTTATAGAAAACCAAACTAAAAAATAGAAAATAAATTTAAATTAAGAAAAGTGTTAAAAATTTCAATAAATATAAATTAATAAAAGTGTGAATAAAAAAAAAAAAATTATTTTAAAAAAAGCGTGGGGTGCATGGTGTCAATAGTTATAAATATTTTATTGACAGATATGAGTAGAGTGATTATCATTTTGATAATATCTTAAAAAGCACCTCACGCTTTTTTTTAAATAAAATAATTTCTTTTTTATTCACACTATTATTAATTATTTATCTTTTCTTAATTTAAATTTATTTTCTACTAGCTTCTGCCCGCGACTTCGTACGCGGATCCGGTTGCTTATGCCAGCGACAACGGAATCGGCAAAATCGAAGATCTGAAACGTGTGATGTCGAATTCTAAGAGCCCGGGGACGGGAAACCAACGGGATGCGCGAGACGATTCGAGACGTTCAAAAAGTAACATTTTGAATCATACCTCCGATGGCGGAATATGTGGCGTAGTCAATCTTAAGAGTATACGTAAATGCACTCCGTTCCTTATCAACCCAAGGAAGGTCGCTATGCCCTACGGCTATATCTGAGACACATCCGATTCATCAGATGATATCGACATTCTGTTCAGAGAATGTCGAAGTCGATCAGAATTCAAACGTTCGTTGCGCTCTTCTTCTGTCTCTTCATGCCGTACTTCAGCTATTCTTTCTCTCTCACTTTCTAACTGATTATGAATATTTTGTTGTGTGCGTGTTCGGGACAAGGTATGATAATCTCGATCAGCAGTTAGTCGTGCATCACGTTCATCACTCGTTTCAAAAGACCTGTTAGTAGATGTGCGAATAAGCTGATAACTCAAGCGTGATTCTCTATCCGTGAACGTCTCCGACTCGCGAGACAAAGCGTGACGTTCATGATCAGCGGTCAGTCGCACATCACGTTCCCCACTTGTCTCTAGAGACCTAGAAGTCGATGCGTAGATACGCTTGGAACTTAAGCGCAATTCTCTATCCGTGAACGTCTCCGACTCAGGAGATAATGCGTGACGTTGACGATCAGCGGTCAGTCGCGCATCACGTTCCCCACTTGTCTCTAGAGACCTGAATGTAGATGCGCAAATACGCTGGGAACGCAGACGTGCTTCGCGATCTGAAGAGGTTTCCACGGAGCGATTTACAGCCTGATGTTCTCGAACAGCATCAACACTCTCCTGACGCTCTTCGGTATATTCTTGGGATCTTATGATCCTCAATCTTTTAGCTCCTTTGGAACATTGAGAAAGATTTGACCTCTTTCTAGGCATGGTTATAGTTTTATTGTGAAGAGATACCTGATCAATTAAAAACTAAGTGACTGCTCCCCTGCGTTACCGGGTAGGCTACTGTGTAAAGGAAATTAAACACTCAAATAACATAAGCAGGAAGTCATATTTAACCAATAAAAAAAAAGGGAGTTTTGACCAGTAGAGTCAAATTTTCAATGATATACCAGCGTCATCAAAAATCACCGTTACCGCCTTCACCGCGTGGAGGTACTCCCAGCTTATTTTATTTTATAATATACAGTGAAATTAGTGACAGCTTTACAGTAAAATTAGTGATAGCTTTGATTTCCACATCAGATGTTTCTAATCTTCGATTTTTATAAGTCAACAGGAAATGCTCATCAGACCGAACAACTTTTGCTAAGACGTCATTCCTAAATGTGTTATAGTGTAGCTGGGCGCTTGGAGTTCCACATCAGGTGTTCCAGATCTTAAAATTTATTCTCTTAGCAGAAAATGCTCATCACGTGGAACAATTTTTGCTATGGTACCATTTTTGTATCTCTTATAGTTTAGCTGGTCTGTTGCGGTTCTGCATCAGGAGTTCAAGTTTCCAAGATAAATTATAGCCTATATGTTGCCCAGACTTAATACCTATACAACAAAAAAAAATCATTCAAATCCATCCAGCAGTTCCGAAGATTAGCGTGTACAAACAAACAGACAAACAGACATAATTTTTTTTTTGGATTCGTGCTCTTTTACTGTTTCTAAACCCCCCTCAATTATTACCTTTTTAATATATTCAATGTACAGACACAGTTTTTTTACTGTTTTATTATATGTAATAGATTTTTTAGTTTGGTTTTCTATAAAAAGCGTGTTTTTAGTTTTTTTTAACTATTATTTATATTTTACTTTTAAGTTTTAATTTTAAAAATGGAATAATTTTATCAAATTAGTGTATTGTCATCGGTCCTCGATAAATCTACAAAGTTTGAAGAAATCTGGCCGTTTAAAGTGGGTCAAAATCGCGCCCAAAGAAGTCGGTTACAAACAAACATACAAACATACAGGTGAAGCTAATGAAAAGCATGGATTACAATTATTAATATAGGTAAATAGTCAATAAAACAATGTAGATGAATATTAAAAGCTTTATAAACCATTATTATAAGTCAACATAAAATATTTACCTATTTATCAAAGTAGGATACACAGTACCTACGTCTAGGGGATCCCGACACTTAATGATGACGAACGTGCGATTCTATGGGGATGATGATGGAATAAAACCGACCACCGCGAATGTCCGTTGAACACTGATTTATTGAATTAATATACTTATACAAATTACCTTAAATGATAGGTACAAAATGTTGAGCGCACAGAATGCACGGCGGAGTTTGAAAAATAATGTGTGGTTCCGTACATCCTACCCGCCCAAATGAGACAATTGACATGATTGATTGGCAGATAATTAAAGTAATAAACAAGTAAATTGTAAAATGATAGGGAATTGCGAATTAATAATGATCATGCTACTTTTATTCTTTTTAACAAATATACAATATTTACACGTACAATAAAAAAAAGAAAAACCTATAACTATTAAACCAAAAATAAACTAATTTAATAAGGCATCAAAAAATTCCCCCACATCGTCGTCAACTGGGAATGTGCCCAAGAGACTGATAAAAAAATGATAAAATTAACTAAAACTTGAAAAATACATAGGTTTTGTCTTTCTTAATCATCGCGGTCTTGTAAGTGCACTGAACGTAGAATCGTGGGCGAGGGAGCCCTATCTACACCACTGTTTGTGAATACTTCACTCACTTTTGCACTGATTCCGGTAAATACGATGCCACCGTCGCAGTGTCTGTCGGCGTGACTATCAAAGGCCCCGCCCCGAGAGCCTCCTGGTCCTGGGGGGCCGGCGACGCTGGTGCCCTTCCTGTACTGCGTTGTCTTCTGTTATGGTACACGACAACGCCACCCAAGATGATGACCGAAGCAACACTGATGTACCATGTTAGCTGTAAGTTTTACAAAAATACTAATTTTTATTTTATTAAAAAATAAATTGTCGGAGAAATAGTGTAACAAACATACACAGAAAACAAAAATTTTACATAAAAGACAACCGCCTTCAAAAAGTATAAAATAACTTTCAATTCGCAAGTCGGCGGCTTTGGTTTTGCTTGTTGTTTTGTATTGCCACCGACTTGCGAATTGAAAGTTATTTTTACTTTTTGAATGCGGTTGTCTTTTTTGTTAAAATTTTTTTTTTTCGCTTTTTAGTGCCTACTTCTCATCATAGAAATTAATTACGAAACGGAGACACTAAAAAAAACTGTCATTCCTTAATTTTCAACCGTTAGGGGTGGAATTTTTTAAGGGACCAAATTTGAAGTATACTCTATCAATTAAAAAAAGAATCATCGAAATCGGACAACACTGAAAAAAGTTATGCGTGGTCAAACATAAAAATAAATGTAGTAATGTATGTAAATGATCATGGAAAGAAAATTATTCGTGACTTTGACCTCATTTAACTCTGCATAAAATACGTAACTAATCGTACTTTCGCAACTCAAAAAAATGCATAATAATAATACACCGAGATATGGTCTCAGTGGGTAAGGGCCTCACCCTGCTCTCTTTAGTGAATAAGAACTGGCGCAAACCTGTAGTACTAGATACTAATGACAGAATGGAGATAAGGCAGAGCAAGGAGCTTTACGGGCGCTTCTACCGGGCCCTACATGGGCTTGATGTAGACTTCTTGGCATCCGTATCCTGGCTGCGATTCGGTGGTCTCTTTGGGGAAACCGAAGGTTTTGTCGATGCGATTATGGACGAAGTTATGATGACGAACAACTACCTATATATTGTGAAGGATGGCACGGTTGACATTAATCGGGCATGCCACCGACCGGGAGAATCAATCCGCCACATTATCTCTGGGTGCTCTCGTCTGGCTAACGGAGACTACTTGCATAGACACAACCTTGTAGCTAGGATTATTCACCAGCAACTTGCTCTAAAATACAGGCTTGTGGAGTTAGAAGTACCGTACTACAGGTATGTGCCCGACCCAGTTCTCGAAAATAGCAATATCACGTTGTATTGGGATCGATTTCATCACTGACAGGACTATTGTTGCCAATAAGCCTAACATAGTGGTGATAGATCGATTACAGCGTCGCGCAATGATTGTTGATATTATTATTATGCATTTTTTTGAGTTGCGAAAGTACGATTAGTTACGTATTTTATGCAGAGTTAAATGAGGTCAAAGTGAGACATGTTTTTTTTTAATTTGACAAGACTTTACTTTTTGCAGTGTAGTCCGATTTTGCATTTGCATTATCTATATTAATGCAAAATCAAATATTATCTATATCTATGTTCCCTAACACTAAATCTTTCTCGGTAGTGTTCAATATTCTAATAGAGATCTTGCCATTTTTGGGTGTAACTAAACTACTAGCCATGAAAACACCATCATATAGCTGTGACACACACACTACAGCATCACTGTCAAAAGATGTTTCTACAAAATGCACCGACTCTGATCTCGCTGGTATATTATATAAAGAATCCTTATTCATATCCGTCATTTTTGGTACGTTAATTTCATCACTTGATGACGTTTTTAGTAATAACATATTATTTGATAAGTTTATGGTTGCTTGATACCGTTTTAAGAAATCGCATCCAATAATACCGTTTGCTTTACACGGTAAGGGATCAAACACATAACATTTCTGTGTAAATATAACATTACCAATAACCAATTGTAAGTATAAGTATTCTGTTGCACATATTTTCCCACCTATACCGTTTATTACTACGTTGCAATTATAAATACGAATGTCTTTCTGCAATATTTTATTATATCTTACTACAGAAATTGAAGCTCCCGTATCAAGTAGCCAAGAACATTCTTGTCCGTTCTAAGAAAGCTTCGTTATAAGAAAATATTGTATGTTCTAGATTAGTCTCGAAAAAACGTATTCACAAATTTTTCTCAGGCTTTTCATCCATCACATTTACATTCTCTCCTATTTTATACTGTCTATTTCCTCTACTATTATTAAACCTACCTCTCCTGTTCTGTGGTGATGCAGATCGACGTTGTCCCGTAGTACCACATCTCCACACACCTGTATTGCCACGATAAGGCTCATTTTGACTTTGATAACTGTTTCTGTTTACGTTTCCTCTATTGAAGCCTCCACGCCTATATTCCTGATGCTGGAACCTATTGTTTCCTCTGTAATTCCTATTATATTGGTGATAATGTCGCAGTCCCATGAACACATTTGTAGAAGTAGATGGTGAGGTTATTTCCTCATCGACTGCAGATTGGATAGCTTCATTCAAAGATTCATACTTTCTAGCTGTAATTATTGTACTCAACCTTCGGTTTCGCAATCCATCGGCAAAGCATTTAATAGAAAGTTTCTCATTGACTCTATGTTATCTATGTTCTATGTTAGGGGGGTTTGGTTTCCGCACTTAGTCCGTAAATATGGACCATTGTACGTGAGCCATGGCGGCCGACTACTCCAACCAGCCCACCTCCCTCCAGAAGCAGATCAATCTTCCCAGTCTTCTCAGGGCATCCGCAAGGGAGTTTGGTGTTCCAAGGGTTTCCCTGCGGATCTGGGTGACGCCAGTGCACTCAAGGAGTACATGTGCCACCGTTTCATCCGCCCCCATGCAGGCTCTGCACAGAGGACTATCAGTGATGCCTAAGGTGTGAAAGTGTTTGTTCAGTGAGCAGTGTCCGGTGATGGTCCCCGACACCAGTCGCAAGCTATCCCTGTCCAGGTGCAGAAGGCGCCTGGTCAGCTTCATATCTAGGGATGGCATAGCCTCCTTGGACTGCCTGCACCCTGGTGTCGAGGTCCACCATTCCTCCGCTCGTATTTGTGTGTAGTCTTTTACCCAACTTCTTAGCTGATTGAACGGGATGGGCACAATGGGTTCGGGTCCAAGGGCTTTTGAGCTGGAGCCCCTCCTGGCGAGTTCGTCAGCCGCATCGTTGCCCAGTGATCCACTGTGCCCCTTGATCCATTGTAGTGTCACCGTATTGCGGTTTTCTACCGTAATACGTTCTAGTGCATTATGGCATTCTAGTATTAGTCTCGACGTGATCTGGTTTTTCTCTAAGGATTGAAGTACTGAGGCACTATCGGAGAGTATACGGATGTGTGTATCCGTAACCTCCCTGGCCTCAATGGCGTGTGCTGCCTGGATGATGCCTACACATTCTGCTTGGTAGACAGTGTTAAGCATTCCTAGGGGTCTGGATATTTTAATGTTTAGGTCTTCAGAGAAGACTCCGACTCCAGTACCGAGGTCGGTCTTTGATCCATCGGTGTAGATCCTTAGCTCATTTGGGCCTGAGTAGTCACACAGCTCCGCTGTGAGCTCTATTTTGTAGTGTTTTTGGAAACAGTGTATCTTCAAGGTTCTGTCGTTGGGTGATGCCATCATGGGCTGTCGTTTGATCGCATCCTCTTTTATCCGTGTATGTTTGATTCTGGAATCTTTACTTAGGGTACCGGATATATCCAGCCTAAAAGCCGCTAGGGTCGCCTCCTCTCTCACGACAAGGTTTAGAGGTGGCAGTCCCAGCATCGCCTGTAGAGCCGCTGTGGGTGACGTTCTCATACTGCCGGTAATCGCTACGCAGGCTAACCTTTGTAGTTTATCCAGCTCTTTCTGGGCTGTGCTCAGATTGGTCCTGGGCCACCAAACTAGAGAACCGTATGTGACAATTGGTCGGATGACTGTGGTGTATAGCCAGTAGGTGATTTTGGGACTTATTCCCCAATTTCTGCCAAGCAGTCTTTTGCATTGCCATAAGGCTATGCTGGCTTTTGTGGTGATGTAGTCGGTGTGTTTAGCCCAGTTCAGCTGTTTGTCCAAATAGATGCCCAGGTATTTGGACTCAGTCGATAGGCTTAGCGTGGTTCCAAAGAAGTGTGGTAACTGTAGGGTTGCCAACTTCCTTTTCTTTGTGAATAGGACAAGTTCGGTTTTAGTAGGGTTCACTGCTAATCTGTGTTCCTTGCACCAGTCCTCTACTATCTTCAAGGCTTGACGCATAAGGTTGCATAGTGTGTTTTCATGTGTGCCGTTTATTATTATGGTTATGTCATCAGCGTAGCCCACCGTAAAGTAGCCTTTACCATTTAGGCGCCCTATGAGGCTATCTACCACGAGATTCCATAGTAGTGGTGAGAGTACGCCTCCTTGCGGGCATCCTTTCGCCACGATGGCTCTTGTGGTGTCGTTCACCGTGACTTGTACGGCTCTCAGTCTGAGCATGTTGGTGATCCATCCTCGCAGGGTCGAGTCCACACCGTGCACTTCGAGAGCTGCGTTGATGCTATGGAAAATGGTTTTGTCAAAAGCACCTTCTATGTCAATAAAAGCCGCTAGTGAGGAACCTTTGTAGTCTACCGCACATTCAATCTTGGAAATCACACTGTGCAGTGCTGATTCTGTTGATTTCCCTGTGGAGTAGGCGTGTTGTTGTTTGTGTAGTGGCAGCTCCCGGAGGGGGCCGTCCCGGATGTATCGGTCACAAAGTCTCTCAAGGGTTTTCAGTAGAAAAGATGTCAGGCTTATTGGCCTGTACGCTTTGGGTTGTGTGTAGTCTGTTTTGCCTGGTTTAGGGATGAAAATAACTTTCACTTCTCGCCATGCACGTGGTACGTAGTTGTGTGCTAGGCAGGCACGATAGATCGCGACCAGCCATGATGTGAGTAGATCAACTCCCCATTGCAGTAGAGCTGGGAAAATTCCGTCTAGGCCTGCAGATTTATAGGGTTTATAGGTTTTAATTGCCCACCTTACTCGGTCTTCTGTTACTATGCTACAGGCTCTGTACCAATCCTGGTTGTTTGGTGTGTATGTTGGCTCACTTGTCCATGACATGTCCTCGGAGAGGCTGCAGTCTGGAAAGTGAGTTTCCAAAAGAACTTTGCTTGTTTCAAAGTCTGATTTCGTATATGTGTTATCAGGGTTTTTCAGCGACCCGAGGGTGCGGTTTTGATCGGTGGATAGGATTTTCCTCACCCGCGCGGCCTCGCTGTGTGATTCAATATTCTCGCAGAATTTTCGCCAGGCTGCTCTACTGGCAGCCCTGATTTGTTTTTTGAAGGTATATTGGGTTTCTTTGTAAAGTTTCCAGTCCTCAGGTAGCCTGGAATTTTTGGCTCTGTTGAATTGTTTGCGTACCGCTAGCCTGAGCTTACTTAGTTCCGCATTCCACCAAGAGTTTCCCTGGCCCTTGGCGTTCGGGTCTTTTAGTTTGCAGCAGGTGTGGTAGGCTTCAATTATGTATTCTGAGAGCTTCGTTACTGTGTCTTCAAGTTGTTTGGGATCCGTCATGTTTAGAGGTGTTTGGTGCCTGGCTAGCAGGGAGGCCAAAAGTCGTTTGTAGCCAGGTACGTTTGTTCGGCGTGGATTGCGCCTTGGTTCGGGTTTTTTTGTGTTAGCTGATAGTGAAAAGCGAATCCTTCTATGATCAGAGCAAGAAGGTTCGTTGGATACATGCCAATTGGAGATAATATTGGCTGCGCTTTCTGAGGCTAGGGTTAGGTCAATAATGGTTTGTCCGCGGGCTGTGACCCAAGTGGGTTCCGAGCCGCGATTTACGATGTTAAGGTTAGTAGAGAATAGATACGTGCACAATACCTCGCCCCTGGAGTTGGCTTTGTTGCAGCCCCAAAGCGGGTGATGAGCGTTTGAGTCCGTGCAGATGACCAGGCTCAGGTTGGCATCTTCGCAGTGCTGCACCAGGTCAGTCATCTCCTTTGGTGGGCAGTCTTCATGTTCGCCTGGCATATATACCGAGGCTAAAACAATGTCTGGTGTATCGGCGTCAGTGTTGAGCCTGACTGCTGTCAGATCTCTGGAACAGAATTGTGTGAGTGTTGTGGAAGGTAAACTTTGGGTATGTAGACACAGGTTCGTGGTTTGTCTGTGCTCTGTGTATCAAGAATTAGCTTACCTCCGATGTTACTGAGGCCGCATATTCTGTTGTTTCTGATCCACGGCTCTTGGATCAGTGCAATAGTTCGGGGTTTTACCTCCAGCGCCCTGCGTAAGCAAGCCGTGGCAGTCTGGCTATGCTGGAGATTGGTCTGGATGATGTTAAGGGGGCTGGACTTGGTCGACAATGGCAGTGGAGCGAAGTTAGGAGGAGACCGATCCATCGGAAAGTTCCCCCCCGCCCTCCAAACCATGCTGGTCGTCGCCCGGCGACGAGGCGAGCAGATGCTCCGTCCACCCCGGTGATGTGGGTGGGGCACTTTCTGCTTTCGCGTCAGCCATCGCCGCTCTGGCCATCTCCTCCTCCAGTTCTGCCATTGTCGAGTCGTATGCCGTCTGTGTCGGTTGTGTTGGTGTCGCACTTGGGGTCTCCGTCTGGGTTACTGAGGGTCGGGTATTGGGGTAGAAGCGCACGTATATCGATCCAAGCAGATACGATATACATCGCTCCCTCCCCAAGACCTTTTCAACTTCGTCCGGTGGGATACCCAGGGTTAGATAAGTCCCATGGTTATCGCCACCGACCGATGTCGCCCTGTACAGTGACCATCTCCCGATGTCGTACAAGGTATTCTGACGTCTCAGAACACTCTGGAGCCGCGCTATGTCTCCGTTGTACCTGGGTACGAAGAGCGCTGCTCGGACACGGGTCTCATTGACTCTTTTTAGTACATTGTAATTTTCAGAATGTCCTTCTGATTGCGAAATCGTTAAGTCAACAAATAAATTTGCAATTTCCTGACCAAAATCTGAGATTGTTTCCTCTTGCTGCTTAATATGTTGTAATTTACTATGCATAGCAGTATACGACTTCTTCGGCAATAAATGTAACCTCATCGCTTTGACTAACTCAGTGACATTATTATAGCTAGATTCAAGCCGCAATTTAGCTGACTGTGATAACCGGCTTTTTACGACAAATTCAATTAAGTTACGTTGAGACCCTTCTTCTAAAATAGAGCTATAATACACAATGCCATCGATTAATTGCTTTATGACCTGCTCTTGGTCATTCATTACTGGTAGCAAACTAAGTGCTGCTTTTTAGTTGAACTTCTCCATTTCGCTACCACTTGTCTCTTTACTATTCTGACATAAAACAACAATTTCTAAATATATTTTATTAAACCTTTCACATAAGTCGTCGATTAATTTATTTTCAGTTGGCTCTTTAAATGCCTTAACTCGACTAATTTCCTCTATATACTTATTATACTGAGTACACAATTCATTAGCCTCTGTAAATTTTTTATTGCATGCTAAAATATTTTCTCGCCTCCTAGCTGGTCCGATTTTAACTAAGTACGTTCTAATTTTCAATAATTCATCGCACAATTTCTTTAGAAAATCTGCCATTAAAATACATTTCTATAAGTACCTATATTCTATAGTTAATTCTAAACATAGTGTTATTCCTTACAATTCTTCTTAACCTGAAAATCTTATTAACTAGGTACATACCTGGCACGCACGACGTATAAGTACCTGCCTTTTTTCATATGATATTTTAATGTCTTTAATACGCGTTATTTTTTGTTTACCGACACGCACTGGTTTTATCTGGTTTTGACCAACACAACACTTTTAAACGTACGCACATTCTTCTTACGCCCAGCGCCTTATACCTCCACCTTACGCTGTCTGCTGCTGCTCTTCAATAGGTTTCAGGTAACGTCCTCGTAAAAAGGATCGTCGCGTCGCTCTCTCCTCAAATTCTCTTTCTATCCATTGGACGTGGCATTTCTTATATTGGCGATAAATGTAATAAAATACCACAAGTGCTATAAATACTACGATGATAATCAGCAGGATGTTAACTGTGGTGAGATGGTAATTCAGCTGTTCTGCCTGTGCACTATTATTTCCTCCTGATACATTCTGTGCTATCACTATCTCTTCTTTTGACTGCGTTTTTCCCATAGTGAAATTGTCCAAACATACTTTTTAAATTTACAAAATTATGTTTTACTCGTTAGACAGGCAATCGGTATTGTCACTTAGCTCGTTTTTTTTCACTTTCACACGGAGTGTCCGCTGCGCTTCTCGGAAGCGCCACGTGCGAATACGACACCATGGTCACGGTCGCCATGCAAACGCGGAACAAGTGAAACGACAGATTGCTTACTAAGGACTGATTTTATTCAGTATCTTACACTTATTTATAACATGATTTACTTATACACTACAACTTAATACTGGCTGATTATACTTGTCAGTCAGATGGAATGATTATATGACGGCAAGAAGAAAAACCATATTTAGAAATATCTAAATTCGAAAGAAGCTGACTATATAAAGCGCGCTGATGGAGAGGAGTCAGTCGAGATCTGGATTCTAATCAAGCAACATAAAACTTCAAAGTCTACCGAAGTCTACGGAAGCCGACGAGCTGACGCGTGCCTGCACTTCCCAGGGCGGATCCCACTTAAAGATCCGATTGGGACCTCCGCTCCAGAACTTGGAGCTGACTGCGCGACAGTCTCTTTCCGTCGGTCCAGTCCTCACCTGTTGTCGTCCTTCGCTGAAGCCGCCAGCGCATACCTACCTTCCTACCATTGCATACCTTCCTATAGTGCGTTTTAGGTTAGTCTTTTTATATTAATCAGTATTTTTACCCAATTCACTTTTCTTTTACTTATTAAAATTTTACATAATTATGCAAGTCTACTTAACCTTTCATTTAATAGGATCAAGTAGATGTGTTACAGTTGTTTAACTATATCTTTTTCGACTATTTTGTTTATTGTGTTAAAAATTGCTATAGGTCTATAATTGTGATATTCTCGGTGGGATCCTTGTTTATTATTGGCCTGATAATAGATTATTAGTGTTTACAACCTGTTCGCTAACTTTAAGTGACTCTGAATGATATAATGCCTTATGGGCATCACACAATTTCTGTTCAAGTTCTAGGATTCGATTTAATGCTAGTTCATGGGTGTCATTACACTCTTGAAACGTAGACACTTTATGGAGTAGTTCGGTGTGTTGATCGGCTAAATCTATATGTTGTCGATGTAGCTCAGCCAGCTCATTTTTGAGGAAGGTGTTCTTGTCTACAATATTCTTTACTTCCACCTCGCTGTCATATCTTTCCTGAAACACCTGTTTGCATAAGGCTTTAGAAGCTTCGAGGTACTTTAAGGTAGCTCGAAGTTTAGCCTCCATCTCCTTGATGGTAGCACTGCGGGTCATCATTTCCTTTAAATTATTTGTCACCTGGAATATGTGCAAATGTGTAGCTAAATAAAAATAGAAAAGATGTTCTTCTATTTATAATAATAGGAGGTAGGTAGCAAGGGAAAAAAATAAAAATAATAAATAAATAATGGGTTGCTAAAAGATAGATATTATTATTACAACAAGATGAAGTTACTTAGAATTTAGAATTAGATCTAAAGGAAAGTAAAAACAAAGTGAAAAACAACATGAATAGGTAGGCACACCATATGTTAATATACTAACACTATATGTTATTTAATTATTAACAAGTATAAGGCACATTGCTAGTTTTATTTAAAGTAAATATTCACCTAAAAAGAACAATAATAAGCCTATTTTGTGTAGTACATTGTGAAGTGTTTACTGACTGGGCGAATGTTTTCGTCGTCGATTTTGCTTCCACAACTTGTCAAGCAAAAGGAGACATAAGCTGAGTCAGTGTGCGATGGACGTAGCTCAGAGCCCTGAACAGTATTTCGTGATGTTCAGGAGTATGTAAATAGAACTTAGATAGAACAAAATACTCCCCGGGTTCGAAGATATTTTAAATCCTTCACTGTTTAGGCGGTGACGCGGGCGTGACAGCCGCTTCTTGTTTTGCTTATTGTGCGAAGTTTCGCGACAAAAACACTGCATAAACACTTTACATAATACTTATCACTTATTTCTATTTAAATTGCATTAATTTATTGTGAATTATGGACTTTTATACATTTTACAAATTATTAAATCTAAGAGTTCGTTTTTGACGACCGGCTACCAGTGTTGCCAGTGTTCCAGGTAGGTCTCCTGTCAGCTCGTCAAGCACTAAACAGGATAAGGTAACGCTGTATGGATTGTTCATCGAATTAAGTGTAATTTTGCAGAATTCTGTACTTATGACATAGGTTATTGCTTATGCCTAATATATTTATTTCCTTTGTGTGATTTGTGTCTAATTGTAATTTATGTTTCAGGTTTTTCGTCATGAGTGAAGATTGACTGCCGCAGTCTAAGAGAGCACGTACCTTCTCCGTCAACGGGTTCGACACTTCGACAGATCGCGAAGCACGCCTGCGTTCTTAGCGTATTTACGCATCTATATCCAGGTCTCTAGAGACGAGTGAAGAGTATGATGCGCGTCTGACCGCTGATCGCGAACGTCATACATTGTCTCGCGAGTCGGAGACGTTCACGGATAGAAAATTGCGCTTGAGTTCTCAGCGTATTCGCACATCTACTAACAGGTCTTTTGAACCGAATGATGAACGTGATGCACGACTAACTGCTGATCGATATTATCATACACTAGCAACCCGACCCAGCTTCGCATTGGCCTATAGCCTTCCTCGGTAAATGGACTATCCAACACAAAAAGATGTTTTTAATTCGAACCAGTAGATCCTGAGATTAGCGCGTTCAACCAAATCAGTTAGAAAGTGACAGAAAAAGAATTACTGGAGTACGGCATGAAGAGACAGAAGAAGAGCGCAACGAACGTATGAATTCTGATCGACTTCGACATTCTCTGGACAGAATGTCGATATTATCTGGAGAATCGGATGTGTCTCAAGATATAGCCGTAGGTCATGGCGACCTTCCTTGGGTTGGTAAGGAACGGAGTTCATTTACGTATACTCCTATGATTGACTACGCCACATCCTATTCCGCCATCGGAGGTATGATTCAAAATTGTGCTTTTTGAACGTCTCGAATCATCTCGCGCATCCCGTTGTTTTCCCGTCCCCGGGCTCTTAGAATTCGACATCAGACGTTTCAGATCTTCGATTTTGCCGACCCCGTTGTCGCTGGCATAAGCAACAGGATCCGCGTACGAAGTCGCGGGCAGAGGCTAGTTGCCAATAAAAGATTTAAGAGGAGATCTATTGTTTTATTATTAAAATTATGTTCTTTATTGTTTGACTGTGGTTGTTGATTATGAGAACTCTGGCTAGGACGTGGCGGTTTATTGATATTGTCAGATTTACTACGATTCATTGCTTCCAAAACACTAGCGCGGTATGTTAACCAAAAAACCAAAAAAAAAACAAAAAAGCCAACCTTAGCTCAGTTTCATAGGTTCTTACCTATGAAACTGAGCTAAGATTGGCAGATTATCAACTGATTTAAATGTGTTTTGTGATTCTTCCCACTTCATTAAACTTTGACTGTCTAATTTGGCTGTCATCACAAATATGATTATATCGTCCCATTTATCGGTGGGTCGCCCTAAGTTAGCCAGTGCTCGCAAGTTATTCGTTACGTGATCAGCTAAAAACGTACCTAACGAACGTTCGGATTCGTTAATAATTGGTTTTATGTCTATATTTAACTTTATTTCAATAAAAACATAGTACCTAGGAATATATATACAAAACTTAAATCTAAATAATAATATTATGTACAATTCTATGAAAAAGGCAGGGAGCTCAAAGGGCGTAAAAAAACTCGTCCACATCGTTGTCAACGGGACACGTGCCCAACAGGCTGGCAGCATTGCCACGTTGTATGCAATGCTGATTCTTTGACCCAAGAATAGCCAGCCTTCGGGTCACGTGAAGAGTTGACCAGCCGCTTGGCGATATCACGAAAAACAATATGGGCACTCGGACCCCATGGCCCTAGAGTTTCCAACCCAAACGGCTCATATTATATAGCTTCCAAGAAGGTTATTATATTTGCGCCGTTTGAGGTTTTCGGCACCTGCAGCAGCCGCCCCAACACAACACGTAGTGCTAGACAAATGGCAGTAAATGAACAACTTCTTGTTGTCGTATCGCTCACATAGTAAGGACCCCGCCTCTTTACAATTTGATGAGGAAATTTGCGAGCCGCATCTCCTTCGAGATATGATATTATCTGTTAATATTTATATATTGTTCCTGGACCAACACTGTTTTTAATCTATATAAATAGCTTATGTAACATGAAAATTGTAGACGGTCAAATTTTTTCTTACGCGGATGACACTGCAATAGTCTTCAGTGGCGCAACTTTTGACGATGTCCGGGTAACTGCTGAACGTGGCCTGGCAAGGATAGCAGCTTGGCTCGACCATAACCTCTTAACCTTAAATACCTCCAAAACCAATTTCATTTGCTTCTCAAAGTACAATTCCTCTCAGCCCTCCTCTGACTTCAAAATTAGGATCCATAATTGCCAGTACTCATTAAATGCACATTGCTCTTGCACAGAAATTACTAGAATAGAATCAACAAAATACTTAGGCGTTATGATTGGCAGGCGTCTATCCTGGCACAATCATATTGAATTAATAATGAAACGGGTAAAAGGAAACTAATTTGGACCTTCAAAACTCTACGCCACGTAACTTCCAAAAGCCTCCTGCGACAGATATACATCTCACTTGCTCAGTCCGTACTGACCTATTGCCTACCAGCCTGGGGAGGAGCAACTAAAACTAAATTTTTGGACGTTGAGAGAGCTCAAAGGTCTCTACTGAAGGTTATGCTCTCTAAACCATTCAGATTTCCTACTGAAAGCCTATACCGGGAAACTGATCTCTTGACCGTTAGAAAGCTTTACGTACTAAACATCAGTTTAACTAAACATAAATCTCTTCCTTTCAACCCTCAGAAAACAAAAACCAGAAGAAAGAACGCAGTTGCTCCCATGGTATCAGTGAAGTCGAGTTTCGCTAAAAGACAGTATCCTAGACAATCATCCTACCTGTACAATCTACTAAACAAAGAACTTGGCATCTATTCGCTAACTTACCGCGAGTGCAAAAACACTTTGACTAAGTGGCTCAAACCCAAGTCCTACGACGAAGTGGAAAATATGGTACAATAAGGTGGATAAATCGCGGTTAATGGAATATGATGACCTACATCATTTCCGATCCCAAGACATGTTCGTAGGGTTAACCAGGAACAAGTCAACCTTAAGCATTTCGCCTCTAACTATGGGACATTTCACATCAATATTGTTTACATGTCCACAATACTCCCTCTCACTGTCACCATAATTCAGACAGACACACTCACACACACACACCATCGCATACCTACACACCACCACACAAACACACTATAACATCTACACACACACACATGCACACAGCAGCGCGCATATGTTATCCTCTCACATGTAGCATTTTATATTATTTTATTTTTGTTTTCTTTTTTTGTTTCCTGTAAGCTTGTAAGCATACTTAAACAGTTAAGCCAAATAACTAGTTACTCATATAACTCGGGAAGGGCAGGGCATCCTAACACAAGCAAACTACTTGCTTAAAAGGATACTCTTCAATGTACTAGCGTAAGTTATTTGAGTTGTTGAAATAAACATTTTTATTTTATTTTTATTTCTTTTATATTAAATAATGAAATTTGTTTATGTCGGAAATACGTTCTTTATTATGTACTAATGCTTGAAAGGTATCTAGAAATTCAAGCCAGCAAAAATATGCTCCGTTAAACTTAGAAATCTTAATTCGCGGCCACTTGAATCCGGTAGGATTCGAATTAAGGCTGCTCTCTCAAAAAAAGCTTGAAAGAAGCATGCAGATTAAGCAAATGGTTGAAGTTTACTTAGAAACCGATGAATATTTTCGAATGAAATTTTATTAAATCATTGAAATGTTTATTCTATATTAAATTTATTTAATTTTATTCAAAAACTTCAATCGGTTTTTAAGTAAACTTTAACTATATCTGACGACCCTGCATACCTATCTCCTTTGCTGATTGTACATGATATGATACGTAATTTGGTTTAGCCACAATTTTTCTATAGGTATCACAAAATAAGAAAAAGTGGTGTCACATTGACCGGTCCCGTGCGACTCGCATCCAGCGGATCCCCATTACAAATATGTATTATTTTTATTACAATAAATTAAAAATGCGTCTGATTAAAGACTGCGTATATATCACCCCCGCGCTCGTCCACAAATTAAGTACGGGCCAAGTGCTCAAGGTTATTGGCATGTATACAAGCCTAAAGAGGGTGATGGCATGAGAACGCTAAAGACTTACGACGTGCCTCAGATTGATTGTTCGCATCTTCAATTAAGTTCTTTACTGTTGCTATACATTTATAAAAACTTATTTCAAAAAAAAACAACCGCCTTCAAAAACTATACAGTGATAAATAACTTTTTCACTTCTCTTGCTCAAAAAGGCCGTCATTGTAGCATACCAGAGCGGGGATAAAATAGCATTTCATCCTCTAGGGGAAGAAGCTTTTTTTTAATTTTTGAGTGTCAAATATGACAATGAGCCTACAAAAACGAAAAAGTCTTTAGTCATCTATTACATATAATAAAACAGTAACAAAACTGTGTCTGTACATTGAATATATTAAAAAAAAAATTGAGGGGGGTTTAGGAACAGTAATAGAGCACGAATCCAAAAAAAAAAATTCTGTTTGTTTGTATGTTTGTCTGTTTGTCTGTTTGTTTGTACACGCTAATCTTCGGAACTACTGGGCGGATTTGAATGATTTTTCTTTTGTCGTATAGGTATTAAGTCTGGGCAACATATAGGCTATAATTTATCTTGGAAACTTGAACACCTGATGCAGAACCGCAACCGACCAGCTAAACTATAAGAGATACAAAAATGGTACCATAGCTAAAATTGTTCCACGTGATGAGCATTATCTGCTGAGAGAATAAATTTGAAGATCTGGAACACCTGATGTGGAACTCCAAGAGCCCAGCTACACCATGGCACATAAAGGAATGACGTCTTAGCAAAAGTTGTTCGGTCTGATGGGCATTTCCTGTTGACTTATAAAAATCGAAGATCAGAAACATCTGATGTGAAAATCAAAGCTATCACTAATTTCACTGTATCTTATAAAATAACAGCTGGGAGTACCTCCACGCGGTGAAGGCGGTAACAGTTTAGGACTGATTTTTGATGACGATGGTATATCATTGAAAAGGACATGTTAGGTTTTTGTATGGAGGCTGGGTTTTAATTCGGAGCTGCTGTGAACAGGGAAGAGATTATATTTTTATGAAAGTACATAAATTAAGACTACTTTATGTATATTTTTTTTTTTTAAAAGCACCCTTCCTAAATTATTATATTTTTAATTAATTGTAATGTAAAAAATAAATTGCATCCATCGGTAATTATTGATTTTGACAACACTTATCGGTTGGATGTCATTATTGTCATTATGAAAAGTGTAAACGTCAATCAAGTGTCAAATTCAATTATAATTGCGTACCTATGCGCGCCTTATTAATATACTCTGTGTACGAGCAAACCCGTACATATCAATAGTATCAATTTTATGCTGACATCGACGCGCAGCGAATGAATAAAATACATGCATTTGAGTAAGCGTTCAGTAGTTGCATATCATAGCTCGGGCAAACTAAAGGGCACATTCGCCGCGGGTCGATCATATCAGTTTTGAGTGTTTGTGCTTTCTTTAAACTATCAATACACAAGTTGAACTCATTATCAGTTTTATCATTTAAATGTACCTTACCCGTACATTTTTGGTCCTTCGAGCCGGATGTCGCGTGTGTAAATTACAGTGTAGCAATCAAGTACTGTAAAAGTGTTTCACTAGTGACGTCAAGCGAACTAGCAGTGAAGGTGTTTATACTGCCAGCAATAGTGCAGTACATATCAGCAACAGCAATCAGCAGGGATCAACAGGAATCCGCATTTAGTGAGCAAAAAAGCTCCCGCTTGGACAATCAAGTAAGATCGTTTCATTTATTATCATTTCTATCAAAAACATGTCTTCCATGGAGGAAGTTCTCGCCCAACAACAGCAACTACTCAATCAGTTAGAGCAAGTTTACACAAACTTCAAAAAGGATGGCTCCGATCGCAAAACCTCGGATTACATTCGCCGAAGGTTAGAAAGTTTGGATGCATGCTGGCAAGAGTATCAATCAAATCATTTAAGATTGTGTAGCATCGAATATGCCAGATCGCATACTTACTTCACTTCAAAGCAATTTGACGCTGTGAAAGAGAGATATGAGAACATCAGAGCAGTTCTTCAAAATCATCTGCCAACAGAGGAAAGACCATCAACACCGCTTCTAAAGCCTGCTACTCCTCTAGCTACCTCAAGCACCGTACAGCAACCTTCTGGTCAATCTTTAAAGTCTCAGGGATCAAACAGCAAGACGGATGAGATGATGAGAAAACAGATGAGCAACTTCAAGGCCTTTGAACATACTGTTTCAAGCATCAACATGGATGCTGTATCAGAGAAATGGGAATTCGATCATCTGTTGAGCACGGTAAGGTCCCGATGGGCGAAGATTGACACACAGCATTGGGACTTAGACAGCGAGCTGGGAGACCGAAATCAAGAGTATCATTGTATGTACCTCAAATACGAAAGCACATACAACGATGCTATCAAAGCAATCAACAAAAAGGCGTCGTCTAACTCACATAGAGAGCATACTACGCCAAAAATAGAAATACCTACGTTCAGCGGTAGCTACCATCAGTGGACATCATTTAAGGATCTCTTCACAGAAGCAGTTCATAACAACCCGTCATTATCAGGGGCTCAGAAGATGCAGTTCCTTAAGTCGAAAGTGAAAGGTGAAGCGGAGCGTCTCATACAGCATCTCCCGATCAGCTCAGACAACTATATCATTAGTTGGGACATCCTGAGTCATCGTTATGACAACAAGAGGATGATATTCACATCGCATATTAACATTTTATTAAATATGCCAATTTCACAGCAAGCATCAATTAATCATATCAAACGAATCCATGATACCACACTTGAAACGATGAACGCCATACAGAACCTCGGCGTAGACGTGACGTCGTGGGATCCGTTGATCGTGCACATTCTGTGTCAAAAATTGGATTCGTGCACATTCAGCGAATACAACGCAGCTATCAAACAACCTCGAGAATTACTCGAGTTGAATGAACTTCTAGCCTTTCCAGAGAGGAAATTCACGAGCATGGAAGCAAGTAGAAGAAAACAGGAGACCAATAATCAAAAATCGTTTTCTTCAAACTCCAATAAACCATCAGAATCAAAACATTATCATTACAAGCAATCATATTCAAGCAACAAGGCTATTTCGCAATTACCAAGTTACAAGAAATTGCAAAACAATCGGCCAAACTGTCCAGTCTGCAATGACGCACATGCCATATTTTTTTGCAAACAATTTGCTGACTTTTCCCCGATGAAGAAAAAACAATGTGTTGTAAAGTTGAATTATTGTCAAAACTGCTTATATGATCATAAAGGCAAAGAATGCTTATCAAAGAAGAGTTGCCTCGAATGCAACGAATTTCACAATACATTGCTTCATCAATCATATTCCAGGGAACTGTCAAAACAAGGAGGTAATTCGACGCCTTCTACACAGCAAAACGATATCCGTTACAATCAAGAACGTGCAAATCAAGGCAACACGCACGTAACACAACAAAATATGATGCAAGAAACTTTGCTTTCAACTGCACTACTAAAGGTTCAGAAAGCAGATGGAACATATCTGACCCTACGGGCTCTTATTGATCAGGGCTCACAAATGTCTCTTATCACCGAAAACGCTGCTCAGCAATTAGGATTGCAGCGATCCAGGTGTGACAGTATAATCACGGGCATAGGGCAAACAGAAAACAGTTGCAAAGCACTATTTAAATGTTTAAGATCTTTTTTATATATATACCTATGTTTAACAAACAAATAAACTATTCTATTCTATTCTATTCTAAAAGGAATGATGAACCTGAACTGTATGTCAAGCTCAAGAATCAAACTATATCAATTTAATATCGATGTTTACATCATGAACAACTTAACAAAATATTTACCATCATACTCATTTCCCAAAATAGCATGCCCATTTTTGGAAAATTTAGAATTAGCAGATCCGGAGTACAACATCAGCCGACCCATTGACATTTTGTTGGGTACGGAAGTATATTCAAATATTCTTTTAGCGGGCATGTGCAGATTAAGCGAAACACTTCCGCTTGTTCAAGAGACTCGTCTGGGCTGGATACTGTGTGGAAATATGAAAACTAAATTAATGTGCAACGTCGTACAACTTGATTTAGATAGATTTCAGCAATTTTGGGAGATGGAAGAGGTTACAGAAGAAAAATCATTATCATCAGAAGATCAAGAGTGCATCCAATATTACAAAACAACAACAAATCGTTTGGATGACGGAAAATATGAACTGAGACTTCCACTCGTACCACAATTTAAGGAGAAATTGGGACAGTCCAAAAATAAAGCAGTTGCTCAATTCATTCATTTAGAAAAGAAACTACATAAAAACAATTACTTATTCACCGCATATAAATCATTTATTACCGAGTACAAATACTTAGGTCACATGAAACCTTCACCTTGCAATCAGACACTGGAATGTTTCCTACCGCATCACTGCGTATTGCGCGAAGAAAGTGCAACGACTGCATTGCGAGTTGTTTACAATGCTTCGTCAAAAACATCAACAAATAAAAGTTTAAATGACCTTATGTACACGGGGCCCAATTTACAGCAAGATCTTCAGTCTCTTATCATTAAATGGAGACAATATCAATATGCATTCACGGCTGATATAGAAAAAATGTTTAGGCAGATTTGGGTACACCCAGAAGATCAACCTTTACAAAAGATTGTGTGGAGAGATAACCCGACTCAAAAAATACAAGAATATCAATTGACAACCGTAACATACGGCACAAAAGCAGCTCCATTTCTTGCAATGATGACATAAAGGCAGTTAGCGACTGATGAACGGGATAAATTCCCAGAAGCCGCCAAGGTCGTCCAAGAATCGTTCTATATGGATGATCTAGTCCATGGAGCCTGCTCCTTACCAACAGCACAACAGCTGCAGCAAGATTTGATGAATCTACTGAAGTTAGGGGGTTTCAATTTGAGAAAGTGGACATCAAACGATAGTCGTCTACTGCAAATAGAAGATCAAGACTATTATAAACAAGAAAGCAAGAGTTTTAATCAACCAGAATTAACTAAGACATTAGGACTTCGTTGGAACCCTACACATGATAACTTCACATTTGTATCAAAAATTGACCAATCAAGCACCAAAATCACCAAAAGAATCATACTATCAGACTTGTCAAAAATATTCGACCCATTAGGATGGATCGTACCCGTAACAACAAAATTGAAGATTTTATTTCAAGAAACATGGTTATCTAATCTTCAATGGGATGAACAAGTACCAGATAAAATCAGCAAGGAATGGATCAAAATCAAGGAAGAATTAGAGAGTATCAATCAATTTAAAATACCAAGATGGTACGGTACCGAAAAGGCCAGCAGTGTAGAATTACACGGCTTTTGTGACGCATCAATTAAAGCATATGCATGCGTTATTTATTGTAGAGTTATAAATAGCAATCAATCAGCAATATTAGTAGCAGCCAAATCAAAATTGGTTCCTACGAAAAAACAAATATCACTACCACGATTGGAACTATGTGGAGCACTGTTGCTGGCCAAACTCATGACCAAAGTCAAGCAATGTCTAGCTGGTCACGAGCTACATATATTTGGTTGGAGTGACTCCACTGCCGTATTGGGATGGCTTCAAGGAAACCCAAGTCAATGGAAAACGTTCGTAGCATATAGAACAATACAAATAACAGAAAGCATTCAACCACAATCTTGGCGATATGTAAAATCAAGCGAAAATCCCGCTGATTGTGGAAGCAGAGGGCTCAGAGTAGCTCAATTAAATGATCATCGTTTGTGGTGGCAAGGACCAACATGGTTACAATCTTTCGAAGCAACGAAAGAAAATCAAGCAATCTATACAACAAACGAGGAAATAAAAAAGCAAGAAGACGTTCATGTTGTTACAAAACATGAACCAAGCATCATTACAGACCTGTTAAGCAAGCATCAATCAATCAGCAAAATTACACGAATTCTAGCATTCGTGATGAGGATTATGACCTACAAAAGAAAAGCAAAAAAGCATTATTTATCATTATCAGAAATCAGCAAAGCAAAGCAAAAAATTATCAAGCAAATACAGCAGGAAGAGTTCGCGAAAGAAATAAGAGATTTAAAGCAAGAAGGAAAACTAAATTCGAAAAGCAAATTGTTAAAATTAAATCCATACCTGGATGAAAATGATATCTTAAGAGTCGGAGGAAGACTAAAAAAGGCCCACATCAGCAATGACATGCAGCACCCTATTATTCTGCCGCACAGGGGACGTCTGACAGAGTTAATAATAGAGGACGCACATCATAACATGTTACATGCCGGAGCCCGGCTGACATTGGGTTTTATCAGACAAAAATATTGGATTCTAGGAGGGAACGTCGCTACGAAGTGGCAGCTTCGTCGTTGCGTAACATGTAAAAAACAGAATCCAGACTGCCAACAGCAAATCATGGGGCACCTGCCGGAGGCCAGAAGTAATCCATCACGCCCGTTTACACATACAGGCGTAGATTTTACTGGTCATGTATACGTCAAAGCAAGCAAAGGACGAGGTATTAGAAACACAAAAGGGTATGTGGCTGTCTTTGTGTGTATGGTCACGAAGGCAGTACACCTAGAACTGGTTGGTGATTTAAGCACAACTTCATTCATCGCAGCATTAAGAAGAATGGCCGCCCGCAGAGGGACGCCTAGCCACATTTATAGCGACAATGGTCGCAACTTTGTCGGTGCTAACAATGTACTACAGCAGGAATATCAATCACTAATGAATATCATGCAAGATAAAAATTTACAAGCAGAAGTATTAGATATGGAAATCGAGTGGAGTTTTAACGCGCCCTCATGGCCATCTGCAGGAGGCCTATGGGAAGCGGCAGTTAAAAGCTTCAAATATCATTTCAAGAGGGTTATTGGTGACCAGATTCTGACATTTGAGGAACTATATACGGTGCTCACACAAATTGAGGCGTGTCTCAACACGAGACCATTATGTGCAATATCAGAAGATCCAGATGATGTGGACTTTTTAACGCCTGCTCACTTCCTAACAGGTGGATCAAAGGTTACAGTACACGATACTGAAACGGATTTAAGAACCCGATGGCAGCTGACACAAAAAATGGTACAGGACTTCTGGAAAAGATGGAGGAACGAGTACCTAATACAAATTACAGAAAGAAGTAAGTGGAGACAAGCTAAAAGAAACCTCAATGTAAATGATATTGTTATGATTCATGATGACAATCTTCCGCCGGGGAAATGGTTGATGGGCAGAGTCATCGAACTACATCCCGGTTCCGACGGTCATGTTCGCGTGGTTACAGTAAAAACCAAAAACGGAACACTGAAACGTCCTATCACAAAATTATCAAAACTCCCAGTTAGCAATGAATCCTCGCAAATCAAGCAAGCGATTACAATGGATTCGGGAGATTCTAAGACAGAAAAGCAGTCTGAAACAAGGAAAGCAGGCACTCGTTACAATATAGCGTCAGTGTTTACAGCAATCATGTTATTTTTTAGTATCATATCAACCTCCCAATGCGCCCTTAACGTCACACAATTCAGAAATAATCAACATATTTACTTCGACAAACTAGCAAACATGCAGATCATAAGGGACGACTGGAAACTAATCATATACTACGATTTGAATCCTTATTGGGAAGGAATGACTGCACTTAACAAAAGTATAATGTCGCTGGAACAAACTTGTAGCACAATCAAAGAACAAACACATTGTGACATAATATTATTGCAATTACGTCACGGGTACAATGAACTCGATTACAATAATCATATGTTACTCAGTCAGCATTTTGCAAGGCAAGCGAACAGGTGGCGGCGAGGTCTTATCGACGGTGTCGGTTACATAGCGAACGGCCTCTTCGGCGTATTGGACGCTCGGTTCGCGGAACAATACTAGAAAGATAACACTCTTCTTCGCAAAAATCAAAAGCATATTGTCTCATTTTGGCAAAATCAAACTTCTGTCATAGAAGCAGAATTCAGTCTCTTAAAGAGGACGGAGGCTACAATGCACAAACAACATAAAATGATTCATCAGCAGTTTACAAACATCGAAAATACATTGGAAGGATTAAAAGCTGAAACTCAAAACCTTTCAAGGGCAAGTGAAGTTTCTATGGGAGCTGTAGTCGCGA
Source organism: Charanyca ferruginea (assembly GCA_947361185.1). NCBI lineage: Eukaryota > Metazoa > Arthropoda > Insecta > Lepidoptera > Noctuidae > Charanyca > Charanyca ferruginea. The sequence continues at coordinate 13,998,729 of OX376085.1, forward strand.
GCAATCTATTACGCGACTTGAAAGATTTACAAAACGCCTTAGTGGATACAATAACAGACATACATCATGGTCGATTTAATCCACATTTATTAACAGCCGAACAATTACAGGATCAGCTGAGCACTATAGCTAGTCATTTATCTAATGACGTCACCTTACCTGTAGAAAACATCCATACAGATCTTGCACAACTTTTTAAACTCCTACGAGTCAAAGCAAGAATGCTTAAGAACTACTCAATATTTGAAGTGCAAATACCTTTGATAAGCAGGGACACCTACGAAATATTCAAACTTATACCAATTCCTGTGGAGAAACCTAACAACACAATGTTATCCATTAAACCAGTGTCAGATTTCATAGCTGTGAACCTGAAAAAGGATGCATATATTATCTTAACAGAAAATATCATAGATTCCTGCCTATTGACAAACGTACACTTGTGTTACATTCATTCTCCTATTTACAAATTAAGCAAAGATAAAGACTTCTGCCAATCAAGGGCATCAGCATGTGAAGTCGACGTCGATCCCTGTAAAAATCTTTGGAAGGAAAGCCATTCTATCAACAATTATATTTATTTTTGTTGCGGTCAATGCAACCTACGAACAGTATGTGGAGATCAAGTTACCGCGCAACAGCTGACGCAATCTGGACTTATAACCATAGATTACGGTTGCATAATCAAATCAGATAATTTTGAAGTAATTGCGCATCAACAAAGAACGAGTGATGTTAGTATTAGTGCCAACCTATACTCACCAGTCATTGCATCCATAAACCACGTTATAAACGTGTCAATTCCTCAAGATGTCTTGAACGACTCTAACATAGAGAGTGATCGAGAGCTTAAAACGATTGAGGGAAAAATCAAGATCATGAAAGAAAATGGGTTGTTATTTGATGGTCTATCATCCCATGACATTCATCATTACACCGCAATCTACTGTATGATCGGTGTCGTAGCAGCATGTCTCGGAGTGTTTGCGTGGCGGCGCGTGCGGTCGCGCTGCGCCCCCGCACCCGCGACTCCCGCAGCAGACGGCGCGCCCGGCCACGCAACGTGCGTGTGTTGGAAATAGTGTAGTGTATCAGTGTGACAATGAAAGGGCGAAGGTGGTTACAAGTGCGCGAGTGTTAGATAAAGCCACCTCCCCTATGTTAGGTTCTTATACAAGCATATCTAATTTGTGAACAGTGTGTTAAGAAATTACATTAATATCAAATCATTTATCATAATTTATGTTGCTTCTCATTTACTTATTTGTATTTTTATATCTTTTTCCTCGGGGAGCATGTACGAGCAAACCCGTACATATCAATAGTATCAATTTTATGCTGACATCGACGCGCAGCGAATGAATAAAATACATGCATTTGAGTAAGCGTTCAGTAGTTGCATATCATAGCTCGGGCAAACTAAAGGGCACATTCGCCGCGGGTCGATCATATCAGTTTTGAGTGTTTGTGCTTTCTTTAAACTATCAATACACAAGTTGAACTCATTATCAGTTTTATCATTTAAATGTACCTTACCCGTACACTCTGCGTATGCGTCTGTGGTTTGCGTTACAACAACGGAACGGACACAAGTGATTTCTTTTTTTTTTGTTTTTGTTGTGTTATTGATTTTTAAGTTTCTTGTAATCTTTAAGTTATCTTTATTTGACCTGGCTTTTAATTTAGATTCTTTCCTGCACAGTTTCTTGATAATATAATTATAAGGGATGATGTTGAAAATGAAGAGGTAGAATAAATACAGTCAAATATAAGTAAATGCATTACTTTTATTTCTCTACCTAATACACAAAAATGTTCACCTATTCTGACCTGCTGGAGCGACTATTTACAAAAGGTGAACAGATCCAATCCATTTAAGTCTGTCTGTATCTGGACTGTTTGGTTTACTGGCCTGCCTTGGAGGAGACGTAAAACCATCAGTAATCATTTTGCAATTTACTGAATTCATGATGATATATAAATTCATTACCTATCCTTATCATAAACCATTTACTATTATTGAAAATAATAGCATTTCTGCGTTAATACAATTTCGCTATTCAAAAATAAATTCAATCCATTACTGGCCCCTTGCTGGGCACAGGCCTCTTAGAATGAGAAGTGTTAGGCCTTAGTCCACCTCGCTGGCCTGGTGCGAGGATTACACACCTCAGATGATGATTTTACTAATATCAAGAAGAAATTACAAACATTAAACTTAACTATTCATAAGCAAACGGAAAAATAGCGATTCTAACAATGAGACAAGGGCTTGACACTGACAACCTTACTGACACAACACAGTTAATGTTTTCATAGATTCCGAAATCAATGCCATGCATACAAATCATGGAGATAATTCGTCGGTTTTATAGCCATCTAATAATGTTTAAAAATATTTTAAATAACAATAAGGTGTTTAATGTACTTTAAAAAATGATATTTAACCCATTTTTCTTTGTTTCAATGTACAAAAATAATATTACGATACAAAAAAATATCTAGATTTAAAATATTTATTTATTAAATAATGGTGCTTTTAATTTTGTTTTTGTTTTTTTAGGCCATCTTGAATAATTTTCCCTATCAGAAAAACCACACATAATAGCTGTTCGAAAAAAAAAATATTTTAAGCCCATTTCATAACATGTCCTTTGACTCTACTGGCCAAAATTCCCATTTATTTATTTTATTTTATCGAATAAATATGCCTTCGGGCTTATGTTATTTGGGTGTTTAATTTCCTTTTCCATTTATCTTCGTGACACGGTAGCCTACCCGGTAACGCAGGGGAGTAGTCACTTAGATTTTAATTGATCAGGTATCTTCACAATAAAACTATAACCATGCCTAGAAAGAGGTCAAATCTTTCCCAATGTTCCAAAGGAGCTTAAAGATTGAGGATCATAAGATCCCAAGAATCTACCGAAGAGCGTCAGGAGAGACTTGATGCTGTTCGAGAACATCAGGCTGCACCTCGCTTCGTGGAAACCTCTTTAGATCGCGAGGCACGCCTGCGTTCTCAGCGTATTTACGCATCTACATCCAGGTCTCTAGAGACCAGTGAAGAGTATGATGCGCGACTGACCGCTGATCGTGAACGTCATACATTGTCTCGTGAGTCGGAGACGTTCACGGATAGAGAATTGCGCTTGAGTTCTCAGCGTATCTACGCATCTGCTGCGGAACGTGATGCGCGACTGTCCGCTGATCATGAGCGACATGCATTGTCTCGCGACACGGAAACGTTTACCTATACAGAAAAACGCTTGAGTTCTCAGCGTATTCGCACATCTACTAACAGGTCTTTTGAACCGAATGATGAACGTGATGCACGACTAACTGCTGATCGAGATTATCATACATTAGCGACCCGACCCAGCTTCGCATTGGCCTATAGCCTTCCTCGGTAAATGGACTATCCACCACAAAAAGATTTTTTAAATTCGAACCAGTAGATCTTGAGATTAGCGCGTTCAACCAAACAAACAAACAAACTTCAGCTTTATAATATTATAGTATAGATTATCCCGAACACGCACACAGCAAAATATTCATAATCAGTTAGAAAGTGAGAGAAAAAGAATTGCTGGAGTACGGCATGAAGAGACAGAAGAAGAGCGCAACGAACGTTTGAATTCTGATCGACTTCGACATTCTCTGAACAGAATGTCGATATCATCTGAAGAAGAATCGGCGGGCTTATTACGTATGAAATAGCAATCAGCAAAAATTGCGCTACTATCGCGCAGTCATCGCGCGATCAATCGCTAAACGTCAAAAAAACTCGTATTATGTAAAAATCGTCTGCTAATCGTTCGCTGTTTGTTTCAATGCATTTATCGCTACGACACTAGCGCCAAAAACAATTTAGTAGCCACCGCTGGTACTAAATTCAAATTCAAATTAATTTATTTGCTAGAATGTAGGTACAAATGAAGAACTTATACCTGCTACCTGCCTGCATACTTTTATCTGCTAATATAAACAAACAGAAAAACTGGTAGATTGTGTGTGATTGTCAATGTTTTGTCCGCGTCAGACACAACTTCACGTGTTAATTAACCTATATAATATGAATATTATTAAAAATATTCACTTACTAAATGATTAAGAGAATGTTCTAGTTTAACATATATTTTTTTCAAATCATTTACACTGCAAATTTTGACGTGATTGTCAGTTTAAAATCTGTAAAAGTCGTTAAATAGTTTAGATAGTCGGTAGTGAGCTTTAAACTCAGCATCAGACAAGTTCAAAGCTTTGGCTTGATCTCGAAGGCTACGTCGCAACTGTGCTGTGTTATGGCTTTCAGTCCTACTGGCTTCTTCTTCAAGTGCTCCAAGCAAGAGAATAGCACGAGACATCTTTGATAATCGAAGCGTCACTCGATTTTTTTAGGCGGATAATAACAAAGTTTTTACAAACCACATAGTTAGTTTAATTTAAATTAACACACGACGAAAATTTAAAATACAGTTTTTTTGGTACAATACTCGAAATAATGGACTGAATTAAACTAATATATATGTGTACAGCAAAGAAAGAAAGAGAAGACAGCGATTAACAATCGACCAGCAACTAGGGAAAAGGTTATCGCAATTTGACAGCAAAATTTGCTTATTGATGGCTATTGCTTTGCTGTCAAAACTCATACGTAATACGAAATAAACGTAGTACAATAGCGGACAATGCACTATTTAGTTCATTGATTGTTCCATAGAGGCAGCACTAACGCTTGTTTGCTATGGTTTGGTTATCGCTGATACATAATACGAATTTGCAATTGAAGAGCAATTATTGCGCAATTTTTGCTTTCGCTTGGCTTCTGCAAGATACGTAATAAACCCGCGCGGATGTGTCTCAAGATATAGCCGTAGGTCATGGCGACCTTCCTCGGGTTGATAAGGAACGGAGTTCATTTACGTATAATCCTATGATTGACTACGCCACATATTCCGCCATCGGAGGTATGATTCAAAATTGTACTTTTTGAACGTCTCGAATCATCTCACGCATCCCGTTGTTTTACCGTCCCCGGGCTCTTAGAATTCGACATCAGACGTTTCATCGAAGATCTGAAACGCCGACCCCGTTGTCGCTGGCATAAGCAACAGGATCCGCGTACGAAGTCGCGGGCAGAAGCTAGTAAGTAGAATAATCATAAATAAAGACTCAACTTATTACTGTTTCATAAAAAATGAACCTCATTTTAATTTGGAAAATGAAACTAAAATCGGCGATCTCTGGTAGAATGCATGCAATGTGTTGCGGCTACAGAAGAAACAAAAAAAATATTTCATGTATTGGATTGTTTTATTTTCTCGCAATCGTAGTGAAAAGTATAGTGTAACACACGGCGCTAAAACCCATTAAAACTCGGTTTCTATTTACTCCCTCGCTAAAGCTCGGTAGTAAAACTACCTCGTATATAATGGGTCATTTTAGCTCCTTATAGAACAATCTACTATAGTACAGAACACACATTACTTTAGTTTCGGAAGTCGGTGGCAATACAAAACAACAAACAGAACAAAAACAATTTGCTAGTACAAGCTTGATAGTCATCAAGCTTGTCGCACAGTCGTGCGTAATGAACATGAAAAAGTAAAAAGTGTCTTGCTGTAGGTAGACGAAAAGACTTCAGACGTCATGAATAACGATGAGCCGTGACTTGTAGAAATGCGTGGGAATGTGTAGGCACATGCAGGTGCGCCACTATATTCTGTTATATAAAAATTAGAGATCCGCAAGAACATCAACACAGACGAAGTCACGGGCAAGGAGCTAGTGTGTTATAATTTTATAAATATGTCCGATCGTCAGGATTTGGTACGTTAGATTCGATCATCATGTGGGCAGAAGATGGGTTTCGTGCAACGCAAACACACTGGATACAATACATGGTGTTTAATAAAACTACAATTTAACACAAACTCAAATTAAAATGCGATCAGACACTGGATTCTGAATTTCTTCCTCGCTGTGTGCTGAAAACATCGTGACTCTGTAGAAGCGGGCCAAAATGGTGGTAGATCACGTGTTCTCGCTAATGGCGCGCTTGCGATTTGTTCCATGTTCGTACTACTGACCGGATGCGACAAATATTGCATTTTGTATTATTAAATCAGAGTAGCTTACTAACTACGAAATCAATAATGCAAATGGATAGGGTATCGTCTGCGTCATACTAAAGCAAATAGTAGCATGTTTTAATTTTGTCAGTTGTTACGTAATATTTGATTTATTAGATTCAAATAAATTAATTCCGCGATCACTAGAGCAGACACGTGTTAGGCTACAGGTGCATCATTCCTGGCCGATAATATCGCATGCGTTATAGCGATATTTGTTTTTAGTACATTTTGTACTAGGACGGCTACGAAGTTACACACTGCGGCCGCATTATCGCAAAAACGCATCGACCTATAATAACGCGCCTGTGTGGGAGAGCCTTTATTGTTTCCATGGAACGCTAATTTTTAATACGGTGTTACATTTTATACAAACTCAGTCTAGAACTGTCCATCGTGTCCACCAGTAGGCGCTTCGGACCAAACTCGGACTTAACTCAAAACCAAAAAATAATATCCTCAAATTCGCGGAAACTGCATCTATGATGCTCATCCTTTATACTCAATCTTAGTACTATTTAGTTTAACACCAATTCTTTTTTTCTAGCTTTTAGTTTAATTATAAAGTATAGTGCGTTATTAAGTAGTGTTTAATTAAATAAAACGAGGTTATATTTTTTGTAATTAACTATTGTTGTTGAAAATGTCAAAGGATCCTCAAGGTAAGTTTTTTATGTTTTAATTTTGTAACTATCCGTGTGTGTGTTTTATCTAGCAACTAACTGGTACCCGTTTAGTAGACATTGATAAATAGTAACTTCGCAATAAAACTGAATCAAACTGTGGCATTATTTGTACACCATAAAACAATATCGTACACAGCTCATGTTACGAGGAATCGTCATAATAATTTAACCAAGTATGTAGTCATATATTATGATATTACATAGGAAAAATATTGTGCGGTCGGGGGATCCCCGTAAGGAACGAAGTTCCTTACGCACGTGCCTGTACAATATATATTTATATATATATAAAAAAATATATTCATATATATATAGGTATATATATTACCCATTGCCCTTGCTCATTTCTTTATAGCAGGCTCGATATACGATAAATCAAAGATATATTAACTTAATATATCTGTTATTGCAGATAAACTAACAATACTACGTCCTATCTTCTAAAGGACCGTCTGTCAGTGGAATACGTCATAATACAAACAATAATGTTCTGCTGCATTCAAATCTATCTGAATCACACTTATTTCTAGAAACATCCAGAGAGTTCCATGGTCGCCATATACTGGTTACCTTTCATATGTTCGATAAATATTTGACCGAATTTCATTTCACCTAAAACTGTTCAACTATTATCGTTTAGTTTTTTTTTTTACTTTATCGAAGTCACATCTGCCACTGTATCAGTTGAACTATTATCAATTCGGTTTTTCTCGTTACTCCGACGTTTCATTTGGTCGAAAAACTTTTTATCGAAGGTACACTTAGCAGAAATAACATTTGAAGAATTATGTTTCCGAACATTCATTATACTACTACTGTTTGAATCAATGATAAGCGGTACTCCACCAAAAAAAAGAGAGAGAAAAAAAATACGTTGTTATAAAAACAAAAATTCAAAAACTTGTGGAAATGAGATTGATGATTTGAGTGAAAATAAATATTTGAAAGTGCTTTCAAAACAAATGAAATTATTACACTGGCGTTATATATTAAGGAACTAATTTCAGATTACATTAAATGTAATGGCACTTAATAAAACAGTTGATTATAAAAAAGTGGTTTTAAGTGGTCCCAGTAAGAAGCATGCAAACAAGGATACTTGCTTCAATTATGCAGCAATCAAGCAGGTATGCAGCATGCAAGCAGGCATGCAGAATACAAACAGGCATGCAACATACAAGCCAGCATGCAACATGCAATCAGGCATGCAACATGCAGCAAGCATTGTTTCTGTCATGGCTCTGGTGCTGCGGGGTTTGGGCGGATCCACTCCTCCGCACCTACGCGGGTTACACTCTAGGTGTAGGGCAGACAAGACTGCGTGAAGTCGGTTTTGACGCAATTCTTTTCTGTCACAAAATTATGTAGCACAACATATTGACTTTTTATGACAATATTTAAATTAATTTTGAAAATGCTACCAAGTAACCGGCTGTATATTTGTGACCAAATAATATTCCGTTAAATATAGTTTCAGTGTGGTGAAAATATGGCTAAGAAATTATTTGGCAAATGAAAAAAGTTCAAAAGACGCTTCGGCTAATACCAAAAAGTTATATATACGAAATATAATCATACTTCGATGATCTAAAACTATGGCAAATAATGCACGTCGGTCAATAGTTTTCAGTAAAATGAAATTCGAACAAAAATAATTCGGTAAAGTGATCGGTTCCCATCCCTAGCTGATCCTAGGTATACGAGTGTAAGGTACGGCACGAGTGATGCAGTGTCTAAACGATTGACTTTGCTCTTTATGTCACGGTTTCGATTCCCGCACGAACAAACATTGTATGGCAAAAAGTAATGCTATTCTGAAAGAACTCACTTCAGTGCTCACTTCTGAAAACTGTATTAGGTATTCTGTAACTCGATGAAAACTAGGCTAGTGCCACTAAGTGAGAATTTAAAATTAAATAAAAAATAAAATTATTTTATTTCAGGTAAGTACATTCATACAGTTTAATGTTCAACCGACTTCAAAACAAGAAGTACGTTCTCAATTCGTCACGTTTTTTTAAACAACATCAATATTTTAAATAAAAAAAATTACAGTGTATTTGGGACATAAAAAGGCAAGTTTTCACCAAATTTGGTGAAAAAAAACAAATTCTTGTAATAGATAAAAATAAAAAACCAAAAAAGTGGTTATTTGAATTTTTCACATACATTTTGAGGTTATGTGAAAAAACTGTAAATTCAAAAGTTGTAGATCTTTTTATCACCTACAACTTTGCCATTTAACTTTTTTCCATAGGACTTGTAGTTTTGCCGGAAATCGAGATAAACCGTTTTTTTTCCTTTAAAAACGCACCCCCATCCACTTCCCGACCTCAGATCGCCGGGAATTTATTTTTCCTTAAATTTTTTTTTCCTTAAATTTTTTTTTTTTTTTAAAACCTTACCCCACACTAGTAATTACTCCTGTGTCGTGGGTGCGGTTAACAAACATATAAACTCACATACACAAACAGCCAGACCCGGAACAACTATCTGTAGGTCATACATAAAATAAAAAAATAAAAATGCCTTTATTTTCCACCACAAATGTAAAATACAATTTTATACAAACGTGCCGACAATTCAAGGGTGGACTGGAGCCTAAACTAGGGAAACCCTGTATTTCAGGACTCCAGGTCACTCGCCTACGGAAAGATATGAAATCTTTGTATAAACACATAAGAGATGGACGGGGATCATGTTTGTGTGTGTGTGGTGTGTGTGTGTGTGTTTGTGTGGGGGTGTATTGGGCGGTGAGTGAGTGTGTGTATGTGCACGTGTGTGTGTGTTTGCGTGTTTAAGCGTTAGTGTGGTGAAGTGCTTACTTAACAATGGTTATAAGAGATTCGGTGGCTATGTAGTTTAAGTTTAATAAGTAAGTTTTAATCATCCCTTTACATACCTTAAAATTTTTGGGATATATATTTAAAAGGGAGTTAATTTTGTTATAAAGGTAAGGAGCGAGAAATAACGATTGTCTCCTGAAGAAGGCTGTGTGATGTGCGATGGAATCGCAAATCCTGTTTCTTCTACGTGAGGAGTAGTTTAACTTTGGATCATACTTTAACTCTTTGTGTTTGCGGAAGTGTGCAAGACAAATAACTGTCTTACCGCCAGAATTTCTGATTCTTTGTAAAGTGTGTGTGTTGGGTGCAGATAAGGTATCCTTAGCATAACCATAAGCAACGATCTCTGTGCTCGTTCGACTAGATTTACATTCGCAATTATAATATTAGTATGGATAGTATGGAAGTATGGAAATGTACCTACAAATTTGTACGGAACCCCCGGTGATCGAGTCCGACTCACACTTGTCCGGTTTTTTTTATTGATATAGACTATCAATTAAAAAAACCGGACAAAGCTTCAAAGTTGGTCCCACATAAATTTTAATTTTTTTAATTTTTTTTATAAATTTCATGAAAATATTCCAACCCTAAGGGTGGAAAATTAAGGGATGACTGATTATTAGGGTTTCGTAGTCATCAAGAAACCCTTAGAGTTTCGCCATATCCGTCCGCCTGTAGCTCAAATACTATTAGAAAATAATAGAAAGCTGTAATTTGGCATGGATACACATATTAGAAAATCCGTTTGATATATAATGTATAAGTATAAAAGGTGACACAAACAAGTGACCATTGACAATCAATGACGCACCTTATGACTTGCCAAAATGGTTGTGCTTAATTTAATTATTAACTGTTAATTTCCAACAAAATCGGTCAGACCTTGAACTAATTACTTGATTACATGCGCGTACACAAGTCACCATTTACATAAATTATAATGATTTGTAGACAATATAATTATTTACTGTGTTATAATGTGGAGCTTTTTTTTACAGCATCAAGGGACCGTACAAATACAAATACAAATACAAATACAAATACAAACATTTTATTTGTTCAACATAGGTAGGTCAGGTACAGGTGTTATGATTTTTGTTGAGCACTATGTCAAGCCGTCATCGGCGTACAAATATTATTTTGGATGAAACATGCTGTTTATAAATTAATGAATAAACAATAAAATTAATAAAATTATCACACAATAATAAATCCGATTGTCAACACGATAAAACATTCCAATAAAAATTTAAAATATAAATTGATGAATAAAAAATAAAACTAATAAAATTATCACACAATAATAAATACAATTGTCAATACGATAAAACATTCCAATAATTTAAAAATTGATTGATGAAAAATTGATGAATAAACAATCAAACTAATAAAATTATCACACAATAATAAATACAATTGTCAATAGGTACGATAAAACATTTCAATAATTGAAAATATAATAGTAATTAAGTAATTCTAATTTAAACTATAAGAAACAATAAATTGTATAATGAAAAAGATAATTATAATTTGTCAGTTAGGTATTCATTCACCGTATAGTATGCTTTTTCGATCAACATTTTAAGTAAATCCTTTTTAAAATCGTGTATATTAGATTTTTCTCTAATTCGTCTCGGGATTTTATTATATATCTTAGGTGCCATTCCTAAAAAGTTTTTTGTATATAGAGCAGTACCATGTTGGTTAGCGCATATCTCTCTGTTACGTCGTTTGGATTTCAATGTTTCAAACAGATGTAAGTTTGATTTGACAAATAGTGCTGTCTCAAAAATGTACATACAGGGCATTGTCAGCAGTTTGAATTTTTTGAAATATGGAATACAGCTTTCAGTCGGTTTCAATTTGAACACAGCACGCAAACATTTCTTTTGGGCCTTAAATGCTATTTGCTTATCGGTGGAATTACCCCAATATATTATTCCAAAACGTAATATAGATGTGACGTAGGCCTTGTAGGATATCAACACAACAGACTCATTAACTATTTTTGCTAGATTATAAAGCGCATATGAGTACTGGTTTAGTTTTTTACAAACAGTTTCTACATGACTTTTCCACTTTAAATGAGTATCTAAGTGAAGTCCTAGAAATCTGGCACAACTTGTTTCAGCTATTCTTTGACCTGCATAAGTTATGTTTAAGTTAAGATTTCTTGTTCTTTGATAAAATGTCATAAGTTTTGTTTTATCTAAGTTAATTTTTAATTTATTTTTATGTAACCAATTTATAATGCAAAGGATAGAATTGTTTATGTCGTTTTCGTAAGTCTCTATACTTTTACATGGAACAATAAGTGTACTGTCATCAGCAAATAAAACCGTTTGATGTTTAGTACATTTTGGCAAATCGTTAATATATATGAGAAACAACAGGGGCCCAAGGACACTTCCTTGGGGTATACCACATGTTGTATCCCTACTTGTTGACATATGAGTAACTTCTATTTTGGATTTAGAACAAATTCTATTTAAAACAGTGACTTGCTTTCGTCCCATGATATATGTTTTGACTAGATTTAACACATTTCCCCTGACGCCGTATCGATCTAACTTACCCAGCAGTATTTCGTGATTTACGTGATCGAATGCTTTGGACATGTCCATAAGTACTGCTGCAATTGGATTTTTTTTGTCAACATTACTAATAATTTCTGAGAATAATTCATAGACTGCTTTATTAATGTTTCTGTTTTTCCGAAAACCATATTGTTCTTTAGCCAGTATATGGTTAATTTCAAAGAATGAGTTTAAAGATTTATAAATAACCTTTTCAAAAACTTTTGAAATGACCGGTATTAGAGCTATTGGACGGTAATTTGAAATAGCAGCTTTATCACCTTTTTTGTGTAGTGGTTTAATTATGGTAACTTTTAACGAATTCGGGAAGTGTCCATGTTCTATACATAGGTTAATAATATAACTCAAAACAGGTGCAATAATATGAGACACAGATTTTAAAATCTTAGTAGTTATTCCATCATAACCCGCGCTATTTGTGTTTTTTAATGAATTTATAATTTGAAATATTTCCAACGAATCTGTCGGTGACATAAATAAAGATTTGGGATGATAATCAACGCAAGATATAGCATTACTAGTATTATATTTATTTTCAGGATGTACTGAATCTATAAAGTAATCATTGAATGCCGTGGCCATTTCTTTAGGGTCATTTATTTGTCTATCACCATTGAGTATATTTTTTACAGATTCAGAGGGGAAATTTAATTTACTTCTGTTAATTATTTTCCACGTAGCTTTGGTTTTATTAGCTGCACTCTTAATTACATGACTGTTTTGAGAATGTTGTGTCAAGTGTATCACTTTTTTTAGTCTTTTTGAATATTGCTTAAGTAACTGTTTATTTTCGATATTGGGTTGTCGCCTATACCGCCACAACATTTCTCTTTTCCGTTTGCTACAACTTCTGATACCTTTAGAAATCCATCTCGGGGATTTACGAGTGGAAATCTTTTTCCGCACAGTAGGGAAACACAAATCGTAAAAAAGTTTAAATAGGTCATGAAATGAATTAAAAGCTAGTTCTGGGTCGGCACTGTTGTATACTTCATCAAAACTTAGATTACTAATGGCCTCAATAAACTTAGATATGTTCTCAGCGCTATAGTCTCGACTTAGAACGTACCAATGATCAATCGAACATGATTTCTTTACAGGACACTTAAATAGTTGAGCCGTGTGGTCAGATAAGGCCAATTCTAAAACTTCACCGCTACCACCCTTGACATTATGAATAATGTTGTCAATACATGTTCCAGTAGATAAACGAGTAGGCTGTTTTATACTTGGTTTCAGATTGTAATTTAGTAGTAAATGTTGAAATTCAATAGATACTCTCGTGTTTTTCAAAATATCAATATTATAATCACCACATAGCAATACCTTTCTCTCCAAGTTTCGTGCGTAACGGTTTAATAAAAGTTCAACTTTTTCTAAGAAAACAGATGTAGCACTTCTATTACATCTTGGGGGTCTATAAATGCAAATTATAATAATTTTGTGCGATATTAATTCAATAGCACAACACTCAATAATGCCAGGAACGCAAAATTCTTTAATATCTATAATCCTATAGTCGTGTCTTTGTCTAATTAGTATGCACGTACCTCCCTTTCTGGTGCTTCGTGATGAGTGTGTTGCAAGTGTATAGTTCGGTATATACAACTGTATGGCATCATCATTTATCATGTTGTGCTCCGTAATACACACTGCATCTACTATTTTCCCATCATGCATGAGTTCATTTAGATGTATACCTAGTAAGTCTGACTTTCCTATCAATCCGTTAATATTTTGATGTATGATGAATAAATGATTATAAACGAAAAAGATCATTCACAGTTTCATTATTAGTGCTTTTGGTTTGTGTTGCCTGATCTTTCCGTAGTTTATTATTATTTTTTATTGATTGGTTGGAATTATTTTTGTTAACAATATTATCAAAACACTGATGAGGAACAAAATTATAAGGAACTTCGGTGTCTAAATAAGTCATAAAATGCATTAAGTTTTTAAGAATAATGTTAACTGCTCTATTATTAATCTTTGCATTATGTTTCCAGAACATTTCATATGTGTACTCTAGATGGTAATTGGAATCAAAAGGATACGCATACTCACCCAGTTCTTTATCCAAATACATCAAATGATTAAACATTTCAATTCGCTTATTAAAAATTGCAAAATTATTACTTAGTTTAAAATTTGGTGAACATATTACAATATTGGTATTAATAACATTTTTAAGCTCATTTTTTATGAAGTTAATTAAAATTCTATAGTTGTTTGAGACTTCGAAGTCTCTTTCGCCTATGTAGATTATACAGTAATCTTCATGAGTATAGTTTATCAGTTTCTTATCCAAATCTGCAAATAATTGCTTTATACCTGCATTTGGCATTACGTAATGGCATAATTTATACCCTATGAACGTATTTTCACCTATATCTAATATTTTATTAACATTGTTGGTAGTAATCATACAAAGTTTTTTACCATTGGAATAATGTCTACGGGTTTCTGATGAAGTATTTGTTTGGAAGTTAATTGGACTCATAGAATGCACTTCTGAAGTGGCGCTATTTTTTGCGCTATGTGTTTCTTGAGGTTCTTGATTGTGTGCGTTTTGCATAACTAAAGTTGATATGAGTATTTCGGGTTCCGATACAGTTTGCTCTTTGTCTTTCATAGCATATTGCAAGTTTCTATCTTCAAAGGTCCCTTCCTGTTTTGACTGTTGTAGTGGCTGTATCGACTTCTTTTTTGGAGTTGACGACTTAGTACTTTTTGAATTTGGTGAACCTGTTGTTAAATTCTTAGTAGCTTTTTTTAAGAGCTCATATTTTTTTGTGACGTCATTTATTGTTGATTTTAGATTATTATTCTCAATGGACAAACCGTAGACCGTAGACTTGTGTATATGGTTTTAATTTCAACTCGATACCTTCACGCGTTCCCGAGATAAAGGGTCTTGGCAGACAGACAGACAGACGGACAACAAAGTGATCCTATAAGGGTTCCGTTTTTTCTTTTGAGGTACGGAACCCTAAATAAGAAGGAAGTTTTCAATTCGACACGTATATTTATTTGTTGTTTTTTATATTGATATAGGCTTGCGTAATGCGGCCTAGGTGGAGCACGCTTGCCTAGGATAAACCGGTTCACTCGTGCCTTGAAGATACCCAGATTATATGTCTCAGGGAATAGAGAGGCGGGCAGTGAATTCCACAGTATGGCAGTTCGCACAATAAACGTGGAAGCATAGCGCTTAATGTTTAAGGTCAAACATTAAACATTAAGCGCTATGCTTCCACGTTTGAATTGAGTGAACCGGTTTATCCTAGGCAAGCGTGCTCCACCTTAGGCCGCATTACGCAAGCCTATATCAATATAAAAAAGAACAAATTAATCTATTCGCACAATAAATGTGGAAGCATAGCGCTTAATGTTTCATGTTTGACCACGCATAACTTTTTTCAGTGTAGTCCGATTTCGATGATTCATTTTTAAATTGATAGTGTAAGAAAATATAAAATGATTATAAAATTATATCGATTCGTATTCTAAAACATCTCAGCCATTTATCCAAAGGCAACAGCTAATTGCTATAACTGACTGTCCCATTAATTAATTCAGTCATTCAAATTCATTAATCAAATATTCCACCTTTAAGGGCAGTAAATAGGGTATTACACCCATTTTTGAAAAGTGTCTCAATAAAATTCTGTAGTGATAATATGCCACCAGAAAAAACACAAAATTTTTATTCAATCGTTAAGTGCCATAAAAATCCTTCTAAATTTCAAAGTTTGACGAAAACGCCTCTTACTGGACGCCATATTGCTCAGCGGAAATGACGTCAGTTCGTTTTGTATCAAATGCGCTCATCTACACATATAATAAAACAGTAACAAAACTGTGTCTGTACATTGAATATATTAAAAAAAAAATAATTGAGGGGGGTTTAGGAACAGTAATAGAGCATGAATCAAAAAAAAATTCTGTCTGTTTGTCTGTTTGTTTGTACACGCTAATCTTCGGAACTACTGGGCGGATTTGAATGATTTTTCTTTTGTCGTATAGGTATTAAGTCTAGGCAACATATAGGCTATAATTTATCTTGGAAACTTGAACACTTGATGCAGAACCGCAACAGACCAGCTAAACTATAAAGGCCTATTCAAACCTGAGCGATATTCGCTGCCGCTGTGGGTAGAGGTACATACCGCGCGGGTTTCGCTCAGGTATTTAGTATCAAGTACCGCGGCTAGAGCGACCTGAGCGAAACTCGACTACCGCGCGTTATTCTACCCACGAGGATAGCGAAATCCGTTTTGGTGTGAACAGTAATATTACCGCATACCCACTGAGTTTTTTCTGCCGCAGACGGTAGCGAATACCGCTTAGGTCTGAACAGTAATATTACCGCATACCCACTGAGTTTTTTCTGCCGCAGACGGTAGCGAATACCGCTTAGGTCTGAACAGTAATATTACCGCATACCCACTGGGTTTTCTCTGCCGCAGACGGTAGCGAATACCGCTTAGGTCTGAATAGGCCTTAAGAGATACAAAAATGGTACCATAGCAAAAATTGTTCCACGTGATGAGCACTTTCTGCTGAGAGAATAAATTTGAAGATCTGGAACACCTGATGTGGATCTCCAAGAGCCCAGCTACACCATGACACATATAGGAATGAAGTCTTAGCAAAAGTTGTTCGATCTAATGGGCATTTCCTGTTGACTTATAAAAATCGAAGATCAGAAACATCTGATGTGAAAATCAAAGCTATCACTAATTTCACTGTATCTTATAAAATAACATAAGCTAGGAGTACCTCCACGCGGTGAAGGCGGTAACAGTTTAGGACTGATTTTTGATGACGATGGTATATCATTGAAAATTTGACTCTACTGGCCAAAATTCCCATTTATTTTTTTATTTTATCGAATAAATATGTCTTCGGGCTTATATGTTATTTGGGTGTTTAATTTCGTTTTCCATTTATCTTCGTGACACGGTAGCCTACCCGGTAACGCAGGGGAGCAGTCACTTAGATTTTAATTGACCAGGTATATTTACAATAAAACTATAACCATGCCTAGAAAGAGGTCAAATCTTTCCCAATATTCCAAAGGAGCTAAAAGATTGAGGATCATAAGATCCCAAGACTCTACCGAAGAGCGTCAGGAGAGACTTGATGCTGTTCGAGAACATCAGGCTGCAACTCGCTCCGTGGAAACCTCTTCAGATAGCGAAGCACGCCTGCGTTCTCAGCGTATTTACGCATCTACATCCAGGTCTCTAGAGACCAGTGAAGAGTATGATGCGCGACTGACCGCTGATCGTGAACGTCATACATTTTCTCGCGAGTCGGAGACGTTCACGGATAGAGAATTGCGCTTGAGTTCTCAGCGTATCTACGCATCTGCTGCGGAAAGTGATGCGCGACTGTCCGCTGATCGTGAGCGACATGCATTGTCTCGCGAATCGGAAACGTTTGCCGATACAGAATCACGCTTGAGTTCTCACAGTATTTGCACATCTACTAACGGGTCTTATGAACCGAATGATGAACGTGATGCACGACTAACTGCTGATCGAGATTATCATACACTAGCGACCCGACCCAGCTTCGCATTGGCCTATAGCCTTCCTCGGTAAATGGACTATCGAACACAAAAAGATTTTTTTAATTCGAACCAGTAGATCCTGAGATTAGCGCGTTCAACCAAACAAACAAACAAACTTCAGCTTTATAATATTATAGTATAGATCATTGTCCCGAACACGAACACAACAAAATATTCATAATCAGTTAGAAAGTGACAGAAAAAGAATTGCTGGAGTACGGCATGAAGAGACAGAAGAAGAGCGCAACGAACGTTTGAATTCTGATCGACTTCGACATTCTCTGAACAGAATGTCGATATCATCTGAAGAATCGGATGTGTCTCAAGATATAGCCGTAGGTTATGGCGACCTTCCTTGGCTTGATAAGGAACGGAGTTCATTTACGTATACGCCTATGATTGATTCCGCCATCGGAGGTGTGATTCAAAATTGTACTTTTTGAACGTCTCGAATCATCTCGCGCATCCCGTTGTGTTCTCGTCCCCGGGCTCTTAGAATTCGATATCAGACGTTTCAGATCTTCGATTTTGCCGACCCCGTTGTCGCTGGCATAAGCAACCTTATCCGCGTACGAAGTCGCGGGCAGAAGCTAGTATTAAATATAAAAATTGTATATATTTAAAAAATAATTATAAGCATATTTTGTAATAGGTGTAATAAATAAAAAATTACGTTGGTTACGAAAATAATAAAAGTACAAAGCCTATATAAGGTGCTATAAAAATATCTGCCACGGCTTTAATGGGAGGTAGTATTGTGTTTAAAGATTACAATAGTGAAGAACTTTCGTACCCCAGAATAGTTAATTTAATTTGAGAAAATAAAGTAGTTTAATAAACATTGACTCTACTCTGCATAACGCGTTTCACAAATTACGCGCGATGTGTCGCTTCGTCAATGAAAACAACTGCTATCTCTTTCTATCTGTTCTGTGAATGAAAACTGAAATCAGCTGATTAGTTCGTCACTATCTAACCTACTAGGTACACAATAATACGCAGGGAAAAAAGTGTTTTAAAAGTGCAATTACTTACCAGCTACCGCATTCTTCCAAAAAACTGACGTAGGTAAATAAGATGATAAACTTCCCATCACACTTAAAACAGGCTTTGGACTGACAAGTTAGTGTAAGAATCGCAATTTTTTTCTTATTATTTTTAAACAGTAGGTGCTTAGATTAATACTTAGGTATCAAATAACGATAAATTACAGTAACTTGGCGTTGCCTTCGCCTTCGCGTTGCACACAAATGTAGGCACGCTTACGTACATGTCTCTTCACTTTATTTAATGTGTCCGTTTCACTTTTTACTTGCCTAAATGCGCGTTTGATGCGCCTTTTTAGTTCTTCCACACTTCTAATAATGTATGATGACTCACTCGCACACCAAACCTCTGCTGGTATAAGTTTACTGCATGCGCAGTTATGGAGTTACACTCGCGGTAGCACAACACCATTTCAAGATATGCTTGATTGGAATACCGTCGTCTGGGAGGCATTTTTAAAGGAAGCGCGAGCGATTATCCCGTCGCTAACCGCTAATTAAAACTAACTTCCGAGCGGGCGGGGAGCGACCGGGCGACTGGCGAGCGGGCTGTCGGCTGGCGCGTGCGACGAACGGGGTAGTGCGGGTCAGGGTGGGGGCGTAATGATAAGAATGGCAACAGTGTATGAACGGCGCCGGCGTTTTGCGAAACGATTGAATTGTACCTATTCGATGCGGTGCGGCAACAGCAAGTCTACGTGATGGTTTTATGCGAATAAATCAATTCAAATCTATACGTACAATTTTTTGTATGAAAAAAAATATGACAAATGATCAATAATTTATCTTTACTATTGTAATCTATAAACACAATACTGTCTCCCATTGCAGCCGTGGCAGATATTTTTATAGCACCTTATATACGCCAGTCGGTTGACTGACAGTTGTCAATTTTTTGTTTACACAGCCGTACGGTGTAATAACATGGCCGCTACTATTCATGGTATTATATAACAGATTAAAAAAAAAATCAATAAAAAGAAAATCGCCTTCAAAAACTAAAAAGTGATAAATAACTTTAGCACAGAACACACATTACTTTACTTTCGGAAGTCGGTGGCAATACAAAACATCAAACTCAAAGCCACCGACCGACTTTTTTCGCGGTTTTCTTTTTTTGAAAAATAAATTTATTTTTGGCTTTTAAATGTTGCCTTAAACACCCAAATCCATTTAGAAACGGCGAAACACATAAAAGAGATTGTAAATCCTCCAAAGATTGAAGAAACTAAAACGTCATCTAAGTATTTTCGTTGGGAATTTGTTGATTTTCTCAAAAAGGGCTAGATCAATTTTGGTAAAATTTATATGGGAATATTTCGGAACAAACCCCTTTCGAAAAAAAAAAAATTTTGCAAATCCGTTTATATATGACAGAGTTATGCCCGAACATACATAAAAAATATATATAAACATTCGAATTGATAACCTCCTCCTTTTTGAAGTCGGTAAAAAACTGGAAACTGAATCGAATTCTAAAGTTTATTTTGTTATTTTATGAACTAAAACTTACATTTTCCGACTGCTTTATGCCTAAAATCTCTCAATAAAATATTTATAAATTTTTTCTCGTATAGCGCAAAGTACCCTAATAAGGAATGACATTTTGGAGTCACTGTGTCGTAATTAATTTGTATGATAAGAAGTAGGCATTAAAAAATGAAAAAAAAATAAAACTTTTTTACAAAAAGACAACTGCCGCCCGGTGGCAATACAAAACAACAAACAAAACCAAAACCAAAGCGAATTTCAAGTTATTTTTTTACTTTTTGAAGGCGGTTGTCTTTTTTGTAAAAAAGTTTTTTAACGTCCGTTATGGTGTTACCCAGTAACTGGGTTGTGGAGTTCAGACAGGGAGTCGCTCCATGTCAAGTCTTCTCCAAACACTGGTATGCAGCTGCATTCTGTTAGACTAGAAGACAAAGGAAAAAATTGGGAAAAGGCAGTTGACGATGAGAATACACGTACTCATTTTTGTAACACCAAACACAGTAACTCTA
This sequence comes from Charanyca ferruginea, assembly GCA_947361185.1. Classification (NCBI taxonomy): domain Eukaryota; kingdom Metazoa; phylum Arthropoda; class Insecta; order Lepidoptera; family Noctuidae; genus Charanyca; species Charanyca ferruginea. Next base: position 14,019,619 of record OX376085.1, read on the forward strand.
CCAATGTATACAAATAAAACATTCTGATGATGATTCTGATAAGTGTACGTCCTCCCACAGTCATGGACATCGCTCAGCGCACCGAGCTGGAGATCCTGGAGCGCCAGAAGCCGATGAACGCCGTCATAGACCGCGGAGACTCTGACGTGCAGCAGTTCTACCGAGGAGCTGTCGTGTTCCTAACGGGAGGCTCTGGCTTCATCGGCAAGCAGCTCATCGAGAAACTCTTCAGGTGACGGAATTGATGTTTTTAGAATCACTGAATAGTTTAAGGGAATACAGTCGACCCATGATGTGTGTTACCTTCGCGTATTCTTGCTAGAAGAGCTGGTTTAGCCACAAATTCACCTACCAGCCTACTGCCGTCCACTGCTGAACTTAGGTCTACCGGTCAACCAGGTCTTGGGCAGCCCGCATACATCTGCTGCCAGCCACCTTCCTCAAATCGTTGTTCCATCGTACCGCGTTTGGGCCACAAATTCAGATTTAAATAATTTAGAACTGTATCTCATTTTTGGTTTGTTGTATACAGGTATATACTTATATGTAGGTAACCTATATGTTTGGAAGTACTTATTTAAACCTTTTATTTGATTTCTTTCAACATATTATACTGTAGGAGATACGTAGGTACATCTGAACGTACAAACATGTAATTCATGCTATAGTAAAGTACATACATAGACTAACCGTATGAATAGGGTATTTTACAAAAAAAAATCTAATTAGTCCGTCAGATAGAATTCCAAAAAATATTGAACACGTCTTTTTTTCTATTTTCACGTAAACAAAAAATGAAGACAATACAGTGTGTCGAAAACTCGTGTGACATCACTATGTCAGAACACTTTTACTGGCGAAATTACGTCACAGACCCTCACTCATGATCTTTGATGCGTTTTATCTTCGTCAGTTTTTATTGATTTGATAAAACCAAAAAGATGTATTCAATATTATTCGATAAACTGTCGAACTAATTAGATTTTTTTGGTAAAATACCCTATTTAAGCGGAAATTGCTAATTTACTTTTCACGTAACTATGCAGAGTAATGTCATTATCCTCTTTTCTTTTCTTTTATATAATATAATATACTCTAACTATCATTCAAATTTCGTTTCAGATCCTGTGAAATCAAGAAAATGTACTTGTTGCTAAGACCAAAGAAAGGGAAAACAATTCAACAGAGGTTAACCTACATACTTAAAGACCCGGTAAGTATAATATTCCCCACAATATTAATTAATCCCCACAATAGGAATTAACATCAGCGTGTTCCTATAAAGTTTTGTTATTTAGGAAATCTTTAATAGTGTAATAAAAATTTTCCAGCAGTAGTTTAGTTAATTGGTTTTTAAACAATTTTATAGGTAATTCTTAAAAATGTTTAAGTAATTAATCCAGACATCCTCTGTCTGTTACGCTTTCACGATGAAACTGCTGAACCGATTTTGATGAAATTTGGTATGAAGATAGCTTGAACACCAGGAAAGGACATAGGCTACTTTTTAATCAGAGAATTCTTCTGCATCCACTATAATCGACATTCACGTGGACGAACTCGCGGGCAAAAGCTAGTTATAAATAAGCGGTCCCATAGATATAATGTTATTTTTCAATAGGGCTATTTTATGCCCACCTGGGTATAATTGATTTTATACTGGGTTTTTATTGGTCCTGTGCGTTGTCAACCATTGAGGTAAATAAGTGTTTGTTTAAAGTGACGAATAGGGCAACTTCTCGTATATACATACAAGGTAATGTCATATTTTTTAGGGATCTAAACAAGTTAACCAGTATGGTTGACAACTTTCAGTGGATTAAAGACCTGCCATTGATCTCAGGCAACGTTTTTGGGCCATAAACATTCTATCTCTCTCACTGCAGTTACCCCAAAATATGACACCATATCTTAAAACTTAAGCAACTAATCCATGATAGACTGTCACTAATATCTATCTATATTTACTTTTTTGGAAAGATTATATGTGACGAGGCAGGTCATTAATGTATAGCATAAATAGTAATGGACCAAGTACACTACCCTGTGGAACTCCGAATTCAGTTATTCTGTAACTGGGTAGATAATTTTATTTTAGGTCACGTTTTGTTTTAGTACAGATTGTCGTTATTTCCGCGTATTGTTATCGATCTGTGAGATAAGATTTAATCAGGTTTAGTACGTTGCCTCTTATGCCATAATCGCTAAGTTTATTTAAGAGATGTCAAGTTTTACATAGTCAAATGCCTTTGTCATGTCTGTGAATATTGCATGTTTGTCATGTTTGTTTTATTTATACATATTATTTATGAAAACTTACAAGAGATCGAATATTGCCATGTTGAAATTTGTATTTTTCCGAAAGCCCTTTTGTTCTTCACATAGAATGTCATTTTCAATTATAAAAGTGTAAAATATAGCTTCATAAATATTTTTTTCGAAAATCCTCGAGAGTACTGAGATTAAAGCTACTGGTCTATACTTAAACATATTTTTTTCTTTCTTTTCATGTAATGGTTTTATGATTACAGTCTTCAGTGTATCAGAGGATATGTCTAAACTTATAGACACATTTATTATATGGCTTAATAGTTTTGCGATAATATCAGAGATAAATTTTACCGCAACGGTTGAAACGTCGTCGTCTCCGCAGCTTTTTATTTTTTTACTTTTGTATTACACGTATAATATAATGGCAACTGTATTTCCCGTACAATTACTGGATACATTATGTATTTGGTCAACGAAAAAGTAATTAAATGATTCAGCAATTTGCCTATGATCTTTAATTAATTTGTTACCTTCATTTATTTGTAAAATTGGTTCTTTTATAAGATTGTTACTATTATTTACAAGCTTTTGCCCGCGACTTCATCCGCGTGAGTTTCGGTTATCGCGGATGCAGAAGATGTCGTGGATTAAAAAGTATCAAGCTATCTTCATACCAAATTTTATCAAAATCAGTTCAACCGTTTCATCTTGAAAACGTAACAGACAGAGTTACTTTCGCATTTATAATATTTGTATTGATTATTTGCCATAATGCCTTGGATTTGTTTATTGAGCTATTTATTAAGTAATTATTTTGGAATTTTTGTGTGAGTTTTACGATCTTTATAAGTTTCTGTGCATAGATTTGAAATTTATGTTTATTCTCTCTCGTAGAATGCTCTTCTGTATTTCCAAAGTATGTTTCGCTGTTTTTTCTACAGATACTAATTCTGCGTGATAGCCATTTAATTGTTTTATCAGTTTTTACATTTTTGATTGAATTGTGAAGCATGTGTCGTATAATAAACGAAAGAGATCAATAAAATTGTTATGTGCCTCATTAGGATTATCTGTTTCAAATACTTGTGAAAAAGATAGGCATTGAAGGTGCTTTTTAAATAATGTTAAGTTCTCTTTGGATAGATTACGTTTTTGAATACGCCAGGAACTTATAGCACATGTTTTGTAAATCAGTATTTTTTAAATTAGAGCGGTGTGGTCCGATAAACCGAGGTCAACTACCTACTTCGCTCACACAAATTTGTTTCGAATTATGGGCAAAATTATCATAATTATAAACATTTTTATTATAATTTAATAGTAAATTTTCAAAGTCTAATGTAAAGTTATTTCTTTTCAATGTATTGATGTTGAAGTCGCCACGTACTACAATTTTTTATTTTCCTTGGAACACAATGTCTTTAATAAATTATCAAAATGATCAAAAAACATGTTAATTCAGGAAATGTTCGGTGGTCTATAAATACAAACCACTATTAACCCCGGCTGGCTTAATTCTATTAAACATTATTCAATTACACCTGTAATAGATGCATTAGGTAGCTCTTTGTATTCGTAATTTTCTTTAATAAGGATACATACCTCGCCACGGGCTTCTTATTCTTGGAATAACACGATGCAAGCTTATAATTTGGCACGTTAATTAATTATTCTTGTCCAGAGGTTACAAAATGTTCAGTGATGCATAATGTATCTACATTTAAATTTCTTTCAGTGCGCAGCTGCTCTTGTATATGCAGTTTTATTAAGTAGTCCAGTGATGTTTTGATTCATAATGTTCATGTGCTTATAATATAAATAAATGGTCTTGTGTAGGTGTTATTCTGTCTTCAATCACGGTATCTGAGAATGGCTTTGTAGTCTATCAATATGTTGGACATTATCTGTTCAAAAATGTTCCTCCAGCCATATTTAATTAGTTTTCTTGTACTGTTGGAAAACATTTCATGTGATAGGGTGTAATTGCTATCGAAAAAATATGCGTATTGATTATTTTTAAAGTCCAAATAAAGTAAGTTGTTAAATAACTCGACTTCATAATTGTGGATTAAACAAAACTAGTCCAGCAGAACTTCAAATCATGCAAAATAAAATTATAAAATACTTTTCCACTATCCCTTATTCTTCTTCTTCAAACACGGATGTGTATCATGTGTGCGTGTAAATGTGCGAGTGTGTATGAGTAAGTTGTGTTTGTTCCTGTCAGATTCCTAGTGTGACCCAGAATTCAGCCATCCCTTATTAACACCTACTTTTAAAATATACCAAGGATCAAAACGAATGAACATAAAACAATTATACATTTACCACACTTGCATTCTTGTCCGAAAAATATTAAACTACTCACTCCATACTAACATATCCTTTGTACGGTTGAAACAAGTAACACAGCGAAGTTCACGTCGAGTCAGTTTTTTAGTTCTACCAAAGATAAGAACGAAACTCGGCAAAACAATGTTTACTTACAACTTTATATTAAACTAGCTTTTGCCTGCGACTTCGTCCGCGTAGAAGTCGAAAATGGTTCTAATAGGATTTTAATAGTAATAGTAATAGTAATATATTTATTTTCTCTAAAACATGGTATAAAAGATCTTGGAAATAAATATAGGTAGCTCACATGTTTTGCTTAAAATAAAGCATGCAAATTTAGATTTTAGACACAATATAAAATAACATACAAATTAATTCTTATGATCTAAAAAATCCTTAATGCTATAAAAATTACATTTATTTAGCCATTCGGAAAGTTTTATTTTAAATTGTCTCGCGGTGAACTTAAAGGTCTGAAACCTTTAAGTTCACTGGGGATTTTATTACGGGGATATGATACGTACACTCATAGCCCCGCAGTTTAATTGGTTTATTACGCTATTAATTTTGTTCTAACATATAAATTATTATGTTAAAATGTTTGAATACCGCAGTATTCTTCTGTCGTCTGCCATATTACTTTGGTTGGGTATATTGCAGACGGATGTTTCGGTTTGTATCAAATTCAGAGAAGGTTTAAACGCGGAATGCACAATTTTACCTCCTTCCAGCAAAGTTTCAGCAGTACCGGACGATGGGACCGCTAAGGCGATATCACGATTGCTTCTCACTTTGGCCAGGAGTAAATTTAAGTAGTGTTTATCATGGGTATAAATTGGATTTTGGAGCCGTTTATTTTTTTCCACTTGATGCGGGTACACCAGTTTTGTCGCACTAGTAGCGTTAATCGCACATCCATTTGTCGAGCTCACGTAGTACACTCACAATTTTGTTTAAAACACAAATGTAAACACTTTATCAAATGAATTGTATATGATGTCTGTTAGGTTGTTGTTATTAATCCCACTGCTACTGTTTTTAATTCCACTAATAATGGTCGATTATATTGTCACTGTAATGGTATGTTTTATTATGTTTGTGATTACTATGTTATCACACTTATCACCAATATTTTTAATATTATTGTTTAAATCACTTTAAATCGATTGCACTGATAAATTAGACTATTTTACAAAAAAAATATATGAGTAACATATAAATTCGTTAATTCATTTTTTAATTGAAACATAAACTCGGAGCTCTTTTACTGAGAGATGATGATGATAATTTGATAATTCTTTCGATGCTACATCACACGGCTGCAACAATAACGTATGTCTCCTTGCTTCCAGTTGTACGACACTCTGCGGAGTAAGAAACCTAACTTTGCGGACTGCTTCGTGCTGGTGGAGGGTGACGTGTCTGAGATCAGGATCGGTATCAGCGATAAAGATTGGAATAACATCACCAATGAGGTACTTTACTAGTTTTATACAAAGTGTTATAACGTAAACGCACCTATTAACGACCTCTCAAATTCTGCACCTATCACCGCCACTTTTTTAAAAGCATCATTTTAAAGTTTTAGAGTTAGAAAAGCAATTATTTTAAAATAAATGCAGATGTTTTAATATTGCAAGTATCTATCACACACTTGTGTGTAAAAATCAACGACATATAAAGTAGGTAGTTAGTTTTACTTTACCAAAATTTAAAGTTTAAAATTTAAAAAGACAATGAGTTAAAGATTAACGTTTTTTTTTTGACGTTAGATCAGGAATTTCTGATTCGGTTGCAAACATTTTCACACTGTTATAAGACTACTTTAATGCAAAGTTTTAGGATATTGTTTACGGTATATACGCAGGCAAAAGCTAGGTCAGGATAAACCATAGATATGCGAGGATAAACCGTATGACAAGTGTTAACTTATTTTTACGCAAAACTATGAGCGTGTTTAACCTCCAGGTAAACGTCATCATCCACATGGCGGCGACGGTGAGCTTCGACGAGCCGCTGCGCAAGGCGGGGCTCATCAACGTGCGCGGCACGCGGGAGATGCTCGCGCTCGGCAAGCAGTGCCGGCTGCTCAAGTGAGTGCCGGCGCTACCAGGAACCAGCTGGAGACAGCTCCTCTATGTCTCGTGACACGTCCACGCTGGCGAGCAAACGAACAGATCAGAGTGGGAACTAGCACCAAAATGGTAGAAACTAGTCCAACCATAGTAGAAGCTAGCTGTGGAAATAGCAGTATTTTTTCCGACAATAGTAGTAACTGGTCCGACAATAGCAGTGCAGCAACTAGTGTGACAATAGTAGAAACCAATCTGTCTGATAATAGCAGAAACTAGTTAAACAATAAGTAGTAGAAACTAGTCTGACAATAGCAGAAACTAGTCCGGCAATAGTAGAAGCTAGTTCGACAATAGCAAAAACTACTCAGAACTGTAGTAGAAACTAGTCAGGCAATAGTAAAAACCAGTCTAATAATAGCAGATTCAAGACTGCCAATAGCAGAAACTATAGTCTGACAATAGCAGAAACTAGTCCGAGAAAATGTTGAAGCTAACCCGACAATAGAAGTAACTAGTTCGCAAATAGGAAAAACTAATCCGACAATAGTAGAAACTAGTCTGACAATATTAACTTGAGTGTGTCGTCATCAGACTGTACAATCACGTCTCCACGGCCTTCGCCCACGCCACGAAGGACAGAATCAACACGGACATCAAAGAGCAGTTCTACCCGAGCCCCATGCCCGCAGACGTGTTCCTCGAGATGCTGCAGAGCGTGGAGGAGGAGCGGCTCAACAGCATGACGCCTGCGTAAGACACACACATGTTGAACTTCATTACACTGCATCGTTGGTGTAGTGTTGCTGTACTTGGATCCTCAGGTTGGTCTGGTGGTCACAAGCGCGACTCTGATCGTTGGGTCCTTGTTGAGTTTGCCAATTCTCAGTTACAGAAGTTGACGGTGTGACACCCGCGTACTTCGGAAAACAAATAAAGGATGTCCTGCGCTCGATCTCTCCTCGGTCGTGTCAGATTGCCGTCCCATTGGCTTATGAGAGTAAGGGAAGAGGGAGTGCACCTGTGTTTGCACACACTCGTGCACTATAATACCTTCTTCGTGCTCGTCTCCATTAAGATTAGCTGCCGTGACCGAAATTCAATCAGGACAATGAAACCTACTGATATTAGCCCCAGTTACATGGATCTTACTCACATCCGGTGGAACGTGGGCGTCTTATGAATACTGTGTCTAATTGCTTGAACAATAAGAGTTAATTATTCCGCAGTTTAATCAAGGGCTGGCCGAACACCTACACTTTCACGAAGGCTTTGGCCGAGGAGATGGTGCGCACCAGCTCCGTAGACCTGCCCATCTGTGTATTCAAGCCACCCGTAGGTAATACTTATTACAAATCGTCGTTGATAGTCCAATTCCGCGTAACTAATGCTGTTAATATCGACCTTATTTAAAATCAGCGAAAGTGAACAATCGCGGTGATTAGCTGTATTAGTTACGCTGAATTCGACTATCGATAACGCTACAGTAATCCTGACTAATTTTGTCTCATTATGTTCACACCGAGTGTACTGTCAGCCGCTGACTGCGAGAGACCGTTATACAAAATGTACCTTCTGTTTAATGAAGTAAAGTCGATTTTGTATTATCCACCTTTACACAGTTTACTGTCTGTTCAAACTTAATATTCTTCTTTTTTCCGTTGACACCAAACCGACAACACGCCATCAAAGTGAGGCTGCTCACAATCGGTGGCTGACAATACATATGGTGAGATCGCGGCTTTAATCCTCGGTGTTTGACATGGTGGATCGGATACTGTAACGAAAGCTCTTCATCATATTATTATCCGCCTATTGCCGTTCACTACTGAACGAAGGCCTCCCCCAGAGATCGCCAACCAACCCAGCCTCTCTCGGCGCGGCGGGGCGACAATCCACGCGACACAGTTTGCACGCCACGGGCAGTTGCGTTTATCGCATTGGGTTCATCATTACCCCTTGACCTCTAAGATACAGGGATACCCCTAGTTTAGAGATCAGGGTTTCACTGTATTTTGTATACCATATCAGACACTTAGTTATTGTTATTTTTATATATAACATTTTTATTGTTATTATTGATGCAAGTGTCAAGGCGGTGTGGAACTTTCGATTTGCTTGATCGATTTCTTTATTTGTTTTAGTGGGTAGTGCCTACGTGGAGCCCTCTCCAGGCTGGATAGACCCTCAAACAGTGATGTCATCGCCGGTTGGGGTATGTACCGCAGTATTAAACACTGCCACAATATCATTCATTAGTTAAGTGATGTTCATTGATTATAATTATAAGGAGTGATCGTTTACAGTTTCAATGTTTGTAAATATGTGAACACTAAGGCCTGAAACTGCGTTTACAAAGGTGCTCCGTTTGGCTGGCCCCGCCTCCGACCACCAGAGGTAATGTTCTTGAAAATCTTTCCCTTGGTGATATGACTGTTACAGATTTTACTTTAAGATTGTTGATCTTCAAATACGTGTGCCCGCGACGGAGCCCTCGCACATACTCACGCGATGGGAGCCTGGGCGCCCGCTTTAGAGCGCCCATCTCGTCCTATTTATCATACAAACGCACGTACGTGATTACGGCACAGTAAAGATATCTACACAGTATTCTATCGTCATATACAAACGGCAATAGGCCTACGGCCTACGTCCAGCAGTGGACGGCAATAGGCTGATATGATGATGATGATGATATACAAAAATGGTCGAAACGCGCATCATACCTACATAACTCGAGCTAGTATACACTTTAGTCTGCAAGCAGTCTCGGATGCGCTGCAGTGACGAACGGACGGTGTGGTGGTTTGGAAGTAGTAAGCGTGCGATTTGTGACCAATATTCATTGTAATAAGAACAAATACTTACTTAATATGGCAAAGTGCAATTATAAAGAAGTTGTTTCAAAATGTATGCAGCCTGGGCCCACTCTTTGTACATCGTACTTAAAAATATGGAAACACATTTTAAATAGTTCTCAATTGTCCAATTACTTTAAAATGGCTTTGTGAGCAGGTAAAATACAAGAAATTGCACTTGAAATTGCAACACACAACAAAAAAACAGTCATGGCGGTAAGCTGTCACTTTGATTGATTAATGACGTTTGACATTTATAATTCTGATTTTCTGCGTCGATTTGTGGATAGCCAGGTAAACAGATAGGAAAGAAATGGTGTAAAATTCACAAAACGAAAGCAAGGTTGTGAAAACGAACTCTAGAAACTAGAAACAAAACGAGACGAAAGCACAGAACATACGGACGAAAGTGACTGAAGTGACACTGTTGACAGCTGACAGTTCTCTTTCTATGATCAAGTGTCGATCTATGGTTTATAGAGTAGCTAAATCTGAGTGACGCCATGTAGAAAATCCATAAAAATAATTGAAAAAAATATCAATTTACTACCACAACAGTATACATTAAAGTGAATTATCAGTATTTTTCCCGGATTGTACGGATTTTTCTCTTTTTTTTTTGAAGTGGTGTACATAGACTGAATATGAAACATGTCCTTTCCCAAAAGTATTCTTAATTAAATTTTTTAACCGTTTGCAGATTTTTTCTCACATTACTTCTGTATTAGTTACAATCACAAAATTAGAAAGGAACTCTAGTAGGTTGATGAAATTAAAATAAGGACGGGCAGCCCTCCCGCGTGTTGAAGTAGTAGTACCGCGCTACTGTAGGTAATTACTTCAAGGACATGGCCGAGTCACAATTCTGTTAGACCTTTTTTCCGTGATGAACAAAATTTCCTCCAAATATGTTTAACTCACGGGTATTTTGTGGTTAATATCTAGGTTTAGGTAACGAAAAAACAACTTTTTTGAGAAACAAATTCAGTCACACGTTCAGAAATCAGCATTTTTGCACAATTTTATCTGAACTTTGGCCGTTCATAATGCACTCATACATTGAAGAACTAAAAAAATAGCTTCATAGAAACCTTGCACATGTAATGAAGATTCAAAATTATAAACATTTATACTAAAAACTAGTGGACTTTTTCAAAAACACGTATTTCCTGGAACAAGTTTTATGAAATCTCCGCGCGCCAATTTTCCTGCGATGTTATCACGTTCTCAGTCACTCGTTTGTTTTCAAGCTTTGCGTTGGTTGAAACAAAAAGTTTTTCAAGCACGCTCGCGTTAAAGTTCGGTCGCGGGCAAAGTGCTATAGTGACGAATAAATGTGTTAATGGTCCAAAAACAGAATCGCTATATGGAAAAGTGTTGCAACATGTTCCAGGTGTCACTTGTGGTAATATTAGTAAGTTTCAATATTGGCAAGCAAGACGAACGATGACTAGTAGAGATGCGGATAAAAAAGTGAAAAAAATCAAAGGATTTTGTATTGGATGCAATAAAACAATGTACTTTCAATGTACTTTTCAACATTTTGTAGTTGTCAGTAATAAATGATTTAATTATTCATTCTCGACAATACATTTTCTATCTAAACATATCACTACTGTTTTCATCGATATTTCGACACAAAAATGCGTAACACGATCTAAAACGTCTCGTAATTTTCTTACTTTCAGTGCATTACGAGATCCAAAGGGTCTCGTGTTTTTATTTTTGTGCTTTTGTTTCTAATTTTTGCAAGCTCAGTGAACACATCTATCATCTACCGACAAAAACACAAAAAAACTTATTAACAGCTATTTTCTTTACAATGAGTTGAGTTTAAGATGTCAATCCGTACGACATCTATAAAATCTCGTCCCGTCATAAGGAGAAGACAATAACGAGTTCTTTTAGACCTCGTGACGCAACAGTGACTGGTAGCATAAATCTGGACCCGCAGTAAACGTGTTAAATTAATCAATAAAAATCTACTAATTTCAGTTATTCCTAGGCGCCGTACTGGGGGTGGTGCACGTCATGCTGATAGACATGGATTTAGTGGTGTCTTACGTGCCGGTGGACTACGTCAACAACGCCATCATCGCCGCGGGCTGGGACTCCGTGCAGAACAGGCACCTGTGGGACAGCAGCATCCCCATGTACACCATCAGCTCCTCGCCTAATAACATTTCGTTTGGTAAGTAATTAGACAACACTACTAGATCATTATCTTTTACAAAAAAAAACGGGGTGTGGCTGTGTCGTGGACACGGGCGTGTGTTTTACATGAATACTTGTACGTAATAGGTATATTTTCTTTAAGCGTATTGTTATGTATGTCATATTCATTTTTGAACGAACTAAAAATTAACTAAAAATTGTGTCTTCATAATCGACTATCGTACACAGTCGATGCCTGCACAGTCCAGTGTCGATATATATTTATTTATTTATTTGGTTCACCAACAATTGTTTACATATAGAAGTGATTTCTTTATCCAATTGCATAATTTCAACCACCCTAGCTGCAGATGTCGGTACTAGCACCGTCGTTGTTTTTACGATCCCGGAACTGCTTTACTCGGTCATTATGGTGTTTTATAGGTACCATTCTATTGATCTTAAGAAGCCCTTTAGAAGCCCCTGTAGAAAAAATATATAATGTCGGAATATACGCGTTAAAAAGCCAAATCAAAATACAGAGATCATATATTATACGGTTGAGCGTGATAACTTGGATTTAGCTTTTAGACGCGTATAGGCGTATTTTTGATATATTTTTTTAATTGTAACACCTTATTGTACCCACAGTCACTATTTTACACTTCTTTTTTTATACAATCAATAGATTTTGATGAGAGTTAACGACTGAAACTTAAACCCTCCCCCGCGCGCGGTAAGTCACAGTCCTCACTTGGCGTAACGAATTCTTTGACCCTTATAGCTATCCAATGCTGGAATTGAGTTTAGGATGCAGACGATAGATATGAAGCTGCAACACCAAACTGTATCACCCGCTCACAAAATAAATAGGTTACGCCGCAGTTTAACGTAGTACATTGTGCCCCGATCTATGAGAGCAATTTTAAAGACGTATTTACGTCAAAAGCAAAACTGAGCGTGTTTTGTTTATAAGTTACTTTCGAAATGGCAAACAGTTTATTTAAAATGCGACTCACGCGTAAAAACTCGCACGATCCCGAGACACTGGAGTTACATAATGATATCCCGTCGAGATGCTGCGTCGCGTTTCCTCTCTTGCGCGTAAAACGTGTGCAATGGGCTCTCGACTCGCGCGTACTCGTGCGAGTCTGTGGCGAGTATTTGATGGAGCGTGATAACTTCGATACGGAAGTATTTATTGACGAAGTTGAAAAAAGAGTACTAATATGGAATATGAAATCAGCAGACTATTCCAATAGACTCATAAAACGTAGGAACTGGGTATAAATAGTCAATTTTTTTTGTGAAGCTGGCAAGTTATATCATCGACTTTCTCTTCGTTTACGATATTTCCATCGACGGTATGCAAGCCACAACACAACCGCTGTATCCGAGTCCATGTTTATAACTGACAGGGAATCCTTCGCGCGTAACACGCGGTATCTGGACAGGCTAGCGTTGCTTCAGCTAGTAATGTCCACAGAGCAGGGACTACTGTCACTGATTACACTACGGATGAGTATAGTAAAGCAGGCACGAATTTTAAATATTACAACATATTACAAATAACCAATATCGTCTGCAGGAACTTTAGCCAAACAGATCCGGACTGAAGAGATGTACCGCTTAAGCTCTCCGAAAGTACTGTGGTACCAATATATGATTGAGACCAACAACATGCTGGTGTACTGGCTCCTCACCTGGTTCCTCCACTACATTCCTGGGTACTTCTTGGATGCTGTTGTCTCTCTTCTTGGAGTTAGGCCTAAAGGAATACCTTCGTAAGTATACACGCTTTACCATCCTTACGTCAGCCGGGCATTAATACAGCAAGTCCAGTTAGTAAAAGACTGTCACGTAGAACATATTAACGAGTAAATGAGCTTAACGACACGTTTGGCACAATGACCAATATATGTATGAATAACTGGTTTTGTTGTTTTCAGTCTCGTCAAGATCTACACCAAGGTGTACAAGCTCACGATGGTGTACCGGTACTTCTTGTTCAACTACTTTAACATCCGCAACGACAACATCACCGCCATGCTGTCGCGCCTGTCCCCCGCGGACCGCGCCATCTACAACTGTGATCTCAGCAGCTTAGACTGCATGGAGTCTTCCAAAGCTGCCTGTATCGGACTGCGGAGGTGACTGCATTATTGTTATTAAAGGAGATTTGATGAGCTTGTTCATGTATGGGCGTCGATGGTTTCGAGAGAAATGAGCCCACTTGCGTCATTGTTTTTGACTATGCAGGGTAATAATGGGCTATCGCGGTGCTGCCATATGTACAAAAATGGTCAAAAATGTATGGACACCGTTTTCAATCGAAGGGCCATAGCCATCTTATTATTTTATTGTATGACAGCAAAACTGAAATGTCCATCCGATAAAAGTTATTTCGACATGAAGAAACTGGAATACAGTCACAGGTCACAATATTATGTTACAGTTTAATGTTCTTTGTATTAAAAAATATTAAACATGTGACCGCTCATGACGCTTTTCATCTTTTAATGAGAAACTTATCACTGTGGGGTATCTAATCAAATACAGAATTAAATTTTTAAGAAATTTTTTGGAATCAAAATGGTAAAAAAAAACAAAATAATTAATTTATATATCTAGCGTGCGAGCGTGATTACAAGTGATAACAACAAATCTGTGAGTGTATACCTAGTGTGCGTGTATAGTGTGAATGTGTGCGAGTTATGAATTAGTGTTTTGTGTGTTACCTACGTCCGGAGTGCGTGCAAGGTCTATATGAGTATTTTTAACCGACTTAAAAAAAAGGAGGTTCTCAGTTCGACCCGTATGTATGTATGTATATATGTTTGTATGTATGTATGTTTGTCCGTTTGGCGAAACCGATTTTGATGCGATTTTCAGAATAGTGTTACATTCATTGTTACATTCTGGAGAGGGTTTTTTTTTATTATCTTTTTAATTTAGGGACATTTGTAATCGCAATACGTATGTCAGTCTCATGGTACCCTAAATACACATTGGTCATAATTATCTGGGCCATGAACCTAAACAGACTCTTCGCATCATCACCAGAAGGTTTTAGTATTTTTATTTTATTTTATTAGGGAAACAAACAATCATACACTATATGTTACATCTAGTTGCACAGTATGCTATAAGTAAATGTACAATCCACTACGTTTCCACATATTACTAGCTTATATTAGATACAGTTTCGGTAAACTTATGCAATAAAAATATAAAACAACAATACAATTTTATCGTTGTCTAACAGTTAAATACATAATAACTAAAAGAAAGAAAAAAGGAAATAATTAAATTTAAAAAAAGAAAATTAAAAGTTTTGAGCAAGGCGCTTAACAATTTGTTTTTTAAATTTATGTTTAGATAGGGCAAATACATCGATATCATTAAAGTTATTATTGTAAGCTTGAATCAATCTCTGGAGCGGCGCTCTCTCCCCTGCATTTGTACGACAGGGAGTTGTAGCAAACAATGGATAAGAGCGCGCCTCTCGTCTCATTACTGTCCTAGGTACAATATAGTATATTTTACGAATCAAATCGGAGCAGTCAAATTTATTGTGTACAAGTCCATGAAGCATCATTCCTTAGAGCAACAAGCGTCTAGAGTGTAGTGTTAATAGTTTAAACTTATTCAATGCGCCCTCATAAGATAAGCGTTCGATGCGACATTTGTACTGCATTGTACTGAGGAACTTACGCTGAACTCTCTCTATTGCAGTTTCATATTTTATATAATAGGGATCCCAGATCATACAAGCATATTCAACTTGTGGGCGAACTAAAGAATTAAATAAATACAGATATGTAGTTGGTCGTTTAAAATCTGACGTGGTTCTCATAACAAAATTATACATTTGAAATGCTTTAGAAGTAATTTTAGCTATATGTAGGTTTAAGTGAAGTTTACAATCAAGAAGAACGCCCAGGTCACAGATATAGGTTTCTTTATCTAGAGTCTTATTACAAAGTGAATAATCGTACGTTATTACATTCTTATTTTTAGTAAAAATGTATTTGCATTTAGGGATACTTAGTATTAATTTATTTTCATTACAATAATCAGATAATCTATTCAGGTCTTCCTGCAATAGGCTGTTATCAGCAGTGTTTTTTATTGTTCTAAATACCTTAAGATCATCAGCGTATAGAAGGAAGTTACGATTTTGAAAACAGTTACAAATATCGTTTATGTATATAATAAACATCAATGGGCCAAGAATAGATCCCTGGGGAATGCCTGAAGTCGCCAGAAATGAGTCTGATTTGTAACCATTGCTCACTACAGTTTGATTACGATTGCTAATATATGAACAGAACCAACGCAGTAAGTTGCATCTGATGCCATTAAAGGCTATTTTGTTTAATACAATTGAATGGTCCACCCTATCAAAAGCCTTTTTAAAATCAGTATAAACAGCGTCGGTCTGATATCCTGCGTCTATATTATTAAACAAATACTCTGTAAAGATCATCAGGTTCGTCACTGTAAACCTATTTTTAACAAAACCTGGATAAATGGCCTGATGAACGAGTTTTTCAAATATTTTGGCAAGAGTACTAAGTATCGATATAGGTCTATAGTTTTCTATGTTTTGTCTAGATCCACTTTTATGCACCGGTATTATATTTGCTTTTTTCCACGTAGACGGAAATGTACCACTTTGAATACACTTGTTATACAACATGGAAAGAGGCGTACAAATTGTTTCAGCTGTCCTTTTTAGAAAATAGGGCGGTATGCCATCAGGGCCCGGGCCCTTGTTTATATCTAACGATTTTAGTTGTCTGCATACTTCATGGACCGAGAAATTCAGAGTATAGAGAGAGCTGTTATTGTCATTACTTGAGTCGGAAGCTGGGCACCATCCGGGGGAGAGACTAGAGGGCTCATAAACTGACCGAAAAAAATCTGAAAACAAATTACAAATTTCAACTGGGTTGCTAGAAGTTACGTTGTCATAGGACATGCAGGTCGGTATACCGGACTTGCCTTGACGATTAGCGACGTAAACCCAAAAGTGCTTAATGTCTTTGGGAATACCATCCTCGACTCTATTTACGTACTTATGAAAACATTTGTCACATTCCTCTTTAAAACGCTCTCTATACAAGGAAAATACTTCATAGTCACTAATATTACGGAACCTTTTCCATTTAGACCAGGCTTTCTTTTTATACTTAAAGATATGAATGAGCAGTTTAGAAAACCAGACCGGGAAGTGCGAGTTTGGTGGTTTCGACAGCGGTATGCGGTTTTTTATTATACCATATAAGCAGTTATAAAAAGTATCAATGCACTTATCAGTCGAATTGCCCCCCAAAGTGCCCTCCCAGTTAATCTCATCAATGTCTTTGTTAATGACCGAGTAGTCAGCTTTACGGTAATTATATTTCGGTGTATTTAGAGGCTTGGATAAACTGATGTTAATATTTAGGGATAACAGAGTGTAAAACGGTGGATGGTGACTGTCAACCGGTAAAAGATCTTGATTAGGTTTCAGAACAGTGCACTTTGCATCAGACACACGGAGATCTAGTATGCGTCCATTCGAGTTGGATATATGATTGAATTGCTTTACATCGTGAACAATCAAAAAGTCCCTTAAACGGTTACAAGTCTGTGAGGTGCCCAGGCAAGTCATATCAATTTGACCAGGATTAAGTTTAGCCCATTGTGCTGTAGGTATATTGAAGTCACCTAGCAGTAATATACTATCAGTTTTTATTGAGTCGATTAAATTGTCCACATTATCAAAAAAAGTATTGTATACAGCAAAAGGTATATTATTCGGTACATAGGCTGCGCAGATAAGGGTATGAGAAGAATTGTTGCAGCTAGGAATGATAATAGCGATTTGCTCAAGGTATTGATCTAAAGTACCAAGCTGTGAAGAAGGAATACAAATAGGGTTATATTTTCGCAATACCGCTATCAATACGCCACCACCATCAGACTTCCTAGTAGTAGTTCTATTCCGGTCACAGCGAAAAACCAAATACCGGTCATCAACAAATTCATTATTATTAATTGTAGGAGTAAGCCATGTTTCTGTTAAAATAATAACATCGAAACAGTTAGAAAGAATATTCATATACAAAGTATTCAATTTCGTGCGAATGCCTCTACTGTTTTGGTAATATAATTATGCTGAAGTCATGATTTTTTGTAGTACTCGTATTAGACATACAACAAACAGAAATTTATTCAGCGCTTTTTTGAATAAAACAACAAAAACCGGCCAGGTGCGTGGCGGCCCACGCGCAATGTAGGGTTCCGTAGTTGCTATTCTTACCCATGCAGTTCTTGTTTTGTCCCTATATATTACATTTTTAAATTGTGGCGCCACTGATGCGATTGTCGCTTTTGACGTCAAACATTTTTTGAGCGTATGTAGAATATGTGGACTTCTATTCACTATACTATTTTCTACAGAAACATTTGTAAAGTCAAAGTCAAAGTTAAATCATTTATTTCAATTAGACCATTAAAAAGGCACTTTTGAACGTCATAATAAAAAAATATTAAGTTGATTCTAGTTGCCCATTCCAAAAGGTAGTTTCGTATGGAGAAGAATGGGCAAGAAACTCCATACTTACTCTTTTAAAAAAAATGTGTACAATATTTTGCATTACAGTTTAAAGTTATATAACTATACGTGAATACGATGGACCTTGCATAAAAACACTATATTGAAGTATGTACAAAGTATTACAAGATAAAGAATGACAGCTAAGTTGTATACATAGATACATAGTGTTCACATATTATTATTTACAATTATTGTAAAAGTAGACAACCACTTCATACATTTCAACAAACTATGAACCTATGAACCAGTGTGTGACCCAAAGCAAGAATTAAATATAATGTATATACTAAGTATAAATTAAGTACTTTTAATTAGCAATCCGTTTGATTTTGTCTAGACTGTAGATTGTCCTATGGAGCCCGGACCAGCATGTTTCCAAGCATTCTTATCATGGATATAATCCTCTAAACTGTAACATGCTTGTTTACAGAGTGTACTTTTAATATATGTTTTAAATTTTCTTTCATTTAGTTGCAATATATCACTAGGAATTTTGTTATAACACTTAACACAGAACCCCATAAAAGATTTATGAACTTTAACTTTTGAACTTTAACTTTCACTTTGTGTAAATTATTAGGATTATATAAATAAAACAGTTTAATTATTATAGTGCGATGTATTTATTACAGCATGTGTAGAACAAAAGAGACCATGACAGTTGTACAAACCACAGAGCAGTGCTTACATAGAAAAACTAAACTAGTAATTACATTGCCATAGTTCAACACCCCCTCTCAATGTAATTACACCAAAGAAAACTTAAAATAAATACTATTCCAAAACTTCAATTACCTAAAATCGAGCAGGTATTACAGCTTTTCCAAGTTATATTACACTACACTTGTTTAAAAAACGAGTTATCAACTCCCTATTCAAGGACTTCGTAAGCATATCTGCTGGTTGATCACTAGTTTTAATATATTTTAAACATAACTTACCATTTTTTATTAATTCTTTTATAAAATGATATCGTATATCAATATGTTTTAAACGCCTAACAGTATCTGTGCAGGCAACTGAAATAGCAGACTGATTATCGCAATAAATATTTACTGGACAAAAATTATTAATATTAAAATCTTTTAAAATATTAATTAACCAACAGGCTTCACTAGCTGCTACACTAATTGCTATATATTCCGATTCAGTTGAAGACAAGCTTACTGATGCTTGTTTCTTAGAACTCCATGTAATTAAACAATTGGAAAACTTAAATAAATAGCCTGTGGTCGATTTCCTATCTTTGAGATCGCCACCCCAATCTGCATCACAATATCCTTCTAAAAGATCATCGTTACATTTATAAACTAACTTATAGTCTAGCGTATGTTTAACATATCGCAACACCCTTTTTAATGCTGCTAACAACATATCATTTGCACATTTTTGGTATCTACTTAATAAAGAAACAGTGAAACATAAATCAGGTCTAGTGCCTGATACGGCATACATGAGACTTCCTATAATTTGTTGACATAGTTTAACAATATTCTTGTCTACAGTAATGTTATTGTTTTCAAATAATTTTCCATTAAAGTTCGGGTCTATAGGTGTCAACATAGGCTTACAGTCTCCCATATTAAACCTTTTCAGAACGCTTTCTAAATAATTTCTTTGGCTCAGTTCAGTAACACCGGTCTGAATATTTTGTTTTATATGTATGCCCAAGAAGTCTGCTACTAATCCTAAGTCCTTCATTTTAAATTCATTATTTAATACATTTTTCAGCCGCTTTACTAAGCTATCATTCGTTCCAAAGATCAAAATATCATCGACATATAATAAGACATATATTTGCTCATTAACATTGCTCTTTGTATATAGACACGAGTCACAGCTTGATCTAACAAAACCTTCTTTACACATAACAGAAGTAAATTTGGTATTCCAACACTTTGGCGAACTTTTAAGCCCATAAATTGATTTATTTAACTTAACAATATTGTTTTTACCTGAATAAGCTTCTTCTGGCAAGCTAATATAAACATTTTCATTAATTTCTCCGTATAGGAATGCCCCTGTTACATCCATTTGGACAATAGGTAATTTAAGTTTAGTTGCAATCGCTACAAAAAGTCTCAGTGTAGACAGTTTAGCGACGGGAGCATAAAGCTCGTTCAAATCTGAACTATCTTCCTGTTCAAACCCTCTAGCTACTAATCTAGCTTTGTATTGTGAAATATCATTATTACCTCTTTTAATTTTGAACACCCACTTGCTACTTACAACTTTCTCATTTACTGGTACATCACATATTTCCCAAGTATAATTATCTTTCAATGTTTGCATCTCCCTCTCTATAGCTTCACTCCACTTACCAGCATCCCATCTCATCATGGCTTCGTTGTAGGTGAGTGGTTCACTTTCTTCAGAATAAACATTTTGACAATTATAGAAGACGGTTGGTTTCCTTACACGCTTGCTATGTTCCCTTTGAGGTATCTCAGACATATTAAATGTCTCAAATGAACTATTACCCTCATCACTGTATGGGTTGTATTCGCTTCCAGACTCCTCAGAATCTTTCAGAGTCACTGTAGTTTCATCACAATCAGCTGACACAGTTTCCGGTTCATTTTGTGACTTATTGTCATTATTTTCTTCATTTTCTTCTATGTTAAACTTTACTTTGTGTTCAATCTCGTATTTTTCCACTTTTTCTAAGAAAACTATATCTCTTTTTATTTCTACATTATTTGTGAGTAATGATAAATATGCGAACGAAAAGAGAAGTGAAACCACCGATAGGTAACACACTGACTTTTATTTGACAAGCGACATCAGTTATCGGAGTGACAAACGTAGGTATATACATATCCATAGATTCTACATAACACTTCCCCTAGCTTGACAAAATAAACATTAACTTGTTAACATTAGTAAAACCGCTTATAATCTTCCCTTGGTATTGGTCGCAGTAATTTACCGTCTGTAGTTTGCCTTTCTGGCTGTGGTATCTGATTCTGACCGGAGCCAGACGCTATTGCATTGTCGCCTGAAGGAACTTCTGTAGTATCATAAAATACTTCTTCTTCTATATTTCCCTCCCCGGTCGTGTCTAAATTATTACCAGCCACAGGTGAAGATCCTTGTGGAGAAATATCTTCAAATTCAATAGGGCAATCATCTGAGTCGGGAGACATTCTTGTTGTTCCTTTAAATGCTAGTAATTGATTTTTATGTCTTTTTACATTACGTGAAGTTATACAGTCCCTAACTATGTATATTACTTTACCAATTTTTTTAATTATTACACCTTTTTGCCATGAACCTTGTTTATTTATGTTATATTTTTTATACATAACATAGTCCCCAATCATAAAAAACTTAGTAGCCTTCTCTGCCTCTTTAGACTGCAAACACTGTTCGTTTTCGACATTTCGAGTGAGAGTGACAGACGCCGGTAGAGGTGAGTTTGGTTTAATTAAATCTAATCGCGATCGTAGTTTCTGACCAAAAACTAACTGGGCAGGCGAACATCCCGTTGAAGAATGAACGGAATTTCGATAGTCAAATAAATATTTTAACAACGAGTTATTAATTCCTTTGACATTACTACTACTTAAAATACTAGACTTAATTCCTTTTTTTACCACCTTCACATAACTTTCCGCCTGACCGTTACTGGCCGGATGATAAGCCGGCGACGTCACATGCGATATACCGTTAGATGTACAAAACATTTTGAATTCTGAGGATGTAAACTGTGTGCCGTTATCACTGACTATAGTATGCGGTAAGCCAAATCTAGCCATCAATTCATACAATTTATTAATTAGCGATAACGACGACGTACTTGTCCCCATATCGTAAGCTTCTACCCATTTTGAGTACGCATCCACAATAACTAAATATGAACGATTCTGTAAAGGGCCGAGAAAGTCTACGTGCACTCGATAGAACGATTGCGGTGGTTGTGGCCACAGCGCAAGCGGCGCGCATGCGGGTAACTGTCTTAATTGTAAACAAACCTCACAATCCGCAATCATTTTTTCTATGGCGTGATCTATTCCTGGAAACCAAAATCTACTGCGCGCTTCTGCTTTTGTTTTCACTATACCTAAATGTGATTTATGTAGTTCTGATAATAACCTAGTTCTAAGTATCTCTGGTATTACTACTTTGTGCCCTCGCATAATACAACCGCTTTCATACGACAACTGGTTTTTACATAAAAAATAAGGTTTCATTAATGTATCTGACAATCGCTCAGGCCACCCATTAACAATATACGATAGTACTTTATTTAATATTGCATCCTTAATAGTGTTATCACGTATTTCACTAAGCGTTACAGGTAAACTGCCATCAATAACAAAATTTACGTACAAAGCGCGATCTTCTACCGGTACTAAGCTGCCGTCGGCTTCGTAGCAGCGCCCCCCACTCAGAGCCGTTGGCTCATCGTCAGGTAGACTAGCGCGCGATAAATAATCTGCGCTGTTGTCAGCGCTGCGTACGTATTCAATAGAGTAATTGTAACCACTAAGGAACATCGCGTAACGCTGCAGTCTATTTGCAGAAACCTCTGGAATTCCACGATATGGACCAAAAATAGATAAAAGGGGTTTGTGATCTGTCCTAAGTACAAAGGGAATCGCCCTCCCATATAAATACTGGTGAAAACGTCGTACTCCAAAAATTATCGCTGTAGCCTCTTTTTGTAATTCTGAATACCGCTTCTCAGCTGAATTCAGTGTACGAGAGGCAAATGAAACTGGACGTTCCACTCCATCAGAACCTATTTGCGATAAAATAGCTCCTAATCCATTGGGCGATGCATCTACCGTTAAGATTATTTTAGCACTTAGATCAAAATGTGCAAGGACCTGATTTGAGGATAAACATTGCTTCATTGAATTAAATGCTTTATCATGTATACCCTCCCATTTCCATTTTTTGCCTTTTTGCAATAAAGAATAAAGCGGTAAGCCCGCTTTATTCTTTATTGCAAAAAGGATAATATTGAGGATGCATTCGGAACAAAGTTCCTATAATAGTTAACTAATCCTAGAAACGACTGTAACTTATTCACATTTGTCGGTACGGGCGCCTCGTTAATTGCCTTAACTTTTTGTTCAGATTTTCTTAAACCATTCTTATCTATGGTGTAACCTAAGTATTCTATTTGATTTTCGAAAAACGCGCATTTATCCTTACGAAGTGTTAGACCCGCGTCTTGTAGTCGTTGCAAGACCGCGCTCAATCTAACTAAATGTTGTTCTTCAGTTTCCCCTGTTATACAAATATCGTCAAGCATACACATAACACCATCTAATCCCGACAATAGACACTCCATTGCCCTTTGAAATATAGCTGGGGCACTAGCGAGACCAAAAACTAAACGCGTAAAAACAAATAATCCACGATGTGTATTTATACAAGTTATTTTTTGAGATGTTTCGTCTAAAACAAATTGTGAATAAGCTTGCGTTAAATCTAATTTACTAAACTGCTGTCCACCGTGCAATTTAGTAAAAAGTTCTTGAGCCGTCGGTAACGGATATTGTTCAACAATTAATTGTTTGTTTACGCTTACAGAGTAGTCTGCACACAATCTAATTGAGCCATCACGCTTTAGTATAGGCACAATAGGTGAAGCGTATTCGGAGTACTTAACCGGTTTTAGTACACCTATACGTACCAAGCGATCGAGCTCGCCGTTAATCTTATCTTTAAGCGCGAATGCTATTGGCCGAGCTTTGAAAAAAACCGGTTTCGCATCATCTTTTAATTGTAACTTGACCCGATACTTTGTAAATACACCCAGTTCGTACTGTACTTGTACTTAGGACAGATCACAAACCCCTTTTATCTATTTTTGGTCCATATCGTGGAATTCCGGAGGTTTCTGCAAATAGACTGCAGCGTTACGCGATGTTCCTTAGTGGTTACAATTACTCTATTGAATACGTACGCAGCGCTGACAACAGCGCAGATTATTTATCGCGCGCTAGTCTACCTGACGATGAGCCAACGGCTCTGAGTGGGGGGCGCTGCTACGAAGCCGACGGCAGCTTAGTACCGGTAGAAGATCGCGCTTCGAACGTAAATTTTGTTATTGATGGCAGTTTACCTGTAACGCTTAGTGAAATACGTGATAACACTATTAAGGATGCAATATTAAATAAAGTACTATCGTATATTGTTAATGGGTGGCCTGTGCGATTGTCAGATACATTAATGAAACCTTATTTTATATGTAAAAACCAGTTGTCGTATGAAAGCGGTTGTATTATGCGAGGGCACAAAGTAGTAATACCAGAGATACTTAGAACTAGGTTATTATCAGAACTACATAAATCACATTTAGGTATAGTGAAAACAAAAGCAGAAGCGCGCAGTAGATTTTGGTTTCCAGGAATAGATCACGCCGTAGAAAAAATGATTGCGGATTGTGAGGTTTGTTTACAATTAAGACAGTTACCCGCACGCGCGCCGCTTGCGCTGTGGCCACAACCACCGCAATCGTTCTATCGAGTGCACGTAGACTTTCTCGGCCCTTTACAGAATTGTTCATATTTAGTTATTGTAGATGCGTACTCAAAATGGGTAGAAGCTTACGATATGGGGACAAGTACGTCGTCGTTATCGCTAATTAATAAATTGTATGAATTTATGGCTAGATTTGGCTTACCGCATACTATAGTCAGTGATAACGGCACACAGTTTACATCCTCAGAATTCAAAATGTTTTGTACATCTAACGGCATATCGCATGTGACGTCGCCGGCTTATCATCCGGCCAGTAACGGTTAGGCGGAAAGTTATGTGAAGGTGGTAAAAAAAGGAATTAAGTCTAGTATTTTAAGTAGTAGTAATGTCAAAGGAATTAATAACTCGTTGTTAAAATATTTATTTGACTATCGAAATTCCGTTCATTCTTCAACGGGATGTTCGCCTGCCCAGTTAGTTTTTGGTCAGAAACTACGATCGCGATTAGATTTAATTAAACCAAACTCACCTCTACCGGCGTCTGTCACTCTCACTCGAAATGTCGAAAACGAACAGTGTATGCAGTCTAAAGAGGCAGAGAAGGCTACTAAGTTTTTTATGATTGGGGACTATGTTATGTATAAAAAATATAACATAAATAAACAAGGTTCATGGCAAAAAGGTGTAATAATTAAAAAAATTGGTAAAGTAATATACATAGTTAGGGACTGTATAACTTCACGTAATGTAAAAAAACATAAAAATAAATTACTAGCATATAAAGGAACAACAAGAATGTCTCCCGACTCAGATGATTGCCCTATTGAATTTGAAGATATTTCTCCACAAGGATTTTCACCTGTGGCTGGTAATAATTTAGACACGACCGGGGAGGGAAATATAGAAGAAGAAGTATTTTATGATACTACAGAAGTTCCTTCAGGCGATAATGCAGTAGCGTCGGGCTCCGGTCAGAATCAGATACCACAGTCAGAAAGGCAAACTACAGACGGTAAATTACTGCGACCAGTACCAAGGGTAGATTATAAACGGTTTTACTAATGTTAACAAGTTAATGTTTATTTTGTCAAGCTAGGGGAAGTGTTATGTAGAATCTATGGATATGTATATATCTATGTTTGTCACTCCGATAACTGATGTCGCTTGTCAAATAAAAGTCAGTGTGCTTTTACCTATCGGTGGTTTCACTTCTCTTTTCGTTCGCATATTTATCAGTGGCGACGAGTACCCACGACTTGCAAAAAGAAAAGGAAAATGTCTCACTTTGGAATATTGACGAGTTTTGACCACAATACTCATTCGTGGCAAAATTATAAACAACGTATTTTACAATGGTTCATTGCGAACGACATTAACGAGCTGAAAGATCCGATGGGAATTAAAAGGCGAGCAATATTGCTGAGCGCACTCACCGACAGCACCTACAAACTCACGGCTGATCTAGCATTACCCAAAGAACTGACGCAGGTGCCATTCGAAGACGTTCTCACACTTCTTGACAGTCACTTCACGCCAAAGAAATGTGGATTTGGCGAGCGGTATAATTTTTATGCCGCTACTCAAGGACTGGATGAAACATTCTCGCAGTGGGCTGCGAGGCTTCGTGGGCTCACCACACATTGCGGTTTTCTGAACGTGGAAGAGGCCCTGCGTGACAGATTTGTTATGGGTATGCTGCCGGGACCGGAGAAGGACAAACTTTGCGTGATGTTTCTCCGCTGAGTTAAGCGCGCGCGACACAAACACTACCGGGCGCTCCAGTGGCGGCGCTTGACGTGAGACTGCAACCGCCTCCGACTTCTCACCAAAAGGACTAGAAGGACAGATTAATGAACTCCGTATCCGTGGCTTTAGCTGATCAACATGTCTGTGGCTTTCTTTACCGAAAGCATCTACAACCCAATAATCAGTGGTTCCCATTTTTTCTGTTACCTTTCCCGATACCCATTTATCCTGTCCCCTATATTGACGTAGCCAGATTTCATCCCCCGGGCGTAGTTGACGAGATCCCGTTGCGGCATATGTCTGCTCTCGCCCCTGAGCATCCCTAACTTTACTGTCCCTATTAGGTCTTAGGGCATCGAATTTAGTACGTAACCTACGGCCAAACAAAAGAGACGCTGGTGTTTCACCTGTCGTGCAATGTTCTGTGTTTCTGTAGTATAGCAAAAAATTATTTAAAAATAAATGTAAGTCTAAATTATCAGTAAGTGCCTTCTTAATCGCACGTTTTACTATGTGCACAGCCTTCTCAGCTGCACCATTTGAGGCGGGGTGGTAAGGTGCTGAATACAAATGTTCAATGCCATTTGTAATAAGAAATTGTGAAAACTCATGACTTGTAAACGGCGGCCCGTTGTCAGAGACTATTTGTCTAGGTAACCCAAAACGTGCAAACACATCACTTAGAACGTTGATTGAGTGACTAGCCGCAGTACTAGGCACCTGACTAACTTCTAGCCATTTAGTTCTGGCGTCAACCATTACTAAAAATATCTTGCCCTTGATCGGACCTAGGAAATCAACGTGTACACGAGCCCACGGTTTATCTGGCCACGGCCAAGGACAGGGCATGTGTCGCGGCGGCGCCTCACTTTCCACAGCACAGACACGACAACCGCGGCACGTATTTTCAATGTCTTCGTCCATACCCGGCCACCAAACATAACTCCTAGCAAAAGCTTTAGTTTTCACTATCCCCATGTGGGATTCATGTAAATTAGATAAAACTTTATTCCTACAGGCTCCCGGTACAACCACTCTATACCCCCACATAACACAGCCTAACTCTTCATATAGTTCCTTCTTACGATTAAAATAGGGCTGGAGCGGCATTATTTCATTATCCGATGGCCATTCATCGCGAATATACATTAAAACTCGGCCTAATAACTGGTCTCGGCTCGTCTGTCTTTTAATTTCATTATAATCTAATAACATTGCATTTTGTGCAAAGTGTAAATGTGATTGTTCCAGAATTGTACTAGGTTGTTTATGTGTAGACAGTGCGGGCCAACGAGACAACCCATCTGCCCCGTTCTGCTTCGATGTAACATACTCGATATCGTATGTGTAGGCCGCTAACTTAATAGCCCATCTTTGCAACCGACTGGCTACCATCGATGGTATTCCCTGCTTAGGGCCAAAAATAGTCACCAACGGCTTGTGGTCCGTGCGTAACGTAAAACGTCGCCCGTATAAGTATTGGTGCAGTTTTTCTAAACAGAAAACAATAGCTAAAGCTTCCCGCTCGATTTGTGAGTAATGTTTCTCCGCTGAGTTAAGCGCGCGCGACACAAACACTACCGGGCGCTCCAGTGGCGGCGCTCCACGTGCGCCTGCACCGCGGCTATCCTGTTCGCACATCTGACTTAACACTCCGCCTATCCCTTTCGCACTCGCGTCGCAAGTTAAAAACAAAGGTTTACTTGGATCATAATGAGCAAGGACGTCTGCGCTAATTAAAATTGTTTTAATTTTCTTGAACGCTGACTCACACTCACCGTCCCACTTCCACATCACCCCTTTCTTCAATAACCGATATAAAGGCGCCAATACAGTGCTCAAGTTGTTCACAAATTTAGCATAGTAATTAATTGTTCCTAAAAAGGCTCTTAAATCAGTAATGTTATCTGGGCGGGGTATATTTAGTATGCCTTCCACCTTTTTGGGGTCTGCTTTGACTCCATCAGCGGAAATAATATATCCTAAATATTCAACTGAATTAGTCATGAATTTACACTTCTTTTCCTTTAGTTTCATTCCATTACTGTGTAACCGCTCCAAAACTCTCTCTAAGGTAATTAAATGTTCATTAATATTGGGCGAACCTATTATAATATCGTCGAGAAATACTTCTACATTCGGGATATCATTAAAAAGATTTGCCATAATTCGTTGGAAAATACCCGGGCTCGAAGACAGGCCGAAAACTAACCGTTTGTATTTAAAGAGACCCTTGTGAGTATTAATAATCGTACAATTATCGGGATCTTCCAATTCAATCTGGTTATAGGCTTGTGTCAAATCAATTTTCGAAAATATTTTAGCCCCGTTTAGTTTAACTAGCAAGTCGTTTATACGTGGTAAAGGATATTTGTCGACCAATAGAACTGGATTTAACGTTACTTTGTAATCAGCACAGATACGAAGTCCACCATCAGCCTTACGCACCGGTACGAGCGGAGTAGCCCAGTCCGCGCTGTCCACGGGCTCGATGACACCGTCGCGCAGCATGCCCTCGAGCTCTGCCTCCACGCGCTCGCGGAGTGCGTACGGTACAGGCCGTGCGCGGCAGAACACGGGTGTTGCTCCCTCGCGTAATCGTAACCGAGCCTTGCCTCCCGTGAACCGACCCAGTCCTTCCGTGAACAAGTCCTTATACCTGTGAAGTAATTGCGTTATTTGATTATCACCAGAGTTATTATAATTCGATTCGTCTACCTTCATAGTAACAACATTTTGGTATAAAGGAATTTTGATGCCTAACTCTGTAAGCCATTGTCGTCCTAATAGTGAGGTAGTACCCCCATCTATTATAAACAATTCCAACTGTTTAGACTTATTTCCATACTTGATTAATGGCCTAATTATCCCTATTGGTTTTATTAAAGTACCGTCAAAAAATCTAAATATTAAATTAGAATTTTCTAAAGGTCTATATCTAAAAAGTTTATCATACATTATTTTACTAATGCACGACACTAATGACCCTGTATCAATCTCCATTGATAGTTGGGTTTCATCCACCCATAAGGTTAAGCTCACCGGTTTGTAGCTATTCAAACTTAGTTGATACATATCTTCTACCGCCTCCCAGTCCTCATTATCTGACAAAGACGGCTCGTCCTCCCCTGACTGGTCCGCTGCTCCGCTGGCTGCATGTCCATGCGCCGCCAGGTTATTGGTGTTGCATCTATCTCGCGGCTGCCACCCTCCGACGCGGATCGGGCAAACCCGACGTAGATGACCTTTCTGCTTACATCTACCACAGATAAATCGGATATATCTACATCCTTCACTCTGATGATCCGATGCCCCACAAGCAGAACAATTGCTTTTTGAATCGTTGATGGTGCTGCCTCGCGTACGCCCTACCGCCAGCCCGCGCAGGCCGCCACGGGCCCGGCCGGCGCGGCTGCCCGCCTGCGCCGCTACCACCGCGTGCAGCGCTCCGGCCGCTGCCTCGCCGCTTCCTCTCGACTCGCTATTGTACGTGACTGTCTGTTCCACCGCTGCTGCATCTCTCTCCGCCGCTTCCATAGCACATGAAATTTTCACGGCATTTGCATATTGCAGATTTTCTTCGGTAAACAGTCGTTGCCTAATAAACTCGCTTCGTAACCCGCAAACTAATTGATCACGCAAGTTCTCCTCTAAAACGGCCTTAAATTCACAAAATTTGGACATTTTCTTCAATTCAGAAATGTATTGCAATATCGATTCCCCCTGAATTTGTCTTCTCTGACGAAAACGATACCTCTCTGCCATGATCGACGGCTTTGGTTGCAAGTGGTGATTTAAGATTTCCACTATCTCAGCATAAGTTTTCGCACAAGGTTTGTCCGGACTTGTTAAATTACTTAACAATTCGTATGCTTCGTCACCCATAGCCGCAATCATTGTAGGTAACCGAAGTTCGTCCTTGACACTGTTCACTTTGAAAAACATTTCCATGCGTTCCACATACATTGTCCAACTTCCCGATCTTACATTTCTCTCATCTCTCATATCAGTGGCGACGAGTACCCACGACTTGCAAAAAGAAAAGGAAAATGTCTCACTTTGGAATATTGACGAGTTTTGACCACAATACTCATTCGTGGCAAAATTATAAACAACGTATTTTACAATGGTTCATTGCGAACGACATTAACGAGCTGAAAGATCCGATGGGAATTAAAAGGCGAGCAATATTGCTGAGCGCACTCACCGACAGCACCTACAAACTCACGGCTGATCTAGCATTACCCAAAGAACTGACGCAGGTGCCATTCGAAGACGTTCTCACACTTCTTGACAGTCACTTCACGCCAAAGAAATGTGGATTTGGCGAGCGGTATAATTTTTATGCCGCTACTCAAGGACTGGATGAAACATTCTCGCAGTGGGCTGCGAGGCTTCGTGGGCTCACCACACATTGCGGTTTTCTGAACGTGGAAGAGGCCCTGCGTGACAGATTTGTTATGGGTATGCTGCCGGGACCGGAGAAGGAC
The DNA here is from genome assembly GCA_947361185.1 of Charanyca ferruginea. Classification (NCBI taxonomy): domain Eukaryota; kingdom Metazoa; phylum Arthropoda; class Insecta; order Lepidoptera; family Noctuidae; genus Charanyca; species Charanyca ferruginea. The sequence goes on from OX376085.1 coordinate 14,050,589, forward strand.
AAACTTTTCGCACGGAACATTCAAGAGTTAACACTGGCAAAAGCAGTGGAGTTGGCCGAAAGTGTGCGCAGTGCACGCAAGGGTGCAGCGGCGTCATCATCGGCGTTGGCGCAAGCGCCACCGTTAAGCGAGCCGCTGTTCAAGATCGCGTCGTCCACAAACGAATCCAGTGCTAACCAAGAAAAATGTTCCGTGTGCGGATATAAAAATCATAAAACGTCTCAGTGTCGGTTTACAGGCTATACCTGTAAAAAGTGTAACGTAAAAGGCCATCTACGCCGGATGTGCAAAAAGATAAATTTCGTAGGAACTGGCGTGTCGGGCGAGAGTGACGATGACGGTAAGATAAAAAAAAATATGTTCATATAGTGGTGAACCTATGTCTTTAGTAGTTTTAATACAAAATAAGAAACTAAAGTTCGAAGTCGATACCGGATCGGCAGTCACAGCGATTTCAGAGAAAATGTACAAAAAGCATTTTGAATGGAGCCCATTACTGTCAACGTCTGATCAATTATTCACGTATACAGGTCGTACTATTCATTGTTTAGGTGTAGTGCAATTGCCCATTACATATTTGAATAACACACATGTAGTTAAAGTGCGAGTAATACGTGACGGTGGTCCCCCAATATTAGGTAGAGATTTTATTTGTTTGTTTAGATTACAAATGTTGCAAATAAATTATTTTAAATCTAATAATATTGCTGAAAGACTTAAATTAAAATACCCATTAGTTTTTGCTGACGAACTGGGTATATTTACAAAGTATCGGGTCAAGTTACAATTAAAAGATGATGCGAAACCGGTTTTTTTTAAAGCTCGACCAATAGCATTCGCGCTTAAAGATAAAATTAACGGCGAGCTCGATCGCTTGGTACGTATAGGTGTACTAAAACCGGTTAAGTACTCCGAATACGCTTCACCTATTGTGCCTATACTAAAGCGTGATGGCTCAATTAGATTGTGTGCTTTTACCTATCGGTGGTTTCACTTCTCTTTTCGTTCGCATATTTATCAGTGGTTTTCGTACTTACAGTTTCGCTACTACCGAACGGTAAACGATGTATTTTCCCTTCCAGACAGCTCTCACATTTTGAAACCGAGCTCTGTATTACATCGATATTATTCTTCAAGAGTACCTTTCTTATGTGAGAAATATATCCTGTAGCCTTTAACGGTTTCTCCATAACCGACCATAATTCCTTTTTCTCTTTTGCTATCCCACTTCCTCCTTTTCTCTTTCGGAATATGTGCATACACTGCTGTACCAAAAGGTTTCAACTGATGAATGTCAAAACTTTTTCCAGACCATACCTCATATGGTGATTTTTCATCAGTGTGACTTTTTCCGGTCCTATTCAACACAAACGCTGCTGTGTTGATAGCCTCGGCCCACAATGTTTTTGACAGGCTCTTGGAGGCACTCAACATGGTCCTAGCCGCTTCAACCAGTGTTCGATTTTCTCTTTCTGCTTTCCCATTCTGTTCTGGGGTATACGGAACACTTGTATGATGTAATATGCCACGTTTCGAGAATATTTCCTTGACTTCTTTGTTTAAAAACTCTAGACCGTTATCACTCCTAAAAACTTTGATCTTATTTCCGGTTAGGTTTTCAGCCTTGTTTATGAAATCTTCAATAGAATTCTTTATTTCAAATTTATTCTTAACAAAATATACTGATCTATAGTTAGAGAAGTCGTCCTTCAGTATTACAAAGTACCTTGAACCGCCGACTGACGTTACTTCCATAGGACCACAAGTATCTGCATGGATTAATTCACACGTTTTCGTACTTACAGTTTCGCTACTACCGAACGGTAAACGATGTATTTTCCCTTCCAGACAGCTCTCACATTTTGAAACCGAGCTCTGTATTACATCGATATTATTCTTCAAGAGTACCTTTCTTACGTAATCGAAATTCTGATGCGCTAATCTTTCATGCCACTCCTTCAGTGTGCTATTTACTGTTTTAGCAACAATAGCCACTTTATTTTTGTACCGAAACTCAAGAATATATGAACTTCCAACTCGTTTAGCAATCGCGCAAACATTGTTGTTTTTATAAAATTTACACGAACTGTCATCTGTCAGCATCGTATAGCCTTTATCCGTCGCACAGTTCACAGAAAAAAGGTTTGTTTTTAATTCTGGAACAAACAAAACTTTTTCTATGCTCGTTTCAATCCATTCATTTCCGTTAAACACTTCTACTGCCATCTGTCCATAGCCGAGCACACTAATCGTAGCACCATTACCGACGATCACAGACTGTTGCGTAGTGCTTGTAAACGACGAAAACAATGCTCGATCACACGACATGTGTTCAGTGGCTCCTGAATCCACTAACCAATGGGACTGTAGATGTTCTTCCAATGAATTTGATACCATAAAAGCATTACCCTTAGTATTTTTCTTTTGTTCCTTGTTATTTTTAAACCAGCATTTTGCCGTGCTATGTCTGGGCTTGCCACAATAAAAGCACTTGTTATTACGTTCTTCAATTTTGTTATTACTTTTACACTCACTAATAAGATGTCCAAATTTATTACATTTGAAACACCTCATATTCTTTTTGTCCTTCACAACAAACGCGGACGAACTTGGTGTATGTTGGTTAACTTCATTCTTTTCTTTCACCCTTTCTTCTTCCACCATTAATCTTGCCACTAAGTTGTCAATTGTCTGCTTATCATCTGGGGCTGACTCCCAAGCCGATACAAAATGCTTGTACTCATCTGGCAATGACATTAATATCTTTGTTATTACAAATTTATCTGAGATTTCTTCACCCATCTGCTTAAGTTGGTTTTGCATTTCCTGGATTTTGGACAAGAATGTTGACATTTCAGTGTTCGCTTCAAATTTGTATTGAAAGAAGCGCTGCTGTATTATATGAACACTCGTTTCTGTTCGTTGCTCATAAACGCATTGTAATTTTTTCCACATTTCAGCGGACGTCGAACACGTAATAATATGAAGCATTACCTTTTCCGTCATTCTCGTTACTAACAACGTTTGAGCCTTCGCGTCTTTAGACTCCCAAGCTGCTAGTGCAGCTTTATCGTCTGGTTTTGGACATTTACCCTCGACAACATCTAACCAGTTTTGACCTCGTAACAAAACTGTGGTCTGAAACTTCCAAATGTTCCAGTTACTGGCTCCTTCCAGCTTCAATAAGCCGTTACTCGAGTTTACGTTTAGTTCCATTTTGCTGTCCTGCCTTGTTTCACCAATCAAACAAGTATTTTTTCCTGCCAACGCCACGCAAATTTAACCTCACTTTTGAGTTTTTTCTCGAAGACGAACTTCCTGATTATTTACACAACCCCTGCATAGAATCATGTGCCTGGGCCCATAACCTATTAGGATTATATAAATAAAACAGTTTAATTATTATAGTGCGATGTATTTATTACAGCATGTGTGGAACAAAAGAGACCATGACAGTTGTACAAACCACAGAGCAGTGCTTACATAGAAAAACTAAACTAGTAATTACATTGCCATAGTTCAACATAAATATAATGTTTTTCAACGTTATGGTAAAAGTATACTTAAACCCGTGTGGTGCCGGTCACGAATAGCACCATTCCATTTCTACCCGTGGGTGTCGTAGAAGGCGACAGAGTGATATTGACCAGAGGATGGGCAGCAGCGTCCTTCTGAGTACCATAACATCTACGGCGATCGCCAACATGCAATGGCCAAGCATGACGATTATGGCTGAACCCCCCCTTGGGGGAGACCTATGCCCAGCATTGGGCGCCTAAAGGTTGACATGATCATGATAATACTTAAACCCATTTCATTTTAATTTTGAAATATGCATCGAAAATATATAAAACCAAATGCTTAAATACTAAGATGCTTAGATTATGCTTATAATTTATAAAATGTGTATGTCTCCTATCATTCTAACTAACACTATGGGCGTAGCCCGAAATAAATGCTATAATAATAAAAAGACCAAAAATGATTAAATGAATCAGAAAATGTGACAACTACTGACCTAGTCAAAATGGACTGCATAACTCCTTGTGGGCATGGCGTGATGATTTTGATTTTAGAGGATTTTATTACTAATCTGCAGTATTATGATAATTGTTTGGTTTTGTAGCTATAGCGGTAGAACTTTTTATCCGACTGCGCCAGAAGGAGGGTTATTAAAATAATGTGAATTAGCTTACCTTACCTACCCCCCTTACAAATAGCGTAATTATGTCCAAATATAGCCTACGTTTGCGTTTGTTCGACCTCTAAGAAACATTTTAGCGAAAAGTCTATTCAATATTTTTTTGTGAAGCTGGTTCATAGCAAAAGACATAGGAACGGGCAAAAATTCTTAAAAAAATATTTTCGCTTTACTGTCGTCACTACAGTTTCTTTTGACGTGAATACGACTTCAAATTTGTTTCCATTGTGGGAAGCAATTTAGAAAACTAATGATAACAAAATTAGGGGTTACAGTTTGATGTTGTACTTAGCTACATATCTACATATCTTCATCGAAAATTTAGGTTCACCACTCGATAGAAAATTATAACAAAAAAGTGCAACTATATATTATGTAGTGTAACGCACCTATTACACTTTTCAGTTCATTGAAAAATTATTTTAAATTTCCAAACAAAACTGTACATACGAGTCGCAGATTATCAAACAAAAGGCAGATAGACCATGCGGAACACTGCGAGTGAAGCCACAAAAGCAAATACAAATTCAAAAACGAATACCTTCAATTCGCTTCGCGCTGTACTAACACGAGTCAGTACAGCACGAAGCGAAGCATTGTTAAAAAAAAAAACAAATAATAGGTACAAATAAAAATTCAAAAGCGAATACAATCACGAGATTGTAGGTATTCGTTATTGAATTTGTATTTGCTTTTGTGGCTTCACTCGAAGTGTTCCGCACGGTATATCTGCCTTTTGTTTGATAATCTGTGATACCCCCACCCGATACGCGCTGGCGTCCCTCAGTGCTCCGTAGCATCCCCCCATCATTTTCACGCTGTTCACCAGCGACATCCCCAAAGATAAAAAGGCCCAGTTGGCTCTATTCGCTGACGACACGGCCATCTATTACTCGGGTCGCAACCCAGACTGCATAGCTCGTACCCTCCAATCCGCGGCAAAAGCCTTAGGCGATTATTTCCGGAAATGGAGAATCGAGGTAAACCCCATCAAGAGTCAGGCAGTACTCTTTTCCAAACCGCGTTCGTCCCCCTCTATGCCCCGTCCGATAACCATGTTCGGTAAGCATATCCCTTGGGAGAAGCAAGCCAAATACCTAGGTGTGATTCTGGACCACCATCTTACTTTCGGAGGGCACATAAAGACGGTGCGTTCGCGCGCCGCTTTCGCTCTCGGTAGGCTCTACTTCATGTTGAATGCACGCAGCAAATTGTCACTCAAGTGCAAATTGCGCATTTACACGGCGTGCATTCGTCCCATCATGACGTACGCCTGTGCTGTATTCGCACACGCGAAACCATACCGTCTCCATAGGATGCAGACCCTCCAAAACCGTTTCTTGCGAAGAATCACAGGAGCCCCTTTTTACCTTCGCAACGAGAACCTCCATCTCGATCTAAAAATACCCACCATCCAGCAGTTCATGAAACGCTCCGCCAAGCGCTTCTTCGACACTGCTGAGAAGCACTCTAACCCGTTAATCGTATCGGCCGCCCGGTACCCTCCCTCCCGTATTAGTAAGACTCGACGACCGAGACATACTCTGACCGACCCTGACGATGCTATTACTCTCCTCCAGGAGAGCAATAAGGCCACCGTTAAGAAACACAGACACAGACCGCCGTCATTCCGTCCTCGCCGCCGAGGCCCGCCGCGACGACCCCGTACGTCCCCTCCCCGACCCTTGCTGTAGTTTTAAATTCGTCCCTAAATAATGGAAATCCGATCCAGCCTGTCCCTTTGCTGTCCTCTCCCAGCGACGCCCTAAGCCGAGGCTCGTACCCCACAGGGGGTGCCCTTAGCGTGTAGTCGCTTAGTTTGTAAGCTATTTTGCCCTGGCTGGAGGCCCTAAAAATAATAATTTTTAAGGCACCACAGGAAAGTCCGGTTAAGCAGCCGACAAGCTCCAAGGTTGACCTGCGAGATGCCAAACCGAAAAAAAAAAAAAAAAAAAAAAATCTGTGATACGACTATAATAATACACAAAAATTTATTTTATTACCATTTTGAAATATTCTGGCATTCAAAAAAATAACAAAATAATTTTTTTGTCTCTGGGATTGAACTCACGACCAGCAACTTACAAGGCGGCTGCCGCACTGTTACGCATTGTTTATCGATGACAGTAGGTCTAAAATAGCTGTTCTAGTTTGGCATGATCCACTGCTTAGCTCCATGAAGGTATAGCGTGATGGTAATTGTTTTAAATGTTAAATCTGCAGCTACTTACAATATATTTTGATTACTATAAAGTTTTAAGAGTAGCAAGCATGCTACGCGCGCTTATGAGCACATCTGCAGCTATTTGGTACATTTTATAAGTTTATCGACTATTGCTCGTAAACTTGTAAAGCTTACTTAGCTGTGATAGTTTTCCTATGAATTTCGTTATATTATATATGCTACTACCGTGAATTTTTTCACAAATCACGATACAACCATTGAGCTGATAGGAGTGGCGAAACTTGACTCCAAAAAAAATTAGCACTTTATGGCTAAATATTTCCCAAAGGGTTTGCATAATCGAAAAATTGTTTTTCCAAACCCTTAATATTTTTAAAAGACCTTTTCAACGACACCCCGCACCATATGGTAGACTAGAACTAAAAAATACTCATCCCCACTTCACGTTTAGAGGAGGTACCATACAATTTTTTTTTTTAATTATTTTATTCCAGCACTTTGTCGGCGTAGCTAATGTGTATATCCATGCCAATGTAAAGTCAAAGTCAAAGTCAAAGCATTTATTTCAATTAAACCATTTACAGGCACTTTTGAATTGTCAAGGAGTCGGTCAGTTAGACAGAAAGTTGAAGCTAGTTGCTCGTTCCAAAACGTAAGTAGGTCTCTATGGAGAAGAACGAGCAAGAAACTCCACGGACACTCTTTTAAAATCAGGTTTTTACAAAATACTGCTTACATTATTCTTGTTGCTTCTATAATAATATGTGAAAACAATGAAGGTAATCTAGAAATACAAAATATAAAAAATAATCAAGATAAAAACCATGGCAGTTAAGAGTTGACCAATCTCTACTGACAGCGCCCGTTCACGAACATGACGCGTGAATCAGCACCATTCAGCTCAACCATTTTAGAGGGAGCTGAATGATCCAACACACGCGCCACCACCAGCGAGACATTTGAGTGAGCATGACAATTCTCTCAACCGCCATGCTCATTTATGTCAATCACATAATAATTTACTTAAAATATGGCGTAATTCCAAAGAAATATGATATTTATCAATATCTACCTACTAAGGGTAATTCACTAGGGGTGCAAGTTCACTAAGGTGAAATTAGAAATTACAAGGTCGAGGACATAATCACAACAGGTCGGTGCTAGATTATATTGAGACATATTCATATTAAAATCCAAACTAATAACAAATTATGTTGTGGCTACGAATAAACTGGAGTTTTAGTTTGATTTCCAACGAATAATGATGTACTTCGGATGTCCAGAAAATGAAGCGTAGATTGAAATCTCCAACAACCAAATACTTGTCCATCGGCTTTTGACTATTTAAGTTCAGGAAAGAAGTCTTAAAATCATCCAACATCGTATGGTTGTTATTGTTAGGCGGGATATGCATAGACACAACCATCCACCAGCAACATGGTCTAAAATACAGGCTTGTGGAGTCAGAAGTACCGTACTATAGGTATGTGCCTGACCCACTTCTCTTTCGAAAATGGCAATATCACGTTGTATTAAGATCGATCTATCATCACTGACAGAAATATTGTTGTCAATAAGCCTGACATAGTGGTGATAGATCGATTAGAGCGTCGTGCAATGATTGTTGATATAGCGGATCCGGGTCACGAAAACCTCGTGAAAGCTGAGAAAGATAAACAGATAAAGTATCTTGACTTGGCTAGCGAGGTTGTAGACATGTGGGATGTGAATACAGCAGTCATTGTGCCGATAGTCGTTATGGCCAATGGAATAATTTCCAAGATCCTCGACTAACATCTGAGGAGGGTCTCGTTGGGCAGCTGGATCAAGGGCTTGATTCAGAGAGCGGTACACCTGGACACGGCGCATATAGTCAGGAGATTCCTCTTACAGGAGCCCTGACCACCGGTAGCTTGGCCCTTTTCCCGATACCGGTGGGCTGCTATTTTTAAATGTTTTAATTTTTTACCAGGATTTAAAAACATAATATAATAATATGTAAAGAAAATAAATGAGAATAATATTAATAAAATAGAATTTTTATTGAAGATAAGCTAATCTAATGTTATGTTATGACTAAAACTGCCACAAGCCAATAACTGTGAAATACATATTACAATATTTACAAACAACATAGGTAGGTATTTATCTTTCTATCGTCGAATAAAATCAAAGTAAAAATAGTAATTGTAGGAGAACTTGATGGTGACGTCACACAGGTGTAGAGGAACACGACGAACGTAGACACTTCGTCAGTCGATTAGAATGAATAAAATACAAATTCTAACGAGGGTCATTAACTCTCGGAAGATCTTAACACCGCGATTCAGAAAAGTGACATAAATGCACAGTGACATCTAGTAACATCCTTGCGAACTAATTACAATACAATCAATCAAAGTGCGTTTGCTACGTTTACTTGCTACGTACATTCTTCGATATCGTAATTAGTGACAGGTTTACAGCTTTATACGCAGATGGCGCTAGTGGTAAGATACATAGAACATGAATAACAATGTTTATCGTAATTAGGTTTGTTACATAGTTTATTATATTATTTTAAACTAAATAAAATAAAAATATTATTCTCGCTTACAATTTAGTGTGTGTGTGCTTGTGTGTGTGGATATGTGTGTGTGTGTGAGGGGGGTGTACATGTAACTGCAAGTATGGGTTCTTTGAAATGGAATTAATATAAAAAAAACGGCCAAGTGCGAGTCGGACTCGCCCATGAAGGGTTCCGTAGCAGCAAGTAACATAATATAAAAGTTTTATTTTATTTTTATATTTGAGTTGATTGAATTAAAGGTAAATGGCGCTTGACGATTTATGACGTATTAAAAAAACTACTTACTAGATCTCGTTCAAACCAATTTTCGGTGGAAGTTTACATGGTAATGTACATCATAATATATTTTTTTAGTTTTATCATTCTCTTATTTTAGAAGTTACAGGGGGGGGGGGGCACATTTTACCACTTTGGAAGTGTCTCTCGCGCAAACTATTCAGTTTTGATGATAAAAATGATATTAGAAACCTCAATATCATTTTTAAAGACCTATTAATAGATACCCCACCCCGGATTTGATGAAAAAAAAGCTTTTGAGTTTCAGTTCTAACTATGGGGAATCCCCAAAATTTATTGTTTTTTTTTTCTAATTTTGTGTAAATATCTTAATGCGGTTCACAGTATATTAGGTTGGGGAAAAAGTTTCTTCGCATTTTTTAATAAAAAAATTATAAATATTATTTAATAATAAAGTATGTAGGTACCATTTTGTTCGATAACTTTTTATCATCTTGTAGGTAGGGACATGATCCCATTGCTATAGAAATTTTGGAACTTCTGATCAAAATACCGCGACAAGTGGTTTTGGCAGTCCTCTCGTGATGTTAACCTGACACTGCCTAAAGAATTCTGAGGAGACCGAAACAGGTGGAAATTTGAAGGTGCAAGGTCAGGACTATACGGCGGATGCATTAACACCTCCCAGTCAAACTCTCTTAATTTTTGCTGAGTGGCTAAAGATGTGTGAGGTCTAGCGTTATCATGATGAAAAACCACACCCCTTCTGTTGATTAATTCCGGCCGCTTTCTCTCAACTTCTTGCTTTAATCTCATCAGTTGTTCGCAGTAGAGTTCAGAATCGATAGTCCTGTCTGGTGGAAACAACTCATAATGAATAATGCCCTTCCAATCCCACCACACACACAGCATCACCTTGTTGCGAGTTAACCCGGGTGTCGCCACAGTCTGTGAAGCCTGACCGGCCTTTGACCACGACCTTTTTCGCACTTTCTTGTCGTTCTTGTTCCACTTTTCATCACCAGTTATCAGCTTCTTCAAAAATGGTTCGGTTTCATTACGTCGTAATAAAGAATCACCAATGAGTACCTACACGGTTCATTAGGTTTCTTTCAGTGAGCTCGTGAGGTACCCAAATACCTATCGAGCTTTTTTGTGTACCCAGTTTTTTTGAAATGCGCCAAAACTCTTTGTGGTCAATTCCCAGTTCTTCAGCTACGTCGTAACTACTGTATGCCGATCTTGCTCCACTTTTTCAAAAATGGCATCCATTTTATCCGTAATAGAAGGGCGACCAGAGCGACGTGCATCTTTGACATCAAAATTTACGGATTGAAAACGCTTAAACCAAATTTGTGCTATTCTCACAGACACTGCACTAGGTCCATAAACATCGCAATTTTTTTTTGCGGTTTGCATTGCATTTTTACCTTTTTTGTAGTAAAATTTTAAAATATATCGAATTTCTTTATTAGATTCACTAATCTTGACAGTACGAAAAACAAATACAAATCACACATTTTCCTGATTTGAATTTGGAATAATGTTCTTTAAAATTTTAACTTTCAATGATACCAAAACCAGCCAGATACAAATAGTATAGCCAAAGAGATTTTATTACAAGTTCATACTATAATGGGAAAAGACTTTTTCCCCAACCTATTACATCTACTTAACAAGTTTCAATAGTATAGTTCTTATAGTTTCGGAAAAAAGTGGCTGTGACATACGGACATACAGACATGACGAATCCATAATGGTTCCGTTTTTTGCCATTTGGCTACGGAACCCTGAAAACGGTCACGGTCAAAAACTAGTTTGTGTTTTGAGTTATAGGTTTTTTTTTTTTACTGAATGTAGGTAAACACAATGAGTTCTTAAGTACTAAATAAGCGCCTGGTACATTCTGCCATTAAGCATGCAATATTTGTCTTAAATAAATAAGATACATTTTTATACTAATGATTACAAAATAATAAAATAATAATAATAATAATACCCAATCATCTCCACCATAGCCTCAAATTAATAGATCTGAAAGACTCAATCTACATTACACTCCAAAAAGCCGCAATTTTGAACACCTGCAGAATCGTACGAAAGTTCATGCAAATAGATGAAAACGAAACAGGCCAACAACTCACCACACCCTCAACATAAAACACACTACACGTTGCTTTTACTTGGCTCTGGCCCGTAAATGCAACTGAAACCAGCCAAAGAGCTGAGAAAAATTAACACATCCGCAAATAATAATAATAATAATGTCTTTATTGGCATAAAATTACATGGTACAATGATATTGTAACCCTGACTTCTGAGCTAGGTAAAAACCTGTGTTACAGGAGTCAGAAAAATATTACAATTTATCTGCTAAAAAATCTGATATGGAATAATAACATTTATTTATTAGGAAGGATGTTAGTTGTTTCTTAAACAGTCTTAAAAGTTGTACCTTAATAACATCTGGAATCTTATTATACACTACTGGTGCCATGCACATTACACTTTTTTTTAATTACGAGGTTTTAAAACTACCGGTACATAATAAATTTTGGAAAATAAATTTTGAACTAGGAAATAACTTACTATTAGCTTTTACAAAAACGGCAAGTTCCATTATGTAAAGATATGGAAAGGTTAATAAATTGTGAGTTTTGAAAAAGGGTTTGCAGCTGTCTGTAACTTTTAAGTTAAACATTGCTCTAAGACAGCGTTTTTGGGTTTTTAAAATATTTTCTCTATCACAACAATTGCCCCAAAATATGACGCCAAATCTTAAGATTCAAACAACTAAGCCATGGTAAGCAACCAGTACTGTATTAGTATTTACGTTTTTTGATAGATTATAGAGTACATACGCTGATGAGCCTAATTTTTTACAAATTGCTTCAGCTTGAGGTCTCCATGTTAGTTGGCTATCAATTAAAATTCTTAAAATTTGGCAACATAATTTGCTTTGTCTACTGTTCTATCATTGTAATTTAAATTTAAGTCTTCGGCAAGTATGCGTTGGTAAAAATGCATAACTTTGGTTTTATTTAAGTTTATTAATAAATTATTGTTATTAAGCCAATTGATTATCGTTTTGAGTACATTATTACCATCTAATTCATATTGTTCTTTATTCAGGCATTTTATTAGTGCAGTGCTATCGTCAGCGAATAATATCATAGGATTAGGAATTTGACGTGGCAGATCGTTTATGTATAGTAAGAACAGTAAGGGCCCTAAAACGCCGCCCTGCGGTACGCCAAATTTTATGTACCTGTAGGAAGACACATGTTTTATGTCTTGTTTGGATTTCATACATACTCGGTTATTTCTGTTATTTGCTTACGACCGTTTAGATAAGATTTTTTTTTTATTCTTAAATCAAGAGCGTTTCCTCGATGATTGACTTAGTCGAAGGCTTTTGACATGTCTGTAAATATGGCGCATACAGGTGTTTTAGTGTCTACATTTTCCATAATTGTACTTAACAGATCATACACAGCCATATTAATATTTTTGTTTTTCCTAAAACCTTTTTGCTCGTCGCATAGAACATTAAACTTAGTTAAGAACGCATAAATTGACTCATAAATAACTTTTTCTATTATTTTTGAAAAGATGGGTATAAGAGCAATTGGTCTGTAATTTGCCATATTTTCTTTATCGTTCTTTTTGAAGAGTGGTTTTACTACGACGGTTTTTAGACTCTCGTGAGTCTCGGTCTCGGTTGAGTCTGCCTTATTCTGTGTGATAGTTGAGGCTGATGGCGCGTTGTATCTTCAGGTTCATCGTGAAGGACGGGCTGCAGGGCAGCGAGGCCGCCTACAAGAAGCGCCAGTGGCTGTTCTACGCGAACCTTCTGTTCCTGGCCCTGTACGTGTACTTCATCTGGAGGCTTGTGTACATGGTGTACTATATTTTCGCTATGATCTTGCCTGTTTAGATTTCAATAAATTATTGTAACAACACTTAGGTAGGTACTGTGTGTTTTTTTATTTTTGTTGACCTTTTGTTTTATAATATTTATTTATTAAACTTTATGTACATAAAAAAAAACACTGTACAAAGGCGGACTTAATGCCTTAGGCATTTTCTACCAGTCTACCTTAGGGTGATGCTGAGACAAAACATGGCACAAAACACAAAAATATTTCATCGTCATCAGCCGGAAGACGTCCACTGTTGAACAAAGGCTTCCCTTATAAGTAGGTGGTAAGCGTCTAGGGGATCACAGTGAGGTTGTTAAGTACACAGAAGCTGCTGCTACCCGACTTCCTGATTTCCCCTCGGTCGCCTTCTACGACACCCTCGGGATGAAATGGGTGGGTGTTATTCGGACCCGGACACCCCACGAGACAGCATAATTATATGGAACGAGACACGGGACATAATGGATGGCTAGATCAGTGTGTTGTGTCACTATCAGCGTGGCAAACTATTGTTAGGGTAGGCATAGAAGAGGATGTATGTTTATCTGACCACCTACCACTGTACATTGAGTGTGATCTGAATTTAGTGAGGCCAAAGGTAATGATGCAAAATTATCGGCATTGTCACGTAACATGGGGTGAGAGGGATGACTCGCAAATTACAAAATATCGTAATTTATGCAATGACAGGCTACGGAACATCGGTCTCCCTCATGATTTTCAAAGGTGTAGTTACGGGTCCTGCAAAATAGTCGAACGTAAATTTGTCCTGGATAACTTGTATAAAACTATTGTAGATATCTTAAGTGAAGCGGCTGTAATGACGAGTGTGAATGTTAAGTTCAGACCTAGGAGAAGCAGAGTGCTGTGTGGCTAGAATAAGTATGTTCGAGACACCAGTGGCGGCGCTAGATGAAGTAGACGTCGGCGAAAATTTCTTTGCGAGGCCCCTCTAAATAGAAAGAATCTCTTTCTAGTTCATTCGAATTATTGATTCGGGGATTCCCCGAATATCGCACGCGGAAATATTTTACTTTCATAAACAGACAACTGTAGAAAAATCTATCTTTATAGCAGAACTTTTTATATTATAATATAATTTTGCTAACTTCATTTCGCAGAAAATCGTTTGGCTGACACGTATTTATCATACATTTTGTCAAGACAGTCTCGGGAATTAATCATTTAAAAAGCTCATTTATAGGGATTGTCTAAATTATTATTGACGCTAAATTGGCACAACTGCCCTCTTTATTCACGCGAAGTTCGATCGTCACTCGTCATTCTGTTTGTTCATTGTGCGACATTTTTAACCCCCGACGTAAAAACGACGGGGTGTTATAAGTTTGACGTGTCTGTGTGTGTGTGTGTGTGTGTGTGTGTGTGTGTGTGTGTGTGTCTGTGGCATCGTAGCTCCCGAACGGATGAACCGATTTTGTTTTTGTTTTTTTTATTTGAAAGGTGAATTAGTACCCCACCGAGACATTATAGCGCCATTTCAACGAACAAACAATTGATGGCTCAACAAAAGATATTAATTTTTACTTTTTAAATAATTGCTTTTATGTTTTGCGTTGGGGGTTTTTTAAATTTTTAATTTATGTCAGTTTATGTCAACTGTGTATTGCGATTTTTACTATATTCAAAAATATTGAACAAATAATTCGTCGTAAATGTTACATTGCAAACAGAATTTCGTGACAGAAGCACTAAAAATGTTACATAAAGCTTTTAGTGAATCGACTTTATCAAAAACACGTGCGTATGAATGGTATAATGCATTTACATGTGGTCAAGATGTGGTGTAAGATTTGCCTCGTTCTGGTCGGCCATCAACGTCTTTCACTGAACTAACATCCCTATAATAAAGAAATGGTGACTAAAAATCGTCGTTCTAGTCTAGGAGAGATAGCTGCTGTTTCTGTGTCAGAAGAATCAATCCGTACCGTTCTAAATGATTGTTTTGGCATGAAAGCGTTGCCGCTCGACTAGTATCGAAAGATTTTAATCGTCTACAAAATCTCAATCGCCTAAAGGTTGCTGAAGACGTGTTAGAAAGAGTCAATTCCGACCCCACATTCATAAAACGCATTGTTAGTGGTACATGAGTTTACGAGTTTGACATGCAAACTAGTCAATATAACTGAAAAAAAAATGACGTAAAAGAAAATTCGCGGCAAGTACTGAAGTCGATTCCAAAAAATGCGTCTAAAAATGTTTTGATAATTGGGTTATTCGTTGGCGTTAGTGTATTATTACGGAAGGGACCTACTCTAAAGGGTAACACACAAGGGGACAAGAGATTTAATACATATTTTTTTTGAATAATTCCCGGTACTTTCTTGACACAGTAGTGTACATTCAAAATAATTTTGTTAGTCAGAATCATGTTTATGCTTTCTTATGCATAATAATTAAAAGTATAAACATCATATCGCAGAAAGTTCACAGTCAGAATTTTCTTTTAGCATACATTAAATATCGATCACTGTCACTAAAATGCAGAACTATCATAACTCAAAAAATTTACTGATCAGACTCATCTACATAGACTCGTAATTTTTTTAATTAAATCATGATAACGGGTTTTTTCAGACTCCGCCGTCCCGTTCTAACTTAACCTGTCCGAATCGGAGGGGGGAAAAATATTTATTAAAAGAAGATTATGCCAAGTGATGCTAAATAAATTTCGGAGTATCATCATCCCTACTATAGGAAATACGGCAATAAATAGGGATAACTTGTTACAACTTGAAAAACTTATTGATGGATTCTAGCGGCAGGTTTCCGCTCATTGTGGCGTCCTATGGGGGGAAGCCTTTGTTCAACAGTGGACGTCTTCCATCTGATGATGATAATGATGAAAAACTTTTTTGCGCGGCCCCTATAGGCGCGGGGCCGTCGGCGGTCGCCGACATGGCCGAGGCCTAACGCCGCCACTGCGAGACGCTTACCGACAGGTCAGGTTTAAATTCAAAGCGTGGGTATTACTCAACAGACCGACTTCAGGAGTAGCATATAAGGAAATGTGTGAGACCCGAAAATGGTGTCAAAAAATACGGAACAAGTAAAAATGGATTTTTTAGCTGAACAAAGAGCGACTAACAATTTTAGTAAATTCTGGAAAGCTACGGGTAAGCTGGATACCAAGCCTGAGCTGCCGGTAAGCGTCGGGGGAGTGAATAATCCAGAGCATATTGCGAATATGTTCATGGAACACTTCAAAGTGCGATCACCTCTCGGCCCTTCGGGTGCGATGACCGGTGCTGAGTCTATCGCTGCGGGAGTGGAACCGGTAATAATAGTAATCGTTGAGGGAGCGCTTCTTTGGCCGCCTGAATAAAGTGTTGAATAGTCTTTTGTCAGGCTGAAACAAGGTGCGCGCCTTCAACGGATGGGTCATGCCGGTTTTGATGTACTCTTTCGGCATACTCAACTGGACTCAGACGGAACTTGACGCCCTGGATAGGAGGGTCCGTACATTGCTGACTGCAAGTCGGATGCATCACCCACGGTCATCGGTAATGAGACTGTATATCCCACGGAAGTGCGGAGGTCGAGGCTTTCTTAATGCTAAGTCCTTGCACAACCGTGAGGTATGCAGTCTCAGGGAGTACTTCTTTAAAGCCGATGTGGGGATGCACCGAGATGTGGTCTCAGTGGACAAGGGCCTCACCCCGCTCTCCTTAACGAACGAGAACTGGATAGCGCAAACCTGTAGTACTAGATACTAATGACCGTAAGAAGGTATGGCAGAGCAAGGAGCTTCACGGGCGCTTCTACCGGGCTCTACATGGGCCTGATGTAGACTTCTTGGCATCCGTATCCGTAAACCGAAGGTTTTGTCTGTGCGATTATGGACGAAGTTATGATGACGAACAACTACTGGAGGTATATTGTGAAGGACGGCACGGTTGACATTTGTCGGGCATGCCACCGACCGGGAGAATCAATCCGACACATTATCTCTGGGTGCTCTCGTCTGGCTAACGGAGACTACTTGCATAGACACAACCTTGTACCTTTATGTTGCTGCCAAAATACACAAATTAAACACATTTTTTATCTTAATTTAATGTATATTTAAATTGGAATTAGCATTATATTTTAATACAGTTAATTTTACATGAGGTATAGTTACAATTAGAATTACTAAGAATATTTGTATACAAGACCACTATTTCATTGAGAGTTGCGCTACTGTTGCTCTACAGTTGAGCAACTTTAATTCTAGATAAAGAGAGAACTAAGTGTTAATGGAAGGCAAACAGAGAACAAGGAAAGAAGAATTAAAATATAATAATTATGCTTTTAATTTTGGTTACAGAATTTTAATTTAAACGCTTATGACACTTAGGTTATAACACATTGAGCTAGAGAGAGACTGTCTCTTTCACACATATGTATGAGTGAGAAAGACAACGCTCTACGAAGTAGAACTTTTTCTAAAACTCGTCATGGTTTAGTAACCACTATGATAATTGAGTATAAGGCAGGTTGCAAGCGCGGCCACACACTGCGGTGATGGTCGGTCGCTTGTCTTTGGCTTCTGTACGTTACTCAAAATTAAATGTACAACAGTTATCTACATTACGTACAATAATATTAAAATAAGGGCGCTCACACATTGAGACACACTTTCTATACAAATAGTTGCCGGTGGCGACAACAATGTTTTTTTTTTGTCTTACATCTAGGTAGGTATTTTAATTTATACATAAAGGGATAAAATATCATTAGGTACATTCATGACTTGAGTTAAATTTATATTTAATAGGCTCTTTGTCGCAGCCTCATTTAGTTTAACAATAATTACTTGAATAAATATTATTTATTTAAATTACGCGCTTATCAATGAGTACAACATATTAAAATAGTAGTAGGCTAGGTATGATAGTAGTAGCCCTACTGTGATCTGTACTGCTTTGTCCAGGTAGTATAATCTGTGGGCAATAAAAGTTACATTAGTCATACGCAAGAAACTTATAGGTAAAAGTGGAGGCAACACTCTAAGGGCTAATTTACGTAATTTTATGACGCGCCGATGAAGTTGTAATGAAGTTGCAGTTAAGTTCAAGTTTGTGTGATAAACGGTATTCTTGTAATCTTTGAACTGCGCGTAAGTTGCGCGTGAACTGCACGTCAGCTGTGCGACAACCAAACTCTACCAAACTTACTTTGGCTACACCATCTTCTCATATTGTCTCATGTGCGAGAAGAAATATTACTCATTAAATAATTGAATAGAATCTGAATATGACGTTGATATAATATTAAAATAATACCCCTTTAAGCTACTGCTAACTAGCTAGTGTTAAAGGAGCCCGAGCCCTCGGTTCTCTTAGTCCTATACTTAACCGAAAAAGTAAGCTCGGCGCAAGCACCAAACTTAGGTTATACACCACTCTGGTTAGACCTTGTATCACCTACGCCTGTCCGGTGTGGAGTAGCACCTGTCAATCTAATTATAACCAGTTACAAATCATTCAAAATGAAGCAGTTAAAATTGCTTATAATACTCCATTTAAAACAAACCTTAAAGTACAACATACAAATATAAAGTTACCTAGCATTACAAAATTTATTTTAAAATTAACTCGTAAATTTTACAACAAAAATAAATGTCATCAAAATACATTGATTGCTAACATAGGACAAACTAAGTTGAAAGACTTGCGACATTATATCGATGGATACGGTACATACAAGCTTCCCCATCACTACGTATTATTCGCGCACAATACTGATAACGCCTCGTAACTAGGTCCGTACGATGCGCCAGCGCTTCCCCGCTCTCACCGTATATAGGCGAGTGCGCGGGAGGCGCGGTAGCTCGTGCGTCGCTGGTGGCCACGCGCGATCACCTGAGTGACCGCTAATACCGGTCGCACTTACGCTGAGCGCGTAATTATTTGCTTCTACCCCCTTAATTTATAAATGAGATTAAAACAATAATCTCATACGATAATGATAAATGTTTAATTAATAAATACATCATGTTGTGATAAGTTTGTAAGCATCATTATTATATACTTATAAAGGTGCTCCTAGCCTGTAAAAGTGTTTGATAATATTAGTGTTACTGTTGCTTTATTTTTAAGTTCACAGTTATGTATATTTCTATGTTAATAAAGAATTTTTCAAAACAAACAAACAAACTAGCTACTGTTATTTACTAATAACAGTTCCTAAACCCGACGAATTCGCGCTAGCGTAGGCACAGGGTATGGTATGAATGTAGCAGTTGTTAACGGAGTGAAGTTAAGTGAGTTAGAAAATGTTTACCCGTATATCTACTCTGTTACAAGCTCCCTCGGTGAACACCCAGGTGAAGTGAGCTGTCATCTGTCCTGAACCTAGAGCACTACAATCGAATGACTGCTCACTTCATCTAGGTGTTCACCGAGGGAGATTGTAACAGAATAGCACTGCCGGTCGCTATTGTAGCGCCGTCCTTGTTTCACATATCTTAACGGACACTTTAATACACAGAGATAGATTCTCTATACCTCTACTCTCCATAGTTAGAGGGAAGCAAGCATTACTAAATCTATTTGGTACTATTAAGTAGACAACTTTATTTAACACCATCTATCGCGAAAAGCAGGCAGCCGTGTGGCGGCGGCCGCGAATAGCACCACTCCATTTCTCCCCGTGGGTGTCGTAGAAGGCGACAGAGGGATATTGACCAGAGGATGGGCAGCAGCGTCCTTCTGAGTACCATAACACCTACTGCGATCGCCAACATGCATCGACCAAGCATGGCGATTACGGCTAAACCTCTTTTGAGGGAGACAGCAGTGGGCGTCGAAAGGTTGACATGATGATGATGATGATCGCGAAAAGACAACAAAATCGATCACTATGGCTATAAATGTTTTTATTTGTTCATCATCTGTCTAGTCTTTTCCCAACTATATTGGAGTCAGCTTCCAGTCTAACCGGTTGCAGCTGAATACCAGTGTTTTACATGGAGCGACTGCCTATCTGTTACTGGGTAACACGATACACCGTGGCTACTGGTTGTAAGAGTTTCTGGCTCCTGACTACCTATAACGACTGCCAAAGATCTTTGAATGACATTCGGGACCAACGGTTAGACCCATTCGACTCTGAATGGCTTAGATTTACAACTACCTAGTAATGGTGCTGTATTTTTATGGTTAGAAAATAAGTGTCACTTACTGTTTCTGTAACTTCCTGGCCGCAGGGAGGGTCGAAGGGTCCTCTTTGCAGCAGTACTCCCGAGCCCCCTTGATGTAGTTCCTGATGTACATACTCCAGTCCATCTCCTGGAAATGTCAGCAACATTAGACCTCTAAGACTAGGTTTTGGTATTCGCGAGAATTTTCCTATCCATCCGGGCTTGACAGGCATCATGGGGATCGTGATGAAGTTGTTGAAAACACGAAAGTCGCCGACTTCCGGATGTTACCTTAGTCGTCTCCAACGACACCCTCGGGATGAAATGGGTTCGTACTATTCTGGCCCGTGGGGATACCCCACGAGCAACATTAAATCATATAATATGCCTATGGCAGGGAGGGATAATGTTGCTTACTATTAGGGAAACAATATTATGAATTGAACCAGCAGTTCCGAAGATGAATGTGTTTTAACAAACAAACAAACTCTTCAGCTTTATAATGTTTATATAGATTAGCACGGCAGGTCAAGGTGTCAGATAGCAGACGCACTGCACATGGCACAACATCGCTTGACACTTCATATTTCGGTTAGTTGATAGCAGTGGTAAGCCCCAAATTATGGAATTTCACCGAACACTAAAACTAAACTATGGAACATCTCTCCCAACTATTACAGCCGCCAAGCACTATGATCTAGTCAGACTACTTGTGTGTCAAACGAGGGTGATGGGAAATCCTGATGGATGTCCTCTGCGGTCTGTCAGACTCTTACTGACTAAAAACCACCCCGGTGTTCCGTTTCACACCTACGTCGGGAGTCGCAGGAACTGGTAATACTTCCGCAACCCCCGACTGACGAGCCCATGACCTTCGCAATCGCAGTGGTGACACGTGGGGGTCGCGTCCCGTCTTGCCACTGTGTGCAAATATTTGCCGAAACAGCCATGCGCCGACAATACCTGCACTAAACAGAAAGACAACGTCCCGTGTCGCCTCCGTACCCACTCCTGTAGGATTGGTTGGATAGCTCCGATGGTCCAATGACCGGCGCTGGGACTCTCCAGCCTCTCCGCCCATTGCCTCATGATGGCAGTCTGTGCCTCTCTGCTGACGAGCCTATGATCTACCTCAAGTCAAGTGGTTACCATTGCCTATAGACGTAACACAGGAATAGGTATGGTGGTCACAATGGCTCCAGTAGGACGAAAGTTCACTCGTCAGAGGTTGCGGAAGGATCGAGCGTTCTCGCGACTCCCAACGGAGGTGTGAGATGGAACACCTGGGTGGTTTTTAATCTGTAAGAGTCTGAAAGACCCCTTTGCTCGCCCCAGGAAGATGACATCCATGGGAATATTTCACCCAGGAAAAAAAAAAAAGTAGCTATTGCTCAAAATGACTTAAAAACGTACCTTCATATCTGTGTAGAACGTTTCATTGTCCTTCTTGGAGATCTTGTGCTGCAACGCCACAAAGTTGTCATTTGTGAAGTGCCATTCCTTGGTGGTGTAGTACTGCAGTACCTCCAGGCCGTAGTTAATGCGCTTCTGGATCTTAATCATGCTGGAAAAGTAAATGTATCGGTTAAAAATAACTTGGCAACTTTTAGAGGCAGCACAGTTGCGAGAGATTGCTGGTCGCTTTGCTAAAAATTGGATTGCTAACAATTGAACTTGTGCCAAAACTAAATAACGAACAATCCCTTAATAATTAACAACTAACTGATATCAGTTAAGCCAACATTTTGTACCAGGTCAGCCAACATTTGTATCAATTTGACGAAATTTGTATCAGTAGCGCAAAGGTGCATTGAAAGAGGTATACATATAAATGACTGACTGATTGACTATTGTTATTTTTAACCGACTCCAAAAAGGACGACGTTCTTTGTTCGACTGTGTGTCGAATTTTTTTTACGTATGTTCACCGATTTCTCCCCCATTTGTGGACCGATTCTCAAAATTCTTTTTTTATTTGAAAGAGTGTACTCCTGAGGTGGCCCCTTATAGACGCACAGACAACGCCCGTGTGGCATCAGCCTAAGGGTAGAAAATTAAGGCATGACTGAAATTTTTTGGTGGTCTCCGTTTCGTAATTGATTTGTATGATAAGAAGTAGGCACTAAAATGCGAAAAAGAAAACTTTTTTACAAAAAAACTTTAAGTAAGCCGGTGTCAAAAGAACCAACAAAACCAAAGCCTTTTGCGAATTTGAAGTTATTTTTAACTTTTTGAAGGCGGTTGTCCTTTTTGTAATTATTTTTTATTGTTTCTTGATTATTGTTTAAGGATATGAGGGATAAAGATATTATGTGTGCATAGTATGTGTTAAATATGTGTGTATGACATCGTCTTGGAACAATCTGTAAGATGTTGTACCTATTGTCATAAATAAATAAATGATAAATAAATAAACATTGGTACCAATTCTGTTGTCATCATCATCATCATCATTTCAGCCGAAAGACGTCCACTGCTGGACATAGGCCTCCCCGAGGGGGGGTTTTGCCATAATCGCCACGCTTGGCAGGCGGGTTGGCGATCGCAGTATGGTTGTTACAAAGGCACAGAGACGCTGCTGCCCATTCTCTGGTAAGTCCCTTAGTCGCCTCTTACGACACCCACGGGAAGATATGGGATGGTGCTATTCTTTACGTCCGACACCACACGGACAATTCTCACGGACGCACAATTCTGTTGTGCACGAACTAAATTAATTTTAAGCTATTTATATCTCTTTCTCTCCAATAAAACAAGAAAGAGACAGATATTAATAAGAGCTGTCAATTTAAGTTGATCTAAAATGTTCATACAATTATAGTTGTCATTTCAGAACGTATTGATTAAAAACACTGCGAAGTTCAAGGGAAAAACTAATTTGACATCTCTAACTTAGTCCTTGTCTGTCGCCGTCCTTTTCTTAAACTGCCTGGTAGTAAGAGATGCCAAATGCCTAATTTTAATTTAATTTGTGAATAAGGGAATCGGCACTGTATATTATGCACACTCACTAACATAATAGTTGGCTCGCCAACGCACCACAGCTCAGGCCGCCAGCCCGACAACGACTGACCGCCGCACCTATCGCACCGGTATTTATAACCGAGCGACGTATGCGCCCGAGACATCGTCATAGTACTGTTATCGGTTTGTAGCGTGATATATTGATATCTACATACACTACATCCCTTCCTTGTTTTAACGTAGTTGTATGTTACCACTTGACCAGCACCTGCACCTGTCCAATCGCCTAACTACGCACTCTCGCCGGCGGCCCTCGTGACACCGACTCAGTGACACTAGACATGACACGGACAGCGTATATACCCACCTACATACACTACAGGCACCATTATCTAATATCCAGCAAAATCAGTTGCAACTTATGCTTAGAATAGGATTCAAATTATAGACCATTTGACGACTAGACATCTATACATAATTCATAGTTCGGCGTCAAGGGCACGTTTTTGCTTTAATGACGTAGCGATCTAAAGGTTAATCAGCGTCAAATATATGTAATCAACACAACTACCTACTTACTTTGTAAAAAAAAAGACAACCGCCTTCAAAAACTACAAAGTGCAAAATAACCATAATTTGCTTTTGTTCAGAAGGCCAATTTTATAACGTGCCGATGAAGTTGCAGTTAAGTTCAAGTTTGAGTGATAAACGGTCTTCTTGTAATCTTTGAACTGTGCGTAAGCTGCGCGTGAACTGCACGTCAGTTATGAGGGAAAAAATATTACTTACTAAATAATATTATAATAATACCCAATACAGATTTTAGTGGTTTTTAACTGTCATTTTGAGACGTCAAACGAATAGTAGAATACCGATCATGTTGCATTCCGAAGCACGCACCAAAGACGCGCAACAATAGAATGCCGTTTATTGCGCTCGCGTGATGCGAACTTGACGCAAGCGTATCTGACAGCGGTAGAGAATACGAATAGCGTTGTTTTGATCGAAACTTAACTGCAACAGCACTTCTTTAGTTACGCGAATTAGCCTACTGTTTGATAGTATCGCCACGTTTTTGAAGGCGGTAGATTTTATGGTTTTCCCCTTTTAGTGTGCCTATTTTATATCATTCAAAACAATGAAGAAACGGTAAATCTTAAAAAAAAGAACACAGGAAATGAAAATTTTGATGTGAGTTCTATTGTTACATTTAGCATAATTTAAACGTAATTTGATACAAGAATATACAAGTAGTTTCTTTTACAAACGATAAAACGACACGTGTTGATTTTTTCATAGGTTCACAAGTAGAATTCGTTTTCCTGAAATTATTTCTACCTAATGTTAATTAGATACACATTTAGAGGTATGTAGAACAGTGTGGAAAGTTTTTCATCCTCTATAGAAAAATAATAGTTTAAAAAAAATAAAAACACGTTTTTTATAGAAAACCAAACTAAAAAATAGAAAATAAATTTTAATAAATTATTTTACTTTAAAAAAAGCGTGGGGTGCTTTTTAAGATATTATCAAAATGATAATCACTCTACTCATATCTGTCAATAAAATATTTATAACTATTGACACCATGCACCCCACGCTTTTTTTAAAGTAAAATAATTTATTAAAATTTATTTTCTATTTTTAGTTTGGTTTTCTATAAAAAGCGTGTTTTTAGTTTTATTAAACTATTATTTATTTTTTACTTTTTAGTTTGGTTATATCTATATCTATAAAAATTATGTACATTTATTCTACCAGGGGCGCTTGTGCAGTACCTTCCTAGTATATAATAGCTGTTTTTTCGGCAACTAATTTTGAACGAATTATGTTTTTTTTTTTTTGTTTTTTTTTAATAATTTTATCAAATTAGTGTATTGTCATCGGTCCTCGATAAATCTACAAAGTTTGAACGAAATCTGGCCGTTTAAAGTGGGTCAAAATCGCGCCCAAAGAAGTCGGTTACAAACAAACATACAAACCTACAAACATACAATTGAAGCTAATAAAAAGCTGGTAAAAAGGAAGATGATCCTCCGCTGGAGAGCTACCTGCCCGACCGTTGTAGGTAGTACTAATACTAATACTGTGGTTATAGTTGGGATTTTGTATATATGCTAATGTCACGGAGAACTCTGCTTGCGCGATCTAGGAAACGTTGGTTAGTAGTACGTGGCATGTACGATAGATGTCGCTATACACATAATGCACAGATTTCCGTTTGGGCATTAATAATAAAATTATAAATTGAGAACAACGGATTAACTCACTGTGTTGTTAGGTTACAATACTCACGTTTCGTTTAATGAAATATTAAAATTGTCTAATGACGCAAATTTCGACCCTATGTAAAATTAGCGAGAGTGTAAATTCGCGGTATTTAAAAATGTTAGTTTAATGAAGAATTGGAATATGTTAAATCAAAAGTTATACTGGGTGTACATATTATAAACACCCTGTTATTTTTTCTTTTATAATTAATGCTTCGAGGCATTTATGCTGCTTGTATAGAGGTCCACATCAAGCTACAATAATGTGTCAAAAAATTTCTTGGATAGATTTTCAACTTTATTACAAAACTATAAGGATCTTATTCAATTGGGAAAATTTGAGTTTGGTATGGCTTGATGTGATGGCCGCGGAGCGAGGGAGTAATGCCGTGTGCCGGAGCAGAGTTCTGGACTGTGCGGAGCTAGGCCGAAGTCACGCAACGAGTAATATTCGCCATCCCGAAGCTGGCTTCCACTTCCTGATTTTGTACAAATTTTTAAACTAGTTCACAAATCCCTCTCCACTCAAGCGTAGCGGAGATTTCTTGCAATTCCATTGACACAGCTCCGCTCCGCTCCGTTCAGCTCAGCTCAGCTCCGCTCCAGTGGATAATCAAACTTAAACGGGACTTACAAAGTCTTCTTCCCCATGAGGAACATGAGCAGGTCTACGAAGTAGGCTGGCAGCATGTGCGTGAAGAACAGTGCGAGCTGGTGAGCTAGCCAGGAACTCTTGGGGGAGCCGCCCGGGTACCACAGGCACACCGTGAACGGGAACTCTTGGACGTGGACACGACCTGCAAGAGGGACTCGGGTTTAATGGACTCGAACCCAAAATCTTTACATTTTTACTAGTTTTGCCAATTTGTAAATTTAACATATATGTTTTTTTTTATTTAAAAAAAATTATCACTTGCCAATTTCATTCATTTTACCAGTTTAACCAATGTTCTTTCCGACATTGTAATTTTTTTAATATTTTTAATTAATCTCATGTTTTATATTCATGCAATTGTTAATAATTAGCGCTGAATATGTAGGTTAGCTTTTCATTTTGATTCATTGAATTGTGAAGTTTGCCTTTAATTAATAATTGCACTTTTAGTTTATTATAAGCATGTAATTTTTGTCATTATGTTTGTGTCTACAATTGTTGGCGAACCTAATAAAAAAAATACTTAGTTTGTTATTTATTTATTTGTCAGATAATAATAATAAAAAATATGTGGGGACATTTCACACACGGCCATCTGACCCCAAACTAGACCCTGTACTAGACAGGTGAAATACATACACAAATACATAAATACATAGGTATATAGATAAATAACAACCAGACACAAAGCAAACCCAACCCAAGTGCTCATCACAATAATGTTTACCCTGGGCGGGATTAGAACCGATGACACACTGCGTTGCAATCAATCGCTCAACCGTGTCGTCTCAGATAATATTACAATCAAATAATTTACTCTCAGTTAAAAATCCAAGGGTATCAATTTTTTTAGGTTTAATATCCTGATTAGGAAACAAAGGGCAGATAGAACGCGCGGAACACTGAGAGTGAAGCTACCAAAGCAAATACAAATTCAAAAACGAATGCCTACAATCTCGTGATTGTATTCGCTTTCAAATTTGTATTTGTAATAGTATTTATTTTTTGTAACGATGCTTCGCTTCGTGCTGTACTGACTCGTGTCAGTACAGCGCGAAGCGAATGGTAGGTATTCGCTTTTGAATTTGTATTTGCTTTTGTGGCTTTTTCTTCTATCTGCCTTTTGTTTCATAATCTAAAAATAATGTTCTTAAAAAAACATTTAAACATATTTCCGTCCATTTCCGTTAAAAGTGAGAGCGATTCCATCTATTAATTAAGTGGATGTGTGCGTTTGTGTGTGTGTGTGTGTTATGAGTACGAGAAAGTCGCGCATTTAAATCAAGTTACGACCTTTAATTTGAATGAAAGCACTAGAACATTTTAATGTCGCGAGCTTTCGCCTTCTGTTTAACTTACCCATATCTAAAGCTTGTCCCCACGTGATCGGGTTGATTCCTGACTGAGTGATGTTGCAGATGCTAATCTGTTTGGGCCTGGAAATTAACAGGAAAACGTATGAAAACACATCTAATCAGTTTCTCAACATAAAATGACTGCCCGGTAACAGGGTCACAATATTGGTAGAATAAAATTGATTCATTATTTTCAGCATGAATAACTTCAACTTGCTCTTTAAATATATACCTAGTATAACATACTACATGTTTACACATGTTTACATGGCCAATTTTTACAGTCTTAAGTCTTCTCTAATAACACAAGTTATAAAATATGTTTAGGTTAAGGTAAATCCATGGGCCTACGCAGCCTGAAATAATTGAATTATTATTCTTTAATCATTACTCAGTTTTTTTTTTTTTTAGCAACAATTGCTTGATGTCAAAGTCAAAGTCAAAGCATTTATTTCAATTAAACCATTTACAGGCACTTTTGAATTGTCAAGGAGTCGGTCAGTTAGTCAGAGAGTTGAAGCTAGTTGCTCGTTCCAAAACGTACGTAGGTCTCTATGGAGAAGAACGAGCAAGAATCTCCACGGATACTCTTTTAAATAAAGTTTTTACAAAGTCTGGTTACATGATTCTTGTTGCTTCTATATGTGAAAACTATGAAGGTAATCTAACAATACAAAACACAAAAAAGAAGCAAGATAAAGTGGCATCTAATCCATGGCAGATAAGAGCTGACCAATCTCTACTGACAGCGCCCGTTCACGAACATGACAAAGCAATACACACATAATAATAATAATAATAATGTAAATGTGTGTGTAATTAATGTAATATACATTACATTTTGGCAAATATTTACCAAATTTGAGAAATTTGAGTTCCTAACCTTTAAAATATAATTCTTATTGGTACTACTCATCATCTACGTCGCCTTTTCCCAACTATATAAGGGTTGGCTTCCAGTCTAATCGGATGCAGCTGAATATTAATGTCTTACATGGAGCGACTGCCTATCTACTGCCTATTTAAAGTAATTAGGGTAAATAATTTATGTAAACTAAAAATAGAAATGGACCCATTATCGAGCCTTGAGGAACGCCTATAGTCATTATTATCGAAAAAAGTTTTTGACAAAATGGCATTTCATTTCATTTAATTTATTCATAAAAACAATTTACATTGTGTTGAATATCCAAATACACATCCCATACACATACAAATACCAAAGAACTATGATTAATTAAATTAACATTCCATAAAAAAATTCAAGCAAGTCGTTGATTCATTAAGCAGGGTCACAAACGGTCACAAACTAACGGTCCGCCCCTGGTCTAGCCTTTTCTTTTATGTTGGTGTCCGTTTTGCCGATCTGACCTCCACAACTCATATACCCCTTGATAAAACTGGCTGTCAGACTTTCTAGCTTCTGACTACCCAAATCGACTGTCAAAGGTCTACGAATGATAGCCGGGACCAATAGCTATACGTACTTTCCAAGGCACGGAGGGGGTCTCAGTATGAAATGGGTGGGCACCCATCAACAGACCGACCGCGGCAAGCGTAGCTTAACCATCGAATCTTACGGCTTTATTTAGCCACGAGCACTTCACCATTTCTATTGGTACTACTAGATGACTTTTGAATATTGTTTTATTCGATATTGTTTTTTTGTTCTTCTTGTCTGTCTCTACTTACTTCTCAATGCCGGTGAGGAAGCCCAGGATGATGCAGGCGTTGACTGTCACGTCGACAGGCACCACGTCTGCTTCGTAACTGTCGTTGCAGTGCATTGTACGAATTACACCTGGGGAATACTTACAGTTTCACATAGGCATACAACGACAATTACGCAATTATTTTATAAGTCATTTATTGTTATCTTTTCTTCTTCTATTAAATTTTTAATATAAATAAAAGGAAAAGAGCGAAATAGCCAACCAAATATTAAATTAATCAATATTTTTTCAATTTAATTGCTGGTTCACTGATATTATTATTGTGTTTTGATACCCATATCAAAGCAAATAAATGATTTGATTTGATAGATTATGATTGCAATGTTTTCGCAGGGTTTCTTTTTTCTTTTTGAGGGGTACTTCAAAAGACTAGCTTGCATCTGCAGTCGCCAAGTTAATTAGGGATGGGACGATGTTGGTATCGCTATCGATAAGTTTTGTATCGAAAAATTCAAAGTCATATTTTTCAATGGTAATTGTGAACCCAATATATTGAGTTGATTCTTTTTTTGTATTTATTTACAGGATCACATCGTTGTCCGTCTGACTGTCCGTCTATCTGTCAAGACCCTTTTTTCTCAGGAATGCGTATAGATATCAAGTTGAAATTAATATTAAACACCCGTGGTCCTTTGTTTACCCGTGAGACGATTTTATTTTCTGCATTGTCCCGTTTGTTTGTTTCTATAAAAGTTCTCCACGATATTAACATTACAGAAATCCGACTACAGTCAATTAGTACAATAGGTTGTACAGAGGCCAGCACATATAGCTACAATAATCTGTCAAAGAATCATGGCGAGATCCATACATTCATTTAGAGGGTTTAAAATATTTTTCAATGTGAAGAATACATTACCAGGAGTAGATTGATATACTTACCACATTTTAAAACCCCCGCATAATTAAAATATTACGAAATGAAAATAACACTTTTTCGATTCATCTCGATGCCCATTTTGTGTTCATAAAAGTAAGAAAGTGACAAGCGATGTTAACGATCTATCAAATTGGCAGACAAGTGATGTGACAAGTGTGTGGAAAAAGATAATCATTATTTGTGACATTATTTCCCATAAAACGATGCAATTTCAGTGCAAGAACTGTGAAACGGCGACTGTCAGTGTCACTGTTACTGTCAGTCGCCGTTTCTTTCTGAAATAATGAACTTCTCGTTAAACTATTCACTTTTTTTGCGGGGTTTTAAAAATATTCTAAATATTTGAATATAACTCTTTAGGTACCCAAGAGTATAAGAATTAGAATTTCAACTTCTCTAAACATCTTTATTTTTTTGTACAAATCCTGCCCTGATACTTTCTTTGATAGGTTTTCAACTTTATTACAGAAGAATAAGGTTCATATTCAATTAGGATAATTTGACAGTTTGGTATGGCTTGATTAGCTGACGTCTATAAACAATGTCTTAAATAATAATCAAAAGCGAATTGTATTCTGATATTCGAAAAAACCAGTATAACTTGTCCTACCTTTGCCAGCGCCCACTAACAGTCCTGTAGGTCCATTTAGATTGTCTACCCATCCAGGCATAGGCTCCTTGTATGCTGCTGCCACTGTAAATACAAGAGAAGTGTAAATAATTAGTGCTGTCAAGTTTAGTTAAATTTTCAAAATTGGCGCTAATTTCGCAAATTTTACTACAGGTATTTGGTTTGGTGAATTATTCTAACAAATTCAACTTTTATTCGCCGTGACTTCTGCTATATAAATATTTAAAAAAATCTGAAATTCAAGCTAAAACTCAAATTAGCAGTTTTCTTAACAGTCGCTGTCTCTTTCTATTTCTACACATCTGAAAAAGATAGCAATACCTACTTTTGTTTTTCGCGCGCTGCGGATTCAGCGCCATGTTTTTTCTTAGTATTGCTACTCACCGATAGATGGCCTTGCGATGACGATGGGAAACTTTCCTTCGTACTGTGATACTAGGTCTTCAGTCAGAGACTTCGTGTAGGCATACGTGTTTGGCTGTGGCTCGATTATTCTGGAAATTAAGTAATTTATTTAATAGGAATAAATAATAACATTTTAGTAGGAGTATATTCCGTGAAGGCAGAACAATGTGCACAGCTCCATCTTCGATCATGTGCGATCGGACATAAAAACAATGTTAATAATTCAGATAATAAAACCCATTTAAACTTTGTACTACTACAAACCAGAAATAGAACCCAGTTCTATAAACCCATACTAATATTATGAAATAATGCGAAAGTATCTCTGTCTGTATGTTCCGATTTTACGACGAAACGGCTGAACCGATTTTTATGACATTTAGTATTGGTTGGAAGCATGATTATTATTAACCTTATGCCATAGCATGCATACATACATAAAAATCACGTCATTGTAATTCTCAAACATCCATCGGTTTGTAAGTTAACTTCAACTATTTCGGACAACCAATATGATCGATAATTGATAGTTTACTAGCTGACCCGACAGACGTTGTCCTGTACCTAACTATCTACACTACCGAAGTACCTACCTACCTACCCTACACCTACCCTACACATACCCTACACCTACCCTACACCTACCCTACACCTGCCCTACACCTACCCTACTCCTACCCTACACCTACCCTACACCTCTTATTTTCTGGTCTCCTGGTACATTGGACCACTTATTTACCAGGAGAGTAGATTGCCCGCGACTTCTTCCGCTTGTATTTTCCCAAGGACCCCCCAAATTTTTTATTAATACAATATAGTCTATATTACTCAGCGATAATGTAGCTTTCGATTGGTGAAAGAATTGTTGAAATCGGACCGGTAGTTTTTGAGTTTATTCGTTACATACAAAAATACAAATCTTTCCTCTTTATAATATTGGTATAGAGGTCTATATAGATGACGATGTAGCGGTACTTTGAAATAATAGTTGTCTACATTATCAGATTAACCGGTGGAGGCAGATCATCCGCTTCAGATGCAATTCTAATGCTGACCACGATACTCAGACATGAGGGACCGACCAGAGAGAGAGACATTATGACAGGTTAAACCTGTAAAGATAATTACATGGTGGGTAATAAATAAATAAATGACGTTTCACTAAAGAATATTTCCCGATGTTTCATCTTACTTCGGCTGCAGATGTCCGAGAAGTTCGTCATCCATCCAGCCGACGCAGTGCATCACATGCTCGGGCCGGTGCTTGGACGGGTACAGCTTCTCCTCGAACAGCTCCAGCTCGCAGCGGCAGTACGAGGTCGACACGTGAACGAACGCCTGGAAAATGTGACGAAAATAACTTTCTGGTGAGTTAGCAGTCCATTCTTTACCTAATGGATAATAAAATCAGTGTCATGGGCCACGTGCCGTGCAAATATGACACCTTAACTTGACCTGTAGGTCGATTCTATAAAATTCGAACAACAACTCGCATCTCACATCGCTATTCACTCTTACTTCGCATAAGGTTCAAAATGGCCTTGATATTTTTGACACTTTGAATCGGTTTCGAGTGCGAAGTGAGCGTCAAAGTGACTGGGAAATTACCTTACAGAATGCCACTTCTTACGTCATCTCATACTTTATCTGTCAAAATCTCCCTGTCAATTTAGTTCAACTCGCTGACACGCTCGCAAAGGTGGTGCTAGTGTAAATTCGAATTATCAACCGAGTTTTTAGAATGCCAATCAAGAAACTCACAGCGAATTCAGATTCGAAGTTCAGAATGAGGTCTTACAGAATCACACCCCTGCACATTAACTAGTTTACCATTGTTTATGGTAGGGCAGCAAGCATATGACATTTCTTGTAAATAATTTTTAAACCATTTATTTTAGTTAAAAAATTGAATTGTTTTTTAACGCCATATAATTATATCCCAAATATTTACCAAGATTACAAAGATTTTTTATATTGGTCAGGCTTGCATTTGGCCGCAACTCACTCAAGTCGGTGGCTTTGTTCTGTTTGTTGTTTTGTATATTGCCACCGACTTCTGAAACTAAACTCATGTATGTTCTGTGCTAAAGATATTTAACACTTTTTAATTTTGAAGGTGGTGATTAATATCATTCTTCACCCAATCCATCCATCTTTTTACTTTCTTTCGGCCTCTCGCT
Source organism: Charanyca ferruginea (assembly GCA_947361185.1). Classification (NCBI taxonomy): domain Eukaryota; kingdom Metazoa; phylum Arthropoda; class Insecta; order Lepidoptera; family Noctuidae; genus Charanyca; species Charanyca ferruginea. Next base: position 14,083,921 of record OX376085.1, read on the forward strand.
TCCTCTCCATCCATCGACATGTATATTCACATTAAAATGAAAATGATTTACATACAATTAAAATAAAGCGGTACAAGTTATCCACAAATTTCTTACCTCCAAATTCTTCACGCCCTCTGCTAATTCCAGAACTTTCTTAGTTCCAGCTGTGTTCATTGTGACAGCATCGCGCAAGAACATGTCAAATCTGAAACAGAATAATAATATTTATAAACATTGAGATGTTAACTAGACAAGCCCGCCACACTATTCCGAAACCACTGCAACTCCAGAAAGCCAGAATCAACAGTGGCGACCACCAGCAAAGCACCGAAGCAATGAAGCTCGACGAGTCCCGGAGAAACAATTCAACTGTTTTCGATCCCGGAACGAAATAAATCAGAAAAGAACAACGGAACTAGAGCTGGGCAGAGAAGACGTAGTGTCGGCAAGCCAGGACCAGGTCCAGGTCTCTCGAAGCCACTGAATGAACGCGGCGCAGAACCGACACAGGTGGACGGGTGTAACAAAATCGTGCAGCGGCTGAAGAAATTTGGACAATAAAGTAATAAAATCCATCACAAAAACATCACACTTCGTATTCGGCTAGGTGGGTGGAGGCTTTATCGTGAGACTACTTTTATCTCCGGAATTAAAATTACTTTTTGGAATGGGCACCTAGATTCAAATATTCTATTGTGACGTTCAAAAGTGCCTTTTTAATGGTCTAATCGTAATAAATGATTTGATTTTGACTTTATGGTTACGTTACCAACCTGACGCAAGCAGCACAATGGAAGATGATCTGTGCCTCGTTCTGTATGAGCGCGCGATCCTCGGCGGAGACCCCCAGGTGCTCAGACAAGATGTCTCCGGGGACCACCTGCAGCTTCTCGAACAGTTTCGGCGACTCAGCTTTCAGACGGTCGAATACCTGGAATAAATAAGTCATTTTTGTAAAAGTTGGTCGGTTGTTTTTGTTTGTTGGTTTGGTTGGTGGCTGGTGGTTGATGGCTCGTGGTTCGTGGCTCAAAACTTATGAGCAACTGTTACTATAATAATAATTTTAAAAAAACTGGCCATGTAATGCGAGTCGGACTCACTCACAAAGGGTTCCGTACCATTATTACAACATTAGACTATAATTATAACCTTTTTTTAAATATCGAGCAAAAAAAAACGGCAGAAAGTCACGTTTGTTGTATGGTAGCCCCCCTAAAAGCCCCCCCTATTTGCTGTTATAGAGGCAACCGAAATACATCATCTGTGAAAATTTCAACTGTCTAGCTATCACGGTTCTTGAGCTGGTGACAGACAGCCAGACACACAGACAGACGGACAGTGGAGTCTTAGTAATAGGGTCCCATTTTTACCCTTTGAGTACGGAATCCTAATAATACGGTGCGTATCCTATTATTAAACCAAATAAAAACACTTAAAATTAAATAAGTCAATTGTAATATTGGTTCCGCTACTCAATACTAGATGGCGCTACTTACTTTAAAACTCAACAAGTCATCCAATCGTTCTTTACTGCTGTGCCCTTTCTTCGGTCTCATAAGTAGATACATCTTCTTGATGTCAGGACAACACCTGAGGAACTTCTCCACCATCACTTTGCCCATAAAACCGGTCGCCCCGGTCATGAACAGCGTTTTACCAGCATAGTACTCCGCTATGCTCACAGAGGGCGCCATTTTCTGTGGAAAAGGAAAGAACATGGTTACTAACACTGTGAGGAAACCAAAGTACTATAAGTATTCGGGTATGGAGGAAACCATAAAACAGAACATCACATCTGTACCTATTCCTCGAAGGGTAGGTAGACCGTAGAAGAGAGCACACACATTTTGACAGTATTTTTTGGATTCTAAGTGAATAGTTTTATTTTTAGCCGCTAGAGGCGCCACCTCTACCTTTACGTTTCTTCTCCTCGCTAGAGTAAAGATTGTAAAAGACGATTTTCACAACATCTATGCAAGAGGTAAAATTAGTTTGTAAGTTTGTATGTAGGGGGATAACGTAGCTTCGTAATTGGCACAATAATGTTTGAAATCGGATGAGCAGTTTCGGAGATTACCCCCTACATACAAACAATTATTATTTTTATTACCTTTTCATATTTTTTTTTTTTTGTCTATTGATAGGCATACGTTTGACCACTACCTATCTCCCCTGATGGGAAGCGATGATGGAGCACGCTTGCCTAGAAGTAACCTATTCACTCTTGACTTAAAGACTCCCAGGTTGTAGCTATCAGGAAACACAGACTCAGGCAGGGAATTCCACTCCTTAGCAGTACGCACAATGAATGTATTCCCAAAACGTTTCGTGCGTGTCGGTGGGATGTCCACCATGTACCGGTGGCGCATCGCCGTACGTCTTGTGGTCCGATGATGGAACGGGCTCGGCGGAATTAAATTATGCAATTCTGTCGCACACTCCCCAAAATGCAACCGATAGAAAACCGACAGGCCAGCAACTCGGCGTCGATGCTCAAGACTTTGGAGCTTTGACTCGACGAGCCTATCATAATATTAGTATAGAAGCATACATCAAAATAACGGAAAGGCTACAATGTATAAAGATGTTAGATAGTTTTTTTTTCTGCCATCTTGTCAAATGGCAGAATTTTATTGGGAAGTACTTAATCCCCTCGTTTGCAGTCGCGGGAGGCATCTAGCTGAAATAAATAACTCTAGTTGCCATTTTAAAGGTGCTATACGAAATCTTTACAACCATAAATCTTATCTATTATCAAAGACTCTCAGATTGTGAAACAAAAGGCAAATAGACCCCACGGAACACTGAGTGTGAAACCAAAAAAGTTAATACAAATACAAAATCGAATACCTACAACGCGCTTCGTGCTGTACTGACACGAGTCGATATAGCACGAAACGCCGCATCGTTAAAAAAACAAATAAAAATAGTTTATATTAGTAAAAATATTTTAATGATAAAATATAACATTGATTACTAGCCCTATAATTTATTTTACCATTGGCATGCACTTTAAAAATAAATTATAATTGATTATTTATTAAAAATGTACATTTTAATCGACATTATTTATTCGAATCGGAATTTGTATTGTATAGATCTAGGCTTATTACTGAAAAAATAATATATTTGTACATCAATTTCATTGGTAGGACATAGAGCTCTGACTAAAATGTATACCTACATAAGACCTTTTGTAAGACCTGTGTTCACAAATAATGATTGATTGATTGATTAGAAATACAAATTCAAAAGCGAATACAATCACGAGATTGTAGGTATTCGTTTTTCAATTTGTATTCGCTTTTTCTTCCTTTTGGCTTTACTCTTAGTGTGAAGTTCAGGTCAGTCGGTCGGTCTATCTGCCTTTAGTTTCTTACTCTAAGCAAAGACTACAATAAATGTAGAATACCGTTCAGACCACAGATATAGATAGACCCTAGATAACACAAGTATCACGATCTGTATGAAAACCAAGCGTGCCATTTTTTGACTACCTATTATGAGGTCAGAATGTTTTCTTTTTCTTAAATTTGGTATTACCAGGTATTACTGAGGGTATTAGATTAAAAATAATTGTTTTTTTTTTAATTAATTACGCATAATATTAATCACAAAATGACTTACCGATGGAAGGAAACGTTTACTTTATTTTTTTACTTACGATTTTTGTACGTAAGCTAGGCACGAAACTAGGCACGCGAAGTGGTTGCTCTTGCGTTATCTAGGTCTATCTATATCTGTGGTTCAGACCACGGCTCAGACCTATGGTTAAGGCAATATTTAATTTGCGTAAAGGTAAATACTTACTGAATTTTAATTAACATTCTAAGAATGATTTAAGAAAAACTGGTCCTGGTCAATAATCAATATTGGCAAAACATAATTACTTATATTTATTATACATTATTTACATAAAATGGAGGCATGATTATTTTGTGTCACTGCTACATGACTTGCTATTTTAATGACTTAAGGGGCTATTAAACGACTTTTACAGATTTTACACTGACAATCACGTCAAAATGTGCAGTGTAAATGATTAGAAAAAAAATATATGTTAAACTAGAACACTCTCTTAATCACTTAGTAAGTGAATATATTTAATTATATTCATATTATATAGTTTAATTAATACGTGAAGTTGTGTCTGACGCGAACAAAACATTGACAATCACACAAAATCTACCAGGTATAATTAAACGAAACTTACACCATCTTACAAACAATTTTTTTATCTATCTTTTAGTATACGCCTTTTTTTAAATTTTGAAAGAATACTACTTTTATTTAATTTTTTCGAGTAAACTTTGAGAGTTTTGGACGCAAAACTGATGCAGAACGGACGCAGTCTGCGTCCAAAACTTTCAAAATTTAGTCGAAAAAATTTAATAAAAGTAGTATTCTTTCAAAATTAAAAAAAAGGCGTATACTAAAAGATAGATAATAAAATTGTCTGTAAGATAGTGTATGTTTCGGATAATTATACCTGGTAGATTTTGTGTGATTGTCAATGTTTTGTCCGCGTCAGACACAACTTCACGAGTTAATTAAACTATTTAATATGAACTAAATCAAAAATATTCACTTTCTATATGATTAAGAGAATGTTCTAGTTTAACATATATTTTTTTCAAATCATTTACACTGCACATTATTTTTGACGTGATTGTCAGTTTAAAATCTGTGTCGTTTAATTGCCCCTTAAGTTCTGCAAAATGAAACTATCTGTCGACGTAAAAATTTATCTCTGTTTTTGAAATATTTGTAATGATTTTCAACCGACTTCGTAATTAATTTGTATGATAAGAAGTAGGCACGGCTCGCAATTCACAAGTCGTTGTTGTTTTGTATTGGCACCGACTTACGAATTTAAATTTATTTTTAACTTCTTTTTGTATAAAAGTTTTGGAGATAGAGAGCTACAAGATAAACTTATAACTTAGTTGTCCATAGAGATACCCGAGTCATCATTGTATTAAAATTTTGAATCATTCAACGATTTTAGTAAATTCAATTATTCTAGTCAGGTAGTCAAGTCATGCGACGCTTGAACATTAAAAAACATAACATTTATTTAGAATTTGTATTTATTCAGTCAAAACTGCGTAAAACCTTTTAAGTATCTAAATACAGATGGTACTAGGACTATGATTCATTTACAAAGTCTTCCAGCACAATTCAGGTTCCCGCAAACACCTGGATCCCAAGGGAATGATAATGTACCCGCAAACAACTGGATCTCAAAGGAATGAGAATATTCCCGCAAACACTTGGATCCCAAGGGAATAATAATATTCCCGCACACTCCTGGATCCCAAGGGAATAAGAATATTCCCGCGAACACATGGATCTCAAAGGAATGAGAATGTTCCCGCAAACACCCAGATCCCAAGGGAATGAGAATGTTCCCGCAAACACCTGGATCCTAACAGAATGAGAATGTTCCCGGAAACACTTGGATCCCAAGGGAATAAGAATATTCCCGCAAACTCCTGGATCCCAATGGAATAAGAATGTTCCCCCAAACACCTGAAACCCAAGGGAATGAGAATATTCCCGCAAACACCTGGATCCCAAGGGAATTGGAATATTCCCACAAATACCTGGCTTGAATTTATCTTGCGGAAATGCATTCTCCAGGGAGACGTGATGATACTGAGTTGAATTTTCCCAACTACGTTAAGTTCGGCTTCAAGTCTGACCGGATGCAGCTGAATACCAGTATTTTTCATAACAACATTTCGGAGAGTGTGCTTTGGAATTGCACAATTTAATTCCCCCATCACCGTTCCATCATCGGACGAGCAGAGATACGGCGAAGCGTCACCGCTATATGGTTGAAGTTCCACGGTCTCGAACCAAGCGCTTTGACTCCACATTTATTGTGCGAACTGCCAGACTGTGGAATTCCTTGCCCGCCTCTCTGTTCCCTGATAAGTATAATCTGGGTATCTTCAAGGCACGAGTGAACCGGTTCATCTTAGGCAAGCGTGTTCCAACTTAGGCCGCATTATCACTTACGATCAGGTGAATTGCGGTCAAACGCAAGCCTATTAAAATTTAATAGTAACAAAAAAAAAATTACTACTGCCTATCTGACTTCCACAACCCTCCACTTTCTGGCTTCTGACTGCCCATAAAGTCTGTCAAAGATCTACGAATTTACGTTCTTTCTGAGGCACGGAGAGAACTCGGTATGAAATGGACGGTCACCCAACCACAGACCGGCCGCGGCAAGCGTACCCTTTTTTTACGAAAGCACTTGTACAGGGATAAGTGATCAGCTGTGTGAGAATAATGAGACCATTAACATTCGATCAGAATTATTAAACATGCATTGAAGGTTATGATTGTAACATAACTACACGTGTCGCAAGCAAGCCATTGATGTATTTAATTACTGGTAATTAATACAAACCGGCTTTGGCTATGAATTTGTTGGTCTACGGGTCACGTTGCTTGTTATAAGATGGAAGTAATAGTTAGTCCCGTGCGAATAGAACCCACCCATTTCATCCCGAGGTTTCCGGCGACTGGCACTGCAATAGGGTATTTTACTCTATACGATAAAAAATCTATAAACATGTTATTGAGACAGTTTAGGCATAAAGCAGTCGGAAAATGTAAGTTTTAGTTCATAAAATAACAAAACAAATTTTTAAATTCAATTCAAAGTTTTCAGTGTTTTTAATCTGTTATAGAACACCGTGAAATAGTAGCGGCCATGTTATTACGCCATACGGCTGTGTAAACAAAAAATTGTCAACTGTCAGTCAACCGATTGATTTGTATTTTTATTATTTTTGTAACTAACGTAATCTTTTCATTACACATATTACAAAATATGCTTTTAATTATTTTTAAATGATATACAATTATCATATTTAATATGAGCTCATTTGATACAAAACGAACTGACGTCATTTACGCTGAGCAATATGGCGTAAGAGGCGTTTTCGTCAAACTACGCGCAAAATTTGAAAATTTAAAATTTAGATGCATTTTTAAGGCACTTATCGATTGAATAAAAATTTTGTGTTTTTTTTGGTGGCATATTAGCACTACAGAATTTCATTGAGACACTTTTCAAAAATGGGTGTAATATCCTATTAACTCGGACTACAGTCCCCAATTGCCGGATCCATGAAATTTTAATATTCTTCTTCCAGCGACTGGGACCACGTCTAAATTGATTAGATAAATCTATTGTTCAAGTGGTCCGTGTGGTGTCGGACGTAAAGAATAGCACCATCCCATATCTTCTCGTGGGTGTCGTAAGAGGCGACTAAGGGACATACCAGAGAATTGGCAGCAGCGTTCTCTGTGCCTTTGTAACAACCATACTGCGATCGCCAATCCGCCTGCCAAGCGTGGGTATTATGGCAAAACCCCCCCTTGGGGAGGCCTATGTCCAGCAGTGGACGTCTTTAGGCTGAAATGATGATGATGATGATGATTGTTCAAGTCCAAAACAGTACAGTCAAACGAAAATATTTAAAAACCGGACAAGTGCGAGTCGGACTCGCCCACCGAGGGTTCCGTACATATTTGTAGGTACATATATTATCCATACTTCTATACTAATCCATACCAACCATCCATACTTTAATCTAATTAAAAAAAACTTAAAACATTTAAACGGCCGTATCTTTTTTTTTCACGTTAACATAGAGGGTTGATTTTTACAGCATCAAGGGACCGTAGAGTTGGGTATATGGTTTTAATTTCATTTAGAGTCCCGACTGCCCTGTTAGTCTCGTAGTCGACTGTTGATCGTTCGGTTCGAGTTCGTTTCTCAGGTCGGGCAAAGTGTTGTGGGGTTCTTCCAACAGGAATTTCTTAGTAGCAGCCCAGAATTTGGATGTTGGTGTAAAAGTTTTATAAATTTTATCGAAATTGATTCAGCACTTTTGGAAAAAAATCGACAGAAAGCAAAAAAAAATAAAAATACATAGATGATGTTTTAAGTTTCTCCAACCTTGTAAATTCAATCTCTGTTTTGACTGTGTTGCCGTTTCTTAATGGATTTGGGTGATAAGGAGGTACTAAAAAGCGAAAAATAAAAAGCTTTTTTTTACAAAAAAGACAACCGCCTTCAAAATCTAAAAAGTGAAAAATAACTTAAGCACAGAACACATTGACTTTAGTTTCGAAATTCGGTGGTTTTGTTCTGTTTGTTGTTTTGTATTGCCACCGACTTCCGAAACTAAAGTCTATGTGTGTTCTGTGCTAAAGTTATTTTTCACTTATTAGATTTTGAAGGCGGTTGTCTTTTTTGTAAAAAGCTTTTTATTTTATTTTATTTTATTTATTTGGAAGAACCAATAATTACACATTAAATGTTACAAAAAGAATAGAATATAGGAAGTTATACAAATGTGCAACCAACAACGTTCTTTTATTTTTTTTTTATTTTTTTTTTTGCGTATCTCCACAGATACGCAAAAAGACAAAGACAATGTTGATGAAGTGACATAATAGATAATTGCATGAAGTATAAGTCATAAATTACAGTTACTAATAAGGAACACTAAAGAATTAAATATTATTCGCATACATTCTCAATTGTGTCAAACCATATCTTTCTAAATTTTCCAACAGACAGTGCAAATAGATCCAAATTAGAGAAAAACTTATTAAAATTGTTTGTGAGGCGACGTAGAGGTGCCCGCAAGCCTGCATTCGTGCGACTAGGAGTGACGGCGAAAACAGGTCGATTGAAGAAACTAAAACGTCGTCTTTTGGTAAATTTTTGGGTATTTATTGATGTTTTCAAAAAATGCTGAATCAATGAATTTGGGACCACCCCTGAAGCATACCCTATCCATAAAAAAAGAATTTTCAAAATCGGGTTCATGTTTGCCGGAGAAATCGCGTAACAAATCGCGCACATACTTAATGCAAATTTTACGGTTTTCTCATGGATTCCATTGTCAGATCTGGACCAAATTAAAATGGGACCACACGGGAAGCACCAGCTTTCAAATTAAAAAAGAATCATCAAAATCGGTTCACCCAGTCCAAAGTTCTCAGGTAACAATCATAAAAAAACCGACTTCCGAAACTAATACTCTATTCCGCTGTAAGAGAAGCTCTGTTATTATTGAGCATCTCTAGCAGATGCGTGTAGACATGACATTATCCATAAAACGACATTATAGCAATGATAACACTGTTTATGTATAATTTGTATGGACATCACGTTCTTACCTTGGCAACCCACCAGACGGACAGACACTGAATACTAACTTAGTTGAAGTCGGGAAGTACATTGTTTTGATTTAACTCGGAATTATATTAGTCTTTGGAAAGGTCAAATGTATAATTCAAACCATACGTCTTATTGATTCTAAACTGTTGCTAAACTTACGTCATTTTGGCGTCTAGTTTAAATTTTTGAGAATTCTTTAGACAAAGAAATATGTATCCTTGATTCTTTATTTATTAAATCACTAGCTTCTGCCCGCGGCTTCGCCCGCGTTAAAAGAGCAATTATCCCAAGGGAACATATTACCGGGATAAAAAGTATCCTATATGTTAATCTAGGAAATGGTCTACCTATGTGCTAATTTTCATTCAAATCTCTTCAGCGGTTTACGCGTGATTCAGTAACAAACTTCCAAACGTCTTCACAAACTTTCGCATTTATAATATTAGTAGGATTCTTCAATTCTTCTCGATACAAAACTACCTTTTGGAAGGCAACTAGATTCAAATTGGGCCACCCCGTCCCATTCACCCGCTAGACGACTTGTGAAAAGCTATTTTTGACGTTTTAGTTTTTGAAGGTACATACTATAATATATGATTTTTATACAAGGTACATCGTATTCTCGTAATGTAAAAAAAATGCAAATTGTAAACATTATTTTTTTAAAAAGAGTATGTATGGAGTTTCTTGCCCATTCTTCTCCATACGAAACTACCATTTGAAATGGGCAACTAGATTCAAATTTTGCAATATTATGACGTTCAAAAGTGCCTTTAATGGTCTAATTGAAATAAATGATTTGACTTTGACTTTGAAGGCGGTTGTCTTTTTCAACCGACTTCAAAAAAGGAGGAGGTTATCAATTCGTCTGTATTTTTTTTTGTGTTTTTTACCTGATTTTTTGGACTCGGTGAACCGATTTTGATGATTCTTTTTTTTATTTGCAAGCTAGTGCTTCCCGTGTGGTCCCATTTTAATTTGGTCCAGTTCTGACAATGACATCCATGAGAAAACTGTATAAGTCTTAAATTTGCATTAAGTATGTGCGCGATTTGTTACGCTATTCTCTGTTCTGTGCTAAAGTTATTTTTCACTTTTTGAAGGCGGTTGTCTTTTTTTGTGAAAAGGTTTTTTTGTAAAAATGTTTTTTTATTACGTTTTTCGGTGCCTAATTCATAACATACAAATTAATTACGAAACGATGACACCAAACAAATTCAGGCATTCCTTATTTTGCCACCCTTAGGGTAATCGCGGGTAGGGGGTATTTACTACTACATTAGCTAAAACTGTTTGCATGCCTTAGATAAAGGTAGTTAGTATAAGGATCTTTCAAAACTGAACATCTATAACATGTACCTACTTTCAATGCAAATAAAGAACTATTCTATTCTATTCTAATATTTTTATATAATATGGGACGCCGATGAACTGCACGGATTCCTCCAAAACTGGTGGGAGGAAGCAAAGAATCGGGAAAGATGGAAGGCATGGAGGGAGGCCTTTGCCCAGGAGTGGGACAGAACAGGCTAACTAAAAAAAAAAAATGGGACCAACTTAGAGGTGTACACTTTCAATTAAAAAAAGATTCATCGAAACGAACTACACTGAAAAACGTTATGCGTGATCAAATAAAAAAGCAAAATGTACGTTTCAAATTGAGAACCCATTTTTTTTTAAGTAGGTTAAAAAGGAAGAACCGCCAATAACTACATACTTTAAAATATCTCATTTACTAAAATATTTAATTACTTAAAATAAATATGTATAGCACAATTTTTCCTATTTGCAGAACACTTAAATAGTGCTAGATATAACGTCTGTCTGTTTGTTCAAACGCGTCTCACATGCATAAATTAGTTTAAAAGACCGAATATACCTAGGTAGGTAACTCACATATACCTACATGGATGATAGATGATAAGCTAATATAGATATTGATCTAACTAGATATTAAATAGATATTTATTTAGACGACACGGTTGGCGCAGTGGCTGAGCGATCGACTGCTGCGCAGCGTGTTGCGGGTTCGTTCGATTCCCGCCCAGGGTAAACATTTTGTGTGATGAGCACTTCTGTTAGCCTTGTGTCTGTTTATCTATATATGTATGTATTTACAAAAAAAATAATGTATTTGTGGATGTATATCAGCTGTCTGACACCCATAGTACAGGGTCTCCCTAGTTTGGGGTCAGATGGCCGTGTGTGAAAATGTCCCCACATATAAAAAAAAAAAAAAAACTTATCACAACTTATCAAGCATTGCTATCCAACGTGGCAATGCCGCCAGTTTCTTGGGCACATTCCCAGTTGACGGCGATGTGGAAGAATTTTTTGTCGCCGTATTACGACGATATACGCCGGCGACCTTGAGCGACCAGAGAATCGTATGCGCTGCGTCCAAAACTCAAAGTTTAGTCGAAAAAATTAAATAACAGATAGTATTCTTTAAATGAAAAAAGACGTATACAAAAAGATAGATAATAAAATTGTCTGTAAGATAGTAAAAGTTTCGTTTAAATATTCCTGGTAGATTTTGACGTGATTGTCAGTTTAAAATCTGCAAAAGTCGCTTGTTAGCGATTAATAATCGTTTATTAATCAGAGTACATAATATCGTTTACATTTCCTTAAAATATATATACGTGAAAGGCCCGTAAAATTTTCTATAAACGAAATATAATTTACGATATTTTAACTTGTGGACTCCACACTTATAGGTTAAGCCTGTCTCGTGGAGTCCTTGAGAGGTTTTAACAGTTGGTTTGTAAGGTTTGCCATTTATTTCTATTGTGTAAAGTTTTGAAAAGCCAAGAGTAATAGGTAAATGATACAATACTTGGAAAAAAAAAAGAAAAAAAAAACCAGTAAGGTACCCAAGTAAGAACAGTCAACAAAGGTTAATTGTAGGAACAAAACCTTTTTAAATTAGTAGTTTAAATTATTTTTTAGTTTAACAGTTATAGGTTTTCCTTTTTTATTTTTATTCCTGTAAATACATTGTTCTATATATATAATAAATTAATATACTTATCACATATAATAGTATCTATATACTTAGTTTTTAGGCTTTTCGTGGAATAATTTAGGACTTAAAGCCCGTCGTCCGACACACGGTAGCTATAATAATGCTATAATATAATAATATATTTTCGCCCTTATTACGTCTGCGATCGTTGTTTGTTTCACATTTTTGAAATATATATTAATATGCCTTGCTATATCTGTCCACATATTTTAGTGACGTAGTAAAAATATATATTATAACTGCGTCTGATATATATCGTAATATGCCTTGCTATGAATTATATTAATACCTATATATTATAGCTACGTAAGCTAAAGTTCAATTTTGAAGACAAAGACGCGACTAAAAGCTAATAAATAAATATATGTAAAACGTGTGTTCCAAATTTTAAAAAAGCAATTGAAGTAAACAGGTCGACTTTCCAATTAACAGATACAATAGTTAAACAATGATAATCTGTCGGTACGGCTACTGCGCTGCGTGTCGCGGGTTCGAATTCCGCACGGGTCTGGCTGTTTGTGTATGTGAGAAAATGTTTGTAAACGAACCCACGATATGGGGAGAAATCCTAGTGTGGGGCATTATGGCTCCTAAAGTCATGTCAACAGTCAAGCGACTTCTATTCCGAGCAATCAAGCTAAGTCCTCTATTGCTAAAAAAAGCGATTGTCAATTAAATAGTGGAGTGAACAACGCAATTCATGTGCATCTGTTAGAATTCTACAGTTATTCTAGGAATATTTTCTCACAATAACTATTAGTTTTATACACCGACCATCTTATGGAAATTACCTCAAGTCTTTAACCTGGATTTTCCGCCATGACTAACATACTACGGTCTGCGTACTAGGCTTGTAATTTGATGACAAATCATTAAAACAATGATCTGTTATTAAACCATTCACGGCCGGTTTCTTGATCGTATTGCTTCGTTAAAACACGATCCACATACCGACTGCGGCAAGCGTAGCTTACCTTTGACCGATCGATCTGGCCGGGTTTTACCCAGCCACGTCAAAAAAAAGTCATAAGTCAAATCATTTATTTCAATTAGACCATTATAGGCAGTTTTGAACGTCATATTGTAAAATTTGAATCCAGTTGCCCATTCCAAATTGTAGTTTCGTATGGAGAAGAATGGGCAAGAAACTCCATACATACTCTTTTAAAAAGAATATTGTTTACAATTTGCATTTACAAGAATTATAATATATTCGGTTACGTGAATACGATGTACCTTATATAAAAATCATATATTATAGTATGCACAAAGCAATACAAGTTAAGAAATGACAGCAAATGATGTACAGGCACATAGTGTTTACATAATTACAATTAATAATACAGTAGACGACCACTCCTTCTAATCCAACAAACAATGAATAGTGTGTGAGCCAGAGTAATCTATTAAGTACACTAAATAATACAATTATAATTATATAATACAAGTACAAATACATTTACACGATAAATTTAACTAAGGTACTGTTTCTTTTTTCATAAAAAAAATTAAGGGACTTTTCCGCGTAGCGTATGACAGTCCCATCGTAACCTAAACCTGTAATATACCCTAAACTAAATGATCTGGGCCATAAATTGTAACATGTTTCTTGCACGGTCACAATTCGGATTACTTAAAATTCGGTGAAAGGTGCCTAACTCAGTCTTGTTCAAATTCAAAGTCCTGAGTATATTTCCTCTTATTGAATCATATCGGACACGTTCCATCAGCAAGTGGTGTAGATCTTCAACCACTCCACCACCACACCACTCTCACAGTTGGGTGATGATAATATTTTCTTCACCATATAGCTAATGTGTCCGGATCTGAGTCTGTGAGCTACAAGTAATTTCCTACTACAACTACAATTAATAAACCAGAGCACACGACTGACATTGGATGGTTTTGTACCATATTCCTTTTTCTAATGAACGTTTATTAAAGTATTCTTTAAAATAATTAGAACACATATTTTTAAATTTAGGCAGAAATTCAGAGTAATCTAATATAATACTAATTTCCTTTCCATTCTTTACCGCGTATTTGGCTAAAATGTCTATGATAACTTTGACAAATATTTCCTTGTCTTACTGACAATGGTGTAATATGTATTTACGTCATCAATATTAAAGACAATACATTTAGTCATCGGTCAGAACTGGAGGTGTGTCATATAATATTGAACATTTATGAATGTTATTGCAAAACGAAGCTCGCGCAATGGCGATTAAAAAAATTTAGGAAGACGGCCTTCAGATTCGCGTTAACTTTCGCAATTGAACTCTTACGAATATTGCCGAACACAAGACCTTATACAACATGCTTTTTACATACAAAGTTAGTGAACAGACGCCAAGACATCAAACCATACAAAACTGTCAAAACCCAATTGAAAATCAACCTTCCTTCCTTTTGTGATAAAGTTGATGTGCTGGTCTCTCGGTCTACCAATACGAAACGACAGCAGTTTAACAAGTTTGCTTAGGTATAACTTTTTCGTTCTTCAAACTAACGTTTGGAACGAGCTTCAACTTTCTGACAAAGTGACCGACTCCTTGACAATTCAAGCAATTTTATTGAAATAGATGCTTCGACTTTGACATTTTTAGTAATTAAATCCGATATTGTTTCACTTTTATGCAGGATGGATGAACTGGCGACAGGAACAACTTGTGACCCACGGATGCCCCTCAAGTTAAAGAGGAAAATCTACAAGTCCGTGATAAGGTATGAATATAAGTGTGGATAGATGGAGAGGGAGGGGCAGGCCAAAGAAAATATTGACGGATTGTGCGAAGAATGATATGAATGAAACGGGAGTCAGTAAAACCATGACGTTGGACAGGACGGAATGGAAGAAGAAAACAGGATAAAGGCAGGAAGATGATGATGATGAGAATTGAATCGAGTTGCCTCTTCCAAAAGGTATAGTTTCATATGAAGAAGAATGGGCAAGAAACTCCAATCGTTGCGTCGTAATTCGTCTTGATGTAAACTAAACTTTAGCACATTATAGATTGAGAACAACGGATTAACTCACTGTGTTGTCGGGTGACTAGTTTCAATGGCATACGGCCACCTTTTTCGAGGAGTACTACAGGATGACACACCGCCCGTCGCGTTCCTGCGGACACACAACCACCCGACAACACAGTGAGTTAATCCGTTGTTCTCAATCTATAATGTGTAACAATACTCACGTTTCGTTTAATGAAAAAACTTTAGCACATAAATAATACGGAATATTTTGCTGAAGTTGTTTGCCTAACCTCAAGCAAGATTAGCGTTCGCGCGTGTCAACACAGTTAGGTAGGCGTGAACGTGGTGAGGTTACAGTGATAACAAAGACGACCTAGTGTGAGTCAGTCAGGAAGTAGAAAAGTTCAAGGTGAAAGTGAATCGCAGTTTAAAATATTACTGTTGATTTTGTTTTAAACATTCGTTTGAAGACTTGGCCACATCGTATCGGGTGTGTGGCAGATGTTAGATGCTGTGCTCATATTTATATGAATATACACATCAATGTTCTTATCAAAAATGCATTCATCTAGGCTTTTTTATTCAGTTAGGCATTTCGCAAGTCAACCTAGGAGATTGTACGTTGCTTAACCGGACTTGCCTGTGGTGCTCTAAAAGTGAATTTAAGGCTTCCAGCCAGGGCAAGAATCTTACAAACTAAGAGACTACACGCTAAGGGCATCCTCTGTGGGATACGGGCTTAGGGCGTTGCTGAGAGAGGGCAGCCGGACAGGCTGAGTCGGATCTCGATTATTTAGGGATGGATTTAAAGCTACAGACTCAGCAGCGTGTGCTGGCATGAACCAAGCCAACTTACCTTGTAGTTAGCTAAAGTATTACGATACCTAAGTATCAAAACACAACACTTATGCATGGTCACGTGGTGAGTGATGAAACGACACCCATTAAACGGTGGGAATTACAAATTACATTCATATTACTTATAGACGGACCTCGCTTGTTGCACTCTACTTAAGAATACAGATTATTTAGTGGTGTTTCTTCAGTTTCACGAGACCAACTCGTGCTGTGGCGACGAAGATCATCTGGGAGTACCAAGGGATTGTAAATCTCTCATATTTCGTTGGTATAATTATGATCCTGCGCTTAAATACTACAGATTTTTTAAATTGGTTGCCGAATAGGTCAATGCAACGCTGTTAATTTGCCGAGTATGGCTACGTAATAATCTATGGATTCCGTACCTACACAATCAGATATACTTAAGGAGGATAGAAGAAAGTAGTTTTTTTAATCTTTTCATGTACGGAGAGACGGTAGATGGGGCAGACACGCTTTAGAGTTGAGACCGCGTTTGGGCAAGCGTAGTGTGGGGCGCCCTGCGGCAAGATGGACCGACGATTTGAAGAAAGTGGCTGGCAGCGGATGGATGCGGGCTGCCCAAGACCGGGTTGGTTGGCGATCTCTGGGGGAGGCCTACGTTTAGCAGTGGACGACAATACGCTGATATAACGAAGATGATCTACAGAACCCTCATGTGCAAGTAGGTACGGCTTGCACTTGGGCCTTTTTTGCAATTTTTGGTGAGCGTTTAATAAACTGTAGCTTTTTAAAAGAATACTCATGAAGTTTCTTGTTCGTTCTACTCTATAGGAATCTACTGTTTTGAACGAGCAACTTGCTTCAACTTTCTGACTAACTCCTTGACAATTCAAAAGTACCTGTATTAGTATATTTGAAATAAATAGCGTAAGTTTAAGCGTTTTTCTCCATTCCCACTAGCAAGAGGCATTGCCTTTCAACTTGGCAATGCCGCCAGTTTCTATTTTGTTTTAGTAATTGTCATAGATTTTGCAATGGACTTCCGGTCCCTAATTCGTCTGTTGATAATAAAATATGGCATACAACACTCAAGGATACCGTAGCTTCCTATTACCAAAAATGTACATAATCGAACCAGCAGTTACGTAGATTGATTAGAACAACCACAAACTTGACTTTAATTTTCTATTATGTAATGAATTGATATTTGCTTTGTTCTGTTTGTTCTTTTGTATCGCCACCGACTTCCAAAACGAAAGTTGTGTGTTCTGTGCTAAAGTTATTTTACACTTTTTAGATTTTGAAGGCGGTTGTCTTTTTCGTTAAAACCTTTTAATGTTTCGCTTTTTAGTACCTGCTTATCATCCAAATCCATTAAGAATCGACAACACAGTCAAAACAGATATTGAAAGTACAAGGTTGGAAAAACTTAAAACATCATCTTTTCTGAGCACAGTAATTAATTCAATAATTACAGATTCTTATATACGATGTCTATGATATAATGATCACAAGAAATGATCTGTGAGTGAACCAAATAGCTTTTCTTACAAGTTTGTTCTTATTCACACAGAATGTAATCAGGCCGTGAGACAGAAATATTCTTAACATCATGACGGTTCTGAGCGAAGGGGACTGGCAGTAGTGTCGGTGATACCTGGATCTCTCTTCGGTCGTATCGGATGAATCAATTAAAAAACCTTTTTTTTTTTGTTGACTGGATTTCGTTGGCAGATATCTGACGTGATAAGGAGTAACTTAGGCTAGTTTTATTTTAGAAAAAGTCGGGTCCCGTACTAAAAAAATTATCTCGCTGAGAACCGGCAATCACGCGTACACAGTCGCGGCCATCAGTTAGTTTAGATATAGGTAGACTTAGTTGGCCCACTTCCGTGGGTGTCGTAGAAAGTGACAGAGAGATATTGACCAGAGGATGGGCAGCAGCGTCCTTCTGAGTACCTACCACAACACCTATTGCGATCGCCAACATGCATCGGACAAGCATGACGATTACGGCTGAACCCTCCCTTGGGGGAGACCTATGCCCAGCAGTGGGCGTCTAAAGGTTGACATGATGATGATGATACTAAGTTGTCGTAACACATTTGGTAGGTAGATTGAATAAATTGAATTATTGAGACATTGACTTGGCTCGATTTGATGATAGAAATAAGCCCAATCGCCAGTAGGTACTTAAGTGTGTATAATTTTTAAAAAAATACTAACATAATTGTTTATATTCCTTGAGGAGCTCGTGGCTAAGTTAAAGCCGTACAGGGGTGTGATTCTGTAAGACCTCATTCTAAACTTCGAGCCGCTGTGAGTTTCTTGATTGGCATTCTAAAAACTCGGTTGATAATTCGAATTTACACTAGCGCCACCCTTACGAGCGTGTCAGCGAGTTGAACTAAATTGACAGGGAGATTTTGACAGATACAGTATGAGATGACGTAAGAAGTGGCATTCTGTTAGGTAATTTCCCCGTCACTTCGCACTCGAACCCGATTCAAAGTGTTAAATATATCAAGGTCATTTTGAACCTTATGCGAAGTGAGAGTGAATAGCGATGTGAGATGCGAGTTATTGTTTGAATTTTATAGAATCGACCTACAGATCGATCAGTCAAAGGTTAAGCTACGCTAGCCGCGGTCGGTCTGTGGATGGGTGACCATCCCTTTCATATTTATTTATTTATTATTTATTTATACTTCATGCACAAACGTACAAAGGCGGACTTAATGCCTTAGGCATTCTCTACCAGTCAACCAAGGGTGGTGAAGAGATAACAAGGCAGGTGCATTACAAAAAGTAATATTTAAAAAGTGAAAAAAGATATATTTATATATATATAAAAACTACACATACATAATAATATTATGGAATATATATACCCCGAAATACACAATACATACTCATAATATATATATATATATATATATATATTATATTAATAAAAGAAAAGAGGTTTATGAGACGACTCTGCTCATTTGTGCTGAAAATAAATTCGCAATTTCCGCTTAAATGCATACAGACTGGTGGCCGTCCTGATATCGAGAGGAAGCGCATTCCAGAGAAGAATGACCTGGATATGAAAAGAAGAATGAACAAAGTCAGAAGTATGAGAAGGGCAAAGTAACAGAAGGTTATTAGAAGACCGCAGGTTCTTAGCATGTGAGGAACATAGATATTGAAAGTGTGAGACTAGATAAGAAGGAGGGGAGAGAGAGTTGAGCAGGGAGAACAATGTTGTCAATGCACGCATACTTCTTCTCTGTCGAATGGGCAACCATTTTAACTTAGACCTGTAGCTTGAGACATGGTCGTATTTCCTCAAGTTAAAGATAAACCTGATGCAGTTATTGAGAACCCTATCCAGCTTATCCAGCAAAACCGCATTCAAGTCAAAGTAGCACACGTCACCATAGTCGATTATAGGGAAAATAAAAGTCTGCAACAGCATAGTCTTCGTCTTCGCAGGCAAAAAGTTCCTCAGACCGAGTTCATACCGAGTTCCAAAGCACGTAAAGCCGTTGGTCCCGGCTGTCATTTGTAGATCTTTGACAGTCGTTATGGGTAGTCAGAAGCCAGAAAGACCAAGAGGTATCGTGTTACCTAGTAACTGGGTTGTGGATGTCCGATAGGCAGTCGCTCCATGTAAAAAACTGGTATTCAGCTGCATCCGGTTAGACTGGAAGCCGACCCCAATATACTTGGGAAAAGGCAGAGATGATTATGATTATTGATAGGTATTCCTAATTGATTCACGGATATGAATAATCTTAATATGCATATTACACACACCACGGCATAGGTAATTACTGTGTTCATTAATATTATATTAGTTATGTCGGAGGTACCCACTTGTGTATGCATTACGTAAGGTATAATGCTAGAATTTTTCCAACATAAATAAGTTGTTATAAATGTTGGAAATATTGTTGTTGTTTCAACATTAGCTAGGAATAAAAATTATGTACGATCTCTGACAAAAGTCTTTTAACACAGGTGAAATTATCGAAGTAATGTCTCTTTTAATTTTTTATTATTCTTTTTAGGGTTCCGAAATAAAAAACTGATCCCTTATAGAATCACTCGTCCGTCTGTCACAGCCAATTTGCTCCGAATCTACTGGACCAAATCAGGTGAAATTTGGTAGGATGGTGTAATCCTATGACCCAAACACAAATGTGCAAAGTAAAATTTTTTTTTTTTTTTTTAATAACGGTCATTTTTCACATTTGTGGGATGAGCACTTGTGTTTGCCTTGTGTCTGGGTGTAGTTTATCTATATATGTATGTATTTACAAAAAAAAAAATGTATTTGTGTATGTATACCAGCCTGTCTATCAGTCTGACACCCATAGTACAGGGTCTCCCTAGTTTGGGGTCAGATGGTCGTGTGTGAAAATGTCCCCACATATTATTATTATTATTATTACTATTATTATTTTCGGGAGACAAATTAGGAAATTTAAAAAAAAGTTTAGCAAACCTTACTGTGTCATAATTATATCAAATGAAATGACTCGTTATGAGGATCTCAAATATATATTTTTGTTATTATTGTGAAATAAATAGTTTTAATTTTATTCATGAAAGAAGACGAAAATTGACCATTCCTCCCACCCCTGATCTCCGAAACTATTGAGCCTAAAATTTTGAAAAAAATACAAAATATAGTTCATTGCTTGTAGATTACAGGAAAACCTATAAGAATTCTATCAATTAGCATTGTACGGAACCCTCTCCACTCGCACTTGGCCGGTTTTTTTTTAATTAAGGACGCTGTGTTTGTTGTTGAAGCCAACCCGAACTGTGATATATTTGCGAATGAGTTTAAAATTGTAATGTGCGTATGTCCAAGCTTCTGCGAAAGCATGACGATTCATTTTGTGTATGGGTATAATATAAAATAATAATAATAATAATATTTGGGGACATTTTCACACACGGCCATCTGACCCCAAACTAGGGAGACCCTGTACTATGGGTGTCAGACAGCTGATATACATACACAAATACATTTTTTTTGTAAATACATACATATATAGATAAACAACACCCAGACACAAGGCAAACACAAGTGCTCATCACACAAATGTTTACCCTGGGCGGGAATCGAACCCGCAACACGCTGCGTCACTTTCTTTTTCGTTTTTGCATTATTTTTGTACTTTTATACTTCTTTAAACTGGTCCGTATGGTGTCGGACGAAAAGAATAGCACCATCCCATATCTTTCCGTGGGTGTCGTAAGAGGCGACTAAGGGACTTACCAGAGAATGGGCAACAGCGTTCTCTGTGCCTTTGTAACAACCATACTGCGATCGCCAACCCGCCTGCCAAGCGTGGCGATTATGGCAAAACCCCCCCATTCTGGGGGGAGGCCTATGTCCAGCAGTGGACGTCTTTCGGCTGAAATGATGATGATGATGATGAAACTGGTATGTTAGCGTAATTGGCTCATCGAAGCCGTGTTTGCATAAAAAAAAAATAGTTTATTTCTCACCATGAAAAATTACACTAGAGGTACATGAGTAATAATATTTCTAATTTTCTGTGGTGGTTTATATAAATGCACAGAGTATTGACTAAACCCCCTGAACTAGGCGTGAGCCTGTATCTCAGGGGATATGGATTACATGATATATTTGTACATTTTAGGACAATTGTGTGTCACTGCTATATAAGTAGGGTACCATTACCAGTGCGTGAGTTTATTGGTGAGCTTACTGGTAAGGTGTGGATGTGTGTTAATATGTCTGTAATTGAGTGAGTAATGTCAGAGTGAGTATGTGGAGGTGTTAGGGTGTATTTGTGAGTGTGTGTGGTGTAGTGAGTGAGGAGAGTGTTATGTGTTACTGAGAAAGATAGGATTATACCTCAGGTGTCACTAGGTTTTCGGCATAAATAAAAAAATTATGGTGGTTTCTTTCCTAGACGAACTCTTTCACAAAGACCTCTACTACTACTTACACACACACACACACACGTAACACTAGTAACACGTGTAACCACCTCATCAGAACTTGTTTATCAATTTCCACATAAGTTGTGATTAAAAAGTAGGCCAATGTCTTGAGATTTGCTTTTGTATTCGTTAAATCATTGTTGGGCAACTCGAAGTGGTCGGGTGTAAACCGCGCCTACTCGAACTGTGCTCTAGGCGACGGAATCAATGCCTGTCATAACTGATGTTGGTTCACGGCTAATTATTTAGTATTAAATGTAAAAAAAAACTAAATAATAATAATAATAATATGTGGGGACATTTTCACACACGGCCATCTGACCCCAAACTAGGGAGACCCTGTACTATGGGTGCCAGACAGCTGATATACATACACAAATACATTTTTTTTTTGTAAATACATACATATATAGATAAACAACACCCAGACACAAGGCAAACACAAATGCTCATCACACAAATGTTTACCCTGGGCGGGAATCGAACCCGCAACACGCTGCGCAGCAGTCAATCGCTCAGCCACTGCGCCAACCGTGTCGTGCATCAGATTTACTTTACCAAATGTCAAAAGTAGTGACTGTGACATAGTATTGATCAAAGAGAAGCTGGAATTCGTGGATGAAACTGTTTTCCTGGGCGCTGTCTGTAAAAACTTGGGGTCGTCGCAACATGTCATCATCTTCCATTTCGTCCTGTCAACCGACATGAAAGCATGACAACTGACAGGACGGAATGGAAGATGGAGGATGTGTGGAACGACCTTACCTAGTTTGATGGGCAGCATAGTTAAGTGGTGTTTCATAGTTTTGATAACATGGATCTAATCAATAGAAAAATAATATACACAAATCTTAAAATCTAAATAATAAAGGACACGTGCCCAACAGGCTGGCAGCATTGCTACACTGTACGGCAATGCTGTTTCTTTGACCCAAGAATATACCAGTCTTCAGGTCACATGAAGAGTCAACCAGCCGCTTGGCGATGACTCGAAATACAATATGGGCACTCGGACCCCATGGTACTAGTTTCCACCTCAAACGGTTCCAATATATAGCTTCCAAGAAGGCTATAATATTTGCGCCGTTTGAGGTTTTCGGCACCTGCAGCAGCCAGCCTAGCACAACACGTTGTGCTAGGAAGATGAGATGGCGCAAGGGTGTCGACACATGTTGCGTCCCACACCAAAGACCTACCCAATATTCAGGGCATTATGGTCAACCCATCTGATCTCTTCCCATCGTCGCAGCATAGTTCACATATTGTGATCTTTTTGGCGTGTTTATTTGTTTTGCGTTCGACCACAAAAAAACCAGGACAGCCATTCTTTCTCAAATTATATAGACAAGGTGTATAATCATACAGTTTTTGATGGCAAGAGGTGGCAATAAAGAGTTCTTTTTACAATAAAAAAACAATAATGAAGGCATTTGAAGTGTAATAACAATTAAAATACATTTTTTTGAATATTTTTTAAGTTACACAAAATTGACGTCTGTTTTTCTTCCTAGCTAATGCTGTACTATTGTTTTCATGCAATTTTTCCGGAGACCTAGGCGTAGGTGTATAGTACCGTACCTACATCCTTATTTTGTGTGATTTTTTGGGGACAAATCTAGGTTACAATTGAGTGATTCGGGAAATCCTGAGAAAAACTGTGCCAGGTCTGGGCATTGAACCTAAGATCCCATGCTCAGTAGTCCGACTTCGACAACTCATGTCACTGCAGGGATTCAGCAGAATACCAGCATCAGGTGAGCAGGTCACATGCTGAGCTGAACTCCCATTTGGTGCAACCTTGAGACGCACACCGCACTTTGTCTAATCCCTATTTGATTTGAATTTTTGTGTTGTGATAATATGTCTTTTTTTGTGCACCTAATAAATATTTTATCTATCTATCTAACTAGACCAGTGGTGGGCAAACTTTCTTAATGGGGGGCCAAAAAGTTTAAAAAGATTCAGAGGAGGGCCAGAATTATAGGAAAAATGCATTTTGTGTTGAAACTTTTAATCATATAAAAACATTACGGCATTACACACTTGTACAAATGTTAAAAATTACAATTTAACTTTCATTCGAAGGCATTTCATGGTAGGCATGTGAGACATATGAAATTGCAGCAGCGCGAAAAGGTGTTCATCAGTAAGTCGGTTTCTGATTGAGTTTTTCCGCAATTTCATGGTGGACAAAGTCTGTTCGCAACTTCGCACACTTACGACGACGCAAATATCGCCATACTTTCTCTCTATTCATGTCGAAGGACCGTCGGCGGGCCGGATTAAATGCTTTCGCGGGCCGGAGCTGGCCTACGGGCCGTACTTTGCCCATCACTGAACTAGACCAACGAAGGTGTACTTAGTCCGTAAAATTTGGCGTCGCTAAGTCACAGATGATATAATACTGCTAAATGT
This sequence comes from Charanyca ferruginea, assembly GCA_947361185.1. Lineage (NCBI taxonomy): Eukaryota > Metazoa > Arthropoda > Insecta > Lepidoptera > Noctuidae > Charanyca > Charanyca ferruginea. The sequence goes on from OX376085.1 coordinate 14,108,331, forward strand.
AAGTTTACACCCGTCACATTTCACTTCGCATTCATGATGATTTTGTAATACTTAGCAGGTTGTGTATTTATTATTAGAGTTCACAAATGTCCGACAAATGAAGACGTGCCCAAACCCGCCATCGTCGGTTGTGACCGACAAGAAAACGTTAAACGGAACAATTTAAGTACAAAATAAATATACTAAATAAAGATTTGTGTTTATTTTTCCTATTATTTAAAACCACATTCATGAAATATTATATGAAGGCACAAAGATAATAAGGATGAAAACGAATTCAAGCAAAATTTTAAGGAGTGACTCAGACCACGATCCTGTCCCCCTAGCCAAGTTACAAACGTTTCGTATCGTTTCTCTTTCTACAATAATTAACGCCTCGTCGTAATCCATTTTTGACTTTCGATCACGTGACTTATCGTTGAGATGACGTCATTCTCATACATTTAAAGAATTTAAAGAATTTATTAAGCACAAGCTTACAGAATTAGTAAGCACAAAATAAATCTAAAAAAAAACAAAGATTGGCTTATAGAGCAGAATTTGTGCTGTGTGCTATGGAGTAGCCCTAGACCCCACACTAGGATACCCTGTGTCGTCGGGGTCTAGTATCCTCGTAATTGGTGAGTCATAAAGTGATTTGATTAGTTTTCTATTAGCGTTATCGATTGTAGATTGTCAATTTGGGTAATATGGCTAGGGAACAACTTTCATTATGGAGCCAACTCAAACAGCGCGAAAAAAAGAACAGCTGTTCTATACAGAAGTGCAATAGGTACTCGGCCAAAATGTATGGAAAAGCTGTTTTTTTTCGCGCCGTTTGAGTTGGCTCTGTAATGAAAGTTGTTCAGGTTCGTGTTCTGAATCACTTCTTAAAAATTTGCTATTGAATTAAATTTCACCTGTATATCTGTTACTGTAAAACCCCAATTATAGGTTAATCTTAGGTTTTACCAATAAATCTTAGGATTTACCAACACGAGTTGGTAAATGTAATATTTATATAGGAACAATTTTATCGGGTTTTACCATTACAATTTAGTACATGCTAGGTTTTACCAGTGACGGTTGGTAAATGTTGGTTTTGAGAATAAAGCAATGAGTACGACGTCAGGGGCACCCAGAGGTTCGGTACGGTTAGGTTCGTTGAAACCTAAAAAGACAGGAATAGGAGCCCCTTGCAGTGGGGCTCCGTCGACCTGGCGTCGACCATCTTTGTGGCAATTTTCGTTACCGTTGCAGACAGTCGTCAATTGTTATTTTCCCCTCAATGCAGCTTCTTACTAATTGGTTTCGACTCTTTATCATTTTGCTATTATTCTGACAAAAGCGAAATCTGACCAAAACTCCGTTATCTGACATGTTTATTTCAACATTTACCGTGTCTTTGCGGCAAATACTAAGATGTACCAAGTGGATGGTGGTAAAAGTTCGAAATAAATGATGATCATAGAACGGTTCGGACTTTTACCATTAAGAGTTGGTAAATCTTAGGTTTTACTGGAAAATCTTAGGATTTACCGTAGTCCAGGCTTTTACAGTAACATATCAATTAGTTACGCATATTTTCTGTCTCGGACGTTTATTTTAAGTACTTATTTGTTTTATACAATATAATTATGTATCCACTTGTTGTAGTCTTAGGTCTTGTTCACAGAGTAATATAATATACCTATACAGCATAAACTATTTTGTAATGTGCGTCACTATCTCGTGAATTTAAAATGGTTTTTCTTTCTTCTTTCTTTCTTTCTTATTTTCTTTCAGTTATTTGTTATTTCCCTATTTTTATTTGTAGGTATTTGCGGTGAATAGTGGGTTGGCGTGGAGGGTACGCGCGTGGGTTTAAGCTCTGACGTAGATTTGACTATTTTCTCCTAATAGGGTTCACGTGGCGTTTGTGAACGAAGCGATTGCACGGGCGCTTTTTAAACGCGCGTTAAAAACGTCAGTAACAACCGCTTTGTAGAGTTCATTGTTATTATCTAGAAGATATTTCATTTAAATTATTATTATTCATAGAATTGTAATTGAAGTAATTCACACATCCTCTCACACACACTATGTTATTTAGCAAAAAATAATCCTTATAATGAAGCCTTTCGATCGATATGATAAAGCTACAGGGTGATTATTTTTCTCGTGTAACGAGTTCGATTCTCGGTTCAACCATGTAATGATTTAAATATCTATGAATGCAGTTTCAATTGTTTTTTAAATTCAAATAAAGTCTTCTTTCAGTAAAATGTTCCGTCTACAATATTGAAGGTACTTTCCCTCCATGTGTCCTATTAATAAAAAGTCGTACGACTAATCGCACGTTTGTACACGCGTTTTATTTGACACTAATGAATCATGTTACCCGTTAATCGTTACGATATATCTATGGTTACGATGTAGTCATGATAATATTAGGTAACGCATTTGACCGTCAAAATGTATTTCTTCACACATTTTACATTTGCATAATTGATTTTGATAAAGAGCTCTTTGGCTAAGCCGTTGTAAGTATTCGGTGAGTGTACGGTTTTAAGTTCGATGTCGGTGATGGAAAAGGTAAAAAAGAATGTTAAATTGACTGATGCTACCGACGCGACGGGACGGGGGTCGATTCCTAATTGAAGTAATTTTAGGTATTTTTATTGGGAAAATAAACAATTTATTGTACATTATTTCTTACATCTAGGTAAATAATATAGAATGGGCTAACGTACAATCCACTACGTTTACACATATTACAATAAGAAAGAGATGTGTACATGCTGAGGCTATTTAAAACTCTATTATAATTGGCATGAAACAGAATAAAAAAAATCATAATAATTTTTATTGAACACTAGCTGACCCGACAGACGTTGTCCTGTCCCTATCTACCTACTTGCCTGCCTATTTACTTACCCTACACCTACCCTGCACCTACCCTACACCTACTCTACACCTACCCTACACCTACCCTACACCTACCCTACACCTACCCTACACCTACCCTACACCTACTCTACACCTACCCTACACTTACCCTACAAAAGTTTTTTTATTTTTGTCAGGCAATTTTTTAAATTTAAAAAACCATCCTCGTACCTACTTCAAGGAATATTATAAAAAAAGAATAAGCCAAATCGGTCCAGCCACTTTTGTGATTTGCGCTTAGCAACATAATTTAGCGATTCATTTTTATTTATAAGATAATTATCTTCCTAGCCAATAATATTATTATTTATTTATTTATTTACACTTCATGCACAAAGGCAATACACACGTATTGCCTTTAGTCTGCGTCACGCATGGCGACGAGTGATACGCTTTGTTAAAGCAGCTAAAAAAATAAAAAATAATGCTATTTTGTGTATTTAGAAAGTGTAACAATTATGATACCAAATTTATTAAAGCACAAGGCATCTCATACCACGTGTAACTACGCAATATACATTGATTTATTTATATATTTCAATTATTTTCCTAATATTCTTATATTTGGAGGTTAGAAAAAAGAAAGAAATGGAAATACATTTTTTCACGCGAGTAAGACAAGGACGCGTTCACTCCGGACATAGAATAATAGTACAGATGCGATATCGTAGGCAGTAAAGTCATTGTTTTATACTTAATTAACAAGTCCGTGATAAGACCTGTCGTACTGTATGGATCGGAATGTTGGGCCGTGAAGAAGATGGATGAAAAAAGATTGCACGTAGCGGAGATGAGAATGTTGAGATGGATGTGTGGAGTTACCAGAATGGATAAGGTGAGAAATGAATATATTAGAGGAAGTTTGAAAGTGGCGCCAGTGACAGAAAAGTTGAAAGGGAATCGTTTGTATTGGTATGGGCATGTGAAGAAAAGAGACGTAACTCATATGACAAAAAGAGTTATGAATATTAGTTTGGATGGATGGAGAGGGAGAGGAAGGCCAAAGAAAAGATGGGTGGATTGTGTGAAGAATGATATGAATGAAAAGGGAGTCAGTGAAAGCATGACGTTGGACAGGACGGAATGGAAGAAGAAAACATGTGGCGCCGACCACAAGTAAGTAAGTAACTGATGCAGAACGGACGCAGTTTGCGTCCAAAACTTTCAAAATTTAGTCGAAAAAATTAAATAAAAGTAGTATTCTTTCAAAATTTAAAAAAAGGCGTATATTAAAAGATAGATAATAAAATTGTCTGTAAGATGGTGTAAGTTTCGTTTAATTATACCTGGTAGATTTTGTGTGATTGTCAATGTTTTGTCCGCGTCAGACACAACTTCACGAGTTAATTAAACTATTTAATATGAACTTAATCAGAAATATTCACTTTCTAAATGATTAAGAGAATGTTTTAGTTTAACATATATTTTTTTCAAATCATTTACACTGCACATTTTGACGTGATTGTCAGTTTAAAATCTGTAAAAGTCGTTTAATAGCCCCTTAAATTATGTAATAACGATTTTTGTTACATACAAATCTTAAAAATCTAAATAATAAAATTATGTACAACTCCAAGAAAAAGGCAGGAGAGCTCAAAGGGCATCATAAAACTCGTCCACATCGCTGTCAACGGGACACGTGCCCAACAGGCTGGCAGCATTGCCACGCTGTATGGCAATAATTATTTAATATGAATTTAATCAAAAATATTCACATACTAAATGATTAAGAAAATAGTTTAACAATATTTTTTTCAAATCATTTACACTACACACTTAAACGTGATTGTCAGTTTAAAATCTGTAAAAGTCGCTTGTTAGCGCGCTGTGTGGTGCCGGTCGTGAATAGCACCCCCCCATTTCTCCCCGTGAGTGTCGTACAAGGCCACAGAGGGATATTGACCAGAGGATGGGCAGCAGCGTCCTTCTGAATACCATAACACCTACTGCGATCTCCAACATGCATCGGCCAAGCATGGCGATTATAGCTGAACCGCCCGTGGGGGAGACCTATGCCCAGCAGTGGGCGTGTAAAGATTGACATGGTATTAAGTACCTAATTCCTATTACCACAAAAATGTTTGTGAGTGATATTAACTACTTTGCTTTGTAATTATAGGTTTTACCTTAGATTATGAAAAGCGAGTACTTACAGTCTCGTTATTGTATTTGCTTTTGAATTTGTATTTGTATTTTAATTTTGTTTTTTTTTTTAACGATGCGACGTTCCGTGCTATACTGCAGTACCTACAGAGCGAAGTGCGTTGGTATTCGCTTTTGAATTTGTATTTGCTTTTTTGATTTCACTCTTAGGGAGAATTAAAATTTCTCAAGAATCCCTACTGTTTTCAATTGATAAATATAGCTTACGTTACTCAGGAACAATGTAACATTCTAATGGTGATAGAATTTTTGAAACCGTACCAGTAGTTTTTGAATTTATTCGTTACAAACATACAAAAATACAAATCTTTCCTCTTTATACTATTAGTACAGATTACAATCAAATGTGCCTATATTATATGGGAATGTTAACCTCAAAATATTTCGGAAACTTTTGAAGTTTGAATTGGGTTTTGTAAATTTTGTAAACTCGATAAACATCTTTTAAGTAACTGGATCGTAATTTGTACATTATCGTTACGTAATAAACAAATGTTTCTATAATGTTGAACGTTAAAAACGTTAGTTGGTAACGATTGCACATTTTCAAATTCTCGAAATACCGAAACATGTTTGGTGATTAGGCGATTACAATATTACTAACTAATTAGGAAGTCCTTATTGAGTCATTTGGTTAATTAACGTGCCGATTGGGAAAACTAATTGTCATTTATTAGTAAAGCAATATGACATTTTGTCATTTTTGTGTAGCTAACAGATTGACTTGTCAAAATTAACAAAAAAATCTAGTGTTCTGCTGAGATGTTGATATAAATCTATAGTAATATTATAAATACCTAGGTCTTAATTTGTCTACAGTAGGTAACCTCCGAAAATAACCGATTTAAAACAACAACATCGATAGAAAACTACGTGAAAATATTCCCGAGTGCTATGCATTATTATTTATGTATTCTAGTCCATAGTTTCCATACATTAAAATTATAAAACTATTTTAAATTCTGAAGAGATAAAAACCTAAAACAAAATTGTGATTAAGTAATTGAATTTAAATATTTAACATCTCATTAAAAATAGGCATTAAAATTGACAGAATATTACAAAAAATATCAGAATAGTATTATATTTCAGATATAATTTTAGTCCATAGTTTTACACTCATACATTTAAATTATAAACTATTTTAATTCTAAACAGACAAAGACCTTTTTCTGAACTATTTTGGGGTCGGCTTCCAGTCTAACTGGATTCAGCTGAATACCAGTGTTTCACATGAAGCGACTACAGTTACTGAGTAACCCGATACCCTGTAAGACGTGGATTGTTCTTCTATATATTACCCAAATAGGGTGCAGATTGATTTGGAAACAGAATAAAATAAAAAAACTGACTTCACAATAGTGGTATCTTTTTAGTACATATGTACTAAAACAAGATTTCTTAACATACTGATTAACATTTTATAGTGAGTGCGTGGTATGATAATTTAACTTAAAAAGGTTAAGGTGATCTCAGACACCACACACCTCCGGTTTATCTCGCAATCCGTCTGAGACCGCTCTTGAGGGTCAATTTAACATAGACCTACTAATTATAATAATTAATGTAGCCTACCTTTGATACACAACACGTGAGCAACACGTGATATTCGAAAACCGCCCTTATTGACTATAACTTTTGCTGACGATGTAAAGTAACCAATAGTAAAGCCAGTAGCCAGTAGTAAATTTCATCAAAATCGGTTGAGGCGCGTCCCTGAGCAAAACGCAGCGCTAGACGTTTTTTGTGCAGTTTTTCGTACCTAAATACTCTATCATTTCAACCGAGAGACGTCCACTGCTGAACATAGGCCTCCCCCAAGAAATGGGGGGTTTTGCCATAATCGCCACGCTTGGCAGGCGGGTTGGCGATCGCAGTAAGGTTGTCAAAAAGGCACAGAGAACGCTGCTGCCCATTCTCTGGTGAGTCCCTTAGTCGCCTCTTACGACACCCACGGGAAGATATGGGATGGTGCTATTCTTTACGTCCGACACCATACGGACAATAGAGATATACCTATTTAATAATAATATTACCAGCAATGGGATAATAATAGACTGTTATAATTGTTAATAAGTAGGTCTATCTCTATTATTTTAATAAATTAACGAAAATAATTAATGAAACGCGGCGCGTTTAAAAAACGTGGTGTGTTTAGGCCCTAAATATCATCAAAATCGTTTAAGTAGTCCTTGGTTGACTGGTAAAATGCCTAAGGCATTAATACCGCCTTTGTACTTTTGTGCATGAAGTAATAATAAACAGTAACAAACAAACACAACATGAATTCCCTTTCGCATTTATAATATTATTACCCGACCCGGCTTCGCATAGGCCTATAGCCTTCCTCGATAAATGGACTATCCAACACAAAAAGAATTTTTCAATTCGAACCAGTAGATCCTGAGATTAGCGCGTTCAACCAAACAAACAAACTCTTCAGCTTTATAATATTAATATAGTAAATACAGTATTATAGTACCTATATAGTATAGTATAGATTAGTAGTAGCTGATCAAGTATGAATAATTTATATAATTTATGTAAGTTATCTGAAATAAATTATTTGAATTGAATTAAATTGATTCATTCAAAAATTATAAAACCGTTGATTATTTATTTAAAAGTTCTGTTGTAATAGTTCGGCATATTTTATAAATTTATAACAAGCTTCTTCCCGCGACTTTCTCTTTTTTATAGTAAAAATTAAGTAATAAAAATATTAAATGCATGCTAATTTAGGATGAAAAGGGCAGACGAATGATAATTGCAATGATTGTAGAAGGCTACTCAGTCATAAGTACTAACAGAACATATTTATAACACCAACATTGTACACTTAGTTCACAAAAACGTTTTGACTTTGACTTTAATACCGTAGTTTCGTAACGGAGATTTTTTTTTTTTAATTTGTTAGGGTCCGACTTTTCGTCAAAGATAAATATGGCGGGTTGACGTAATTATTTTCTAAACCAAAGCTGTCAAACTGAAATTTTTATTCATCGGATAAAAGTTGACAGTCGATTGAAAACTAATACCCAGGGTATTTTTTTATTTTTATTAATTACAAACAAACATACAAAATCTTATTTTTTCTCTTTATAATATTAGTATGCATTTATTACCAATGTCATATTAAAAATGCCGCTGCGTTTGGTAAAAATTAATGTAAATCGGAATAATTTCCCCACTGCTCCTCACAATTAATGCATAATAATTGTTATCTCAGATTTAATGATGATTGAATATTTATATAAATTATTTTAATTTAACATTACGTTGCATTTTTGTGTTTTTTAATTTGTCTTTTGCATGCATACTTACATGGTAGATTATTTTTTAATTGTTAAAATTTTTGGTCAATCTTTGCAAGAAAAAATTAACTTTATCTTTGCCTTATTCTTAAATTCTGCAAAACTGTTAAATATAAATATTCGAAATATTTTTATGAGTACCCTCTTTTACGCACAAAGTTGATGATTAAAAAAAAATACTACTTATCAGTCAAAATAACTAATAAAGCAATGGTTTACTTTAAAAATACTAGTAAGTACACATACTTAATTAAACATTAGATAAAAAAACACTTACCAAAAAAAAAAATCTGGCACCAAAATTAAAAAAAACAAAATCACACACCAATTAACACATCAAAATACACAATTTAACTAATAAACGAAAGTTCACAAAATTATAAAAAAAAATGATCCGATTTTTTTCGTAAACGAGTAACGATTTTTTCCGTGCGTGCGTCGCGGTTGCAGTCTATAGAATGCCGATGGTTGCAACGATTATCGCTCATCGACATCAAAGTGCCCATTACCACAGTGTAGGACAAACCCATCGTTAGCTGCAGACATCGAGTCTATTTTTATTCTGCAGAAAAGAGCCATCAGAGCCATTTACAATCTCCGTATGCGCGATTCTCTAAGGGAACTGTTTAAGGAAATTAACATAATGACGGTACCTTGTCAATACATCTATGAAAACATAATGTACGCTAGAAAAAATCTGCATCTTTTTAGTAAAAGGGGTGAAAGACATAATTATAACACTAGAAATAGGGACCAACTAGTTCAACCGAGTTTCAGACTGGCTAAAGTAGATACTTCTTTCATGGGGTACTGTTTAAAATGTTACAATAAAATACCTCCCCACATCGTTCAACTAAATGAGACAAAATTTAAGTCTTATATAAAACGCACACTATGCAGCCAAGCATATTATTCATTGGGTGAATACATCACTGATAAAAATGCTTGGCTGGATGCTAGTCTAGCTCCACAGCCATAACGGTTCATAGATTCATTGATTAGCATTTTTAATTATTTTTGGAGCTGCTGAAGATATAGATCTACATTATCTTTGCATTGTATAAACTCAATGTGTTAGTATTATATAAATTTTTCATAGCACATACATGTGAGCACTATGTTATTTAAAGCTACCATTTACGAGGTATGTCTTTCATTGACTTGAATGTGCCGGCGGTTGGGAGTATGTCATGCTCACTGGAATGTCTCGCTGACGGTGGCGCGCGTGTTGGATCATTCGGTTCCCTTCAAAATGGTTGAGTCGAATGATGCCGATCCGTGCGTCATGTTCGTGAACGGCCGCCGTTAGTTGGGACTGGTCATCTCTTAGCTGCCTCGGTTATTCTAATTTTATTTTGAATTGTTTATTATGATTATATTTTTATCTAAACCTCTTTTAACGTACACGACTTGTTACATTGTTCTCACATTGTACCCTAGATTCAATATGAATGATGTAACCGAAATTTGTAACATATTATTGATTTTAAAAGAGTGTTGTTCATGGAGTTTCTTGCTTGTTCTTCTCCATAGAAACCTACTGTTTGGAACGAGCAACTAGCTTCAACTTTCTGACTGACTGACTCTGACAATTCAAAAGTACCTGTAAATGGTTTATTTGAAATAAATGATTTTGAGTTTGAGTTTGAGTTTGAGTTACTCTACGGATCTTAGGAACCGAATAGAACTAGTTTTAGTGCCTAGACTAACTCATTTGAACAAAATTATCCATTCTGATTCGATACTGTTATTTTGTATTGTAACCTAAGAGACAGTTAAGTTTCAAGGCTACAAAAATGTTGCAATAAAACAAAATCGACACGATTTTTAAAAATCGAAAAGAATCCAGCGATTTTATGTAGCACTCGTACAACATGTGATGCATTTTTGAAAAAAACGGAAGGGAAAAAGGAGGGCCTTAGTAAACGCCATCTGGAACGATCGACGCTTACCGCTGTCGGGCTGTGGATGGGTGACCATCCATGTCATGCCCACACCCCCCTGTGCCTCGGAAAGTAAGTAAAGCTGTTAGTCATACATGTGAGCACTATGTTCTTTAAAGCTACCATTTACGAGATATATCTTTCATTGACTTGAATGTGCCCTGGCGGTTGGGAGTTTGTCATGCTCACTTGAATGTCTCGCTGATGGTGGCGCATGTGTTGGATCATTCGGTTCCCTTCAAAATAGTGAGCTAAATGATACCGATCCGTGCGTCATGTTCGTGAACGGGCGCCGTTAGTTGGGCCTGGTCATCTCTTAGCTGCCTCAGTTATTCTAAATTTATGTTGAATTATTAAAATATATGATTATATTTTCATCTATACCTCTTTTATAATATATATATATATATAATATAATATACGTTTGGTAATCTACTAATATAATGGCGTCATTATGAGTTTCCAATGGTCAACCACTGACACGTCATTGAAAGAAATGATACAGAATGGTAATCTCGTACAAAATGACAACTGACAGGCGGTAATCTGCTAAAATAAATCTGTCATAAATAAATAAATAATAAATACAATTTTGACAGTTCCTTTGATCAGTGACCTACCATTAGAACGTCATTGTGCAGTCATTGCTTTTATTCGACCGACCAATGACCATCATGAATTTAGCGGATTACGAACTTTTTGCTAAATGACAATGGGATCGTATTGGAATGACGAAATTATAAAAATAGCAGACTTGGCTCCATAACCAGTCTTATCGAGGAGTATCATGTTACCCAGTAACTGAGTTGTGGAGGTCAGCTGCTGGTCAGCTATGTTATTCTGTAAGAACTCACTTCAGGGCCTCAAGACTGCTATTAAAATAGTGTCAGAATGGTCTATCACTGATTTCATAATTGTTGATTTTGACAAGTTTGGTAATCTACTAATATAATGGGGTCACTATGACTTTCCAATGGTCAACCACTGACACGCCATTGAAATAAATTATATAGAATGTTAATCTCGTACAAAATGACAACTGAATGACTGACTTAGGCGGTAATCTGCTAAAATTTTGACAGTTACTTTGATCAGTGACCTACCATTACAACGTCATTGTGCGACCAATGATCGACCATTATGAATTTAGCAGATTACGAACTTTTAGCAAAATGACAATGGGATCGTGTTGGAATGACGAAATTGTACAAATAGCAGACTTGGCCCCCTGATCTCACTTCTGATTCCGCGGTGAAAACTGTTTTAGGTAGTCTGTAACTCGATGAAAACTACGCTAGCACTACTAAGTGCTGGCATAGGTGAAGCGAACTATTATTTCGTTACTATTTAATCGAAAACCAATTACTTTTTCATCCCACCATCTCGGAAAGAGTATTTTTAATCTTCAATATCTGAGTGGAAAAGCCGTTTTTATTCTCTAGAGGATAAAGTAAATTTATCTTTAATATCTGAGTGGAAAAGCCATTTTTATTCTCTAGAGGATAAAGTAAATTGAATTTCGAAACATCGTGTGCACTAAGTTTGTGAATTAAAAAAAAACATTAAACCTATTTACTGCTACCTCTATGGTGCCGAATATATCATACAACTTTTTTTTAATTTGTTAAAAACTCAGACTTTGTAAACGTTTTTTTTTTTGCATTTAGTCATTTCCTCGCTGAGGTGGAATGAAAAGTTACGTGTTGCACTCGAGTGCAAAGATTTTTCACCTCGTGCTCTTTTGATTCCCTCGCTAACGCTCAGGATTCTAATTTTAGAATCCTTCGCTTGCTCGGTCATCAATATTGAACACGCGGTTAAAAAGCAACTTTGCACTCTTGTATAACAAATAACTATTCACTTCTAGTAAGTGAAATCGGAAATGAGATAGGATTCGAATTCGGCAGTGAATTCTTACAGAATTGCACTGCTGGTAGGCAATCGCTCCATGTAATATTCAGCTGCATTCAGTTCAGACTGGAAGGCGACCCCAACACAGTCAGGGAAAGGTTGGTCAGATGAACATTTTTCAACCGTCTTCATAAAAGAACGAGGTTCTCAATTCGACTGTATGTTGTTTTTGTTTTTTAGGGTTTCGTACCTCAAAGGAAAAAACGGAACCCTTATGGATCACTTTGTTGTCCGTCTGTCTGTCAAGACCCTTTATCTCGGCAACGCGAGAAGGTATCGGGTTGAAATTAAAACCATATACTCAAGTCTGCGGTCCCTTCATGCTGTACAAAATTCAACTCTCTATGTTAACGTGAAAAAAAGATACGGCTGTTTATGTCGCAAAAAACGCATTTATAATATTAAGTAGATTAAAGTATGGATAGTAGGTATGGATTAGTATAGAAGTATGTATATGTACCTACAAATATGTACGGAACCCTCGGTGGGCGAGTCCAACTCGCACTTGTCCGGTTTTTTTTTTCAAAAAAGACAACCACCTTAAAAATCTACTAGCACTTGAAATTGCAACACACAACAAGAAAACAGTCATGGCGTAAGCTGTCATTTTGACTGATTAATGATGTGTGACATTTATAATTATCATTTTCTGCGTCGATTTGTGGATAACCAGATAAACAGATGGGAAAGAAACGGTGTTGAATTTGAAAAGAACGAATGGGAGGTTGTTAAAAAGAACTCCAAAAACTAGAAACCAAACGAGACGAAAGCACAGAACATACGGACGAAAGTGTCTAAAGTGACACTGGCAGCTGACATTTCTCTTTCTATGATCAATGGCCGATCTATGGTTTATTGCGTAGCTAAATCTGAGTGACGCCATGTTGAAAATCCATAAAAATTATTGTTAAATATCAATTTACTACCACAACAGCATACATTGGTGTTCATAGACTGGGCCCAATACGAAACATGTCCTTTTATGCAAATAGATGCACGATAACCGACATTCACGCGGGCAAAGTCACGGGTAGAAGCTAGTAATAAAAATATGTGGGGACATTTCACACACGGCCATCTGACCCCAAACTTGGCCTGTCTTTAAAACCTGTCATGTTCAAAAATGGTACATAAAAAGTATAAAAGTACTTACATTTTTGGTCAGCTCACGAAGGGATAGGCAAAGTATACAGATTGTCTTCACATCCATGTCAAGGTCGCAGGTTCGATACTCAAGTCGTGACAGATATTTGCATTGTTCACGATACAGATGATGCCTTATCAGGAAGTGTGTTATTAATGTAGGTATAGCGTGGTCATGGTTTCTGTTTGAATTTGATAACGCTTTTATGTCGTAGCAGTAAGGTCGGTTTTTGTTGTTCAAGTGTATACTGAACTGCGTGTGTTGTATTAATAATAATAATATGAGGGGACATTTTCACACACGGCCATCTGACCCCAAACTAGGGAGACCCTGTACTATGGGTGTCAGACAGCTGATATACATACACAAATACATTTTTTTTTTTTTTTTTTTTTTTTTTTTTTTTTTTTTTTTTTGTGTTTATTAATCACATTGTGGGTGTTAACTAAATTTGTTATGATTTGTGGTTACTTTAGTTCGATAATTGTTATCGATGGTTTTATTCAAAACAATTGTTGACACGTTACTTTGAATGTAAACGAATTACTTTATGAAATCACTATTGTATAATCATGACAATTATCATTGTGTTATTTGATTACAGATCTTATTAGATTCAGCACATTTTAGTGTTTTGTATCAAGTAAACGCGTGACGCACTTCCGTGCGCATGGGCAGACTTGTATGGAGAGGTTGCAAGGTGGGGGGCATCGCCTTATAAAAGAGCGTGCACTCCGTAAGTATGGCAGTCGATCCTCGGATTCGACTCAGTAAAAAGTTCCTGCTCCCGACAATACTGTCGGTTTACCTGGTACAGCGCTGCTGTATATTCACATAGCTGTATAGGCTTGCTGCTAGCGAGCGATACACTTTGTATATGGGTGGCTTATGCTACTGTACGAACTGTGGGACCTTAATGGTCTGTTCGATTAACTGTATTGTTGCTGTACCTTGAACTTACTTTATTCTTGTTACTGATTACCATTTGTATTGTGTTTTCTTTACTAATAGTGTGTAATTGTTTTCACAGGTATGTTGTTTATCCCTAATGGGATAATGGGAACGCCCATACTCCTGACGATGTATTATACCGCTCGGCACTCCTCCTCGATCGCACCTGACGATCCTACATCAGAAGTGGGATAGCCTCTTAATGCTTCCGCATGGCTTCCCTAGTTATCGTATATCTCTACCTCTTTTGTTATGACAGCTTCCTCTCTCGGGATTACCTAGCGCTGAGCTAAGGCTGTTTTAATAAACATTCATAAATCACCTTCCCACATTCATTTAGTTATTTGATTTTACATACTTCAACAGTTACCGCTACCCTTATTAACCTACCTAAGTGTCAAACAAATTGCTGTTTGTACTATACTGGCCCATGCTTAAGAAAGTCTCATTTTCCTCTGACCTACACGATTCTTCTCAACCCTCTTAGGTTCAAACCAGGTAAAATAGTATGTCACTTTAGTGACTACCGGAGAACAGCCGGGAGGTTCGAGTGAAGATACTGTGAGTCAGTTTTCGAGCAACTAATCATCCGTGATAAGTTGAAGTCCGTGATAAGATAAGTGTGATGTACAGTACGGTCAACATAACTTGGCGCGTCTGAAGTTAGCCGATTAGCTGCGCAGTAGACAATTTCGTTCCTAAAAGTTCCATTGCGCAGCCAAACAGCTAACTTCAGACGCGCCAAGTTACGTTGACCGTATTGTACCCACCACTGATGTTCTACAACTATCTGGTGAGACGCTTCCATTTTGTTATAACTCTTTGTTATTAGAATATTGTTATAACGGTTTGAATGTACCTACTTTCATTACTGATACATGTGTGGCAAACTTACTTGTATGGTCAATATAAAGTGAAGTTTCATGTAATACTAAATGCTTATTCAAATCATAGTATCATATTATGCCATGAGAGATTAAATTTAGATTTTGGGGTTATTATAACCGAAAGTATTGTTACCATTACGAAAGTTGAGATTGTAACAGCTATGCTCTATTCCTGAAACTCCGAATAAAATTGATACTGATATTCCATCTGAATATAAATCAGTGATAATACAACTATGTCAAATAGTTGGTTTTTAGCTAAACAAATAGGTAGCGTGATTCTGAGGTTTGAGGGATAGTTTATCTGAAAAGTAACTATGAACCCCCTGATTGTTTACATGTGTTGTGAGGTAAGGTAATGACATGTGTTGTGAGGTAAGGTAATGACATGTGTTGTGAGGTAAGGTAATGACATGTGTTGTGAGGTAAGGTAATGACATGTGTTGTGAGGTAAGGTAATGACATGTGTTGTGAGGTAAGGTAATGACATGTGTTGTGAGGTAAGGTAATGACATGTATTGTGAGGTAAGGTAATGACATGTATTGTGAGGTAAGGTAATGACATGTATTGTGAGGTAAGGTAATGACATGTGTTGTGAGGTAAGGTAATGACATGTGTTGTGAGGTAAGGTAATGACACGTATTGTGAGGTAAGGTAATGACATGTGTTGTGAGGTAAGGTAATGACATGTGTTGTGAGGTAAGGTAATGACATGTATTGTGAGGTAAGGTAATGACATGTATTGTGAGGTAAGGTAATGACATGTATTGTGAGGTAAGGTAATGACATGTATTGTGAGGTAAGGTAATGACATGTGTTGTGAGGTAAGGTAATGACATGTGTTGTGAGGTAAGGTAATGACATGTATTGTGAGGTAAGGTAATGACATGTATTGTGAGGTAAGGTAATTACATGTGTGGTAAGGTAATTACATGTGTGGTAAGGTAATTACATGTGTGGTAATAAGGTAATTACATGTGTGGTAATAAGGTAATTACATGTGTGGTAATAAGGTAATTACATGTGTGGTAAGATACTAAACTTGTTTTGTGATATCAGGTCTGTAGTGTTTGATTTAAATTGATCAGAATGACCGAACGTTACTTGTAAGCTGTTTACTTGAGCTCTTTTCTGATTGTTTACAGATGATGCGATAAACTATTCACCCAAGGACGTGTGAAGATGCAAGACGACCGTAACAGCGCGTGGCGTGATTTAGTAATAAAAAACAGTTAATTTTGAGGGTTATGGTTTATTGTTATTTTTTAAATCATTGGGAATATTCTCACAATGCTGAGACATTTGCTGAAAAGTGGACCGACAAACGTATTCTTGTACGGTTAATAATTGTGATGAACTATGGTTAACTGACTCTTGGACAATACAACAGTGCCTGTCAAGGGCGTCGCCAAGGGGGGGCGGTAGGGGCAGCTGCCCCCCCCTAGAGATTCCAAAAGGTTCATGTGCCTTTGACTGTATTTAAAATTCATACTTTTCCTGTCCACCAAATATCAATTTGCCCCCCCCTAGGCCATCAGCTGGCGAGTCCTGGCGACGCCCTTGGTGCCTGTAGATGGTTTAATTAAAATGATTGTTTTTACTTTGAGGGGATAATATGTACCGAACAAATTCTAAGTGAAGTAGAAATAGTTGGTTGCTAGGATTTAGAGCTTTCATGTGATACTGGGTCAATCATAGTATACTGTGAGATATTAAATTTCATTTTTTGCAGTTAATATGACCGAAAAAATTGTGCTATCATTACAAGAGTTAATGTTATTGACCAATGCAGTATTCCTTTGATAATACAACTGTTTAATAGTTTAACAATTGTTTCAGCTGTTGACAGTGTGGAGATAGAAGTAAATCGGTCCCGTGCAAGAAAACAAGCAGCCCTGGGTGCCGAAGGTTAAAGTTGGAGACTTCGTTGGAAACTTCGTACTTCTTGCAGATCCAACATGATATTGGTTGAAGTCTTTGAGTGCCAGTAAAATTTAGTCTTGATCATGTATGAAAAATGCCTGAATGTCCATTCAATTTTAACGATGTCAATGTTGACACTGATAATAATCATCTGCTGCTGACATACCATAGCTTAATTGACAAGATGTCTATGTTGACTCTTGCTTGGATGTCTATGTTGACTCCTGGGTTTGTTTGTTGAACTTGACGCCTATGTTGGTTGTCTATTCAGCTACAAACTACTTGTCGATTCCCATGGTGTGAATTCGGCTGGGAGACTATGTCTCTACTTTTGTTTGGATGTCTATGTTGACTCCTGGGTTTGTTTGTTGAACTTGACGCCTATGTTGGTGGTCTATTCGACTTCAAGCTACTTGTCGATTCCCATGGTGTGAATTCGGCTGGGAGACTATGTCTCTACTTTTGTTTGGATGTCTATGTTGACTCCTGGGTTTGTTTGTTGAACTTGACGCCTATGTTGGTGGTCTATTCGACTTCAAGCTACTTGTCGATTCCCATGGTGTGAATTCGGCTGGGAGACTATGTCTCTACTTTTGTTTGGATGTCTATGTTGACTCCTGGGTTTGTTTGTTGAACTTGACGCCTATGTTGGTTGTCTATTCGACTTCAAGTTACTTGTCGAATCCCATGGTGTGATTTCGGCTGGGAGACTATGTCTCTACTTTTGTTGAACTATGTATTGTCTGTAACAGTATGGTTATTTTTACTGGTTATGATGCAAATTTTGCTAATGATATTACTTCAGGGCTAATTCAGGATTTTTCTTTACAACATACCTTTTGCTAATTAAAGCTTTTTGTCAGAAAGGCCGATCGATAATTACCAAGAACTTTATAGCTACACGAGGACGTGTAGAATGTCAGTCTGGCCGTGTCGGAGACAGTTTATTAATCACATTGTGGGTGTTAACTAAATTTGTTATGATTTGTGGTTACTTTATTTCGATAATTGTTATCGATGGTTTTATTCAAAACAATTGTTGACACGTTACTTTGAATGTAAAACGAATTACTTTATGAAATCACTATTGTTTATTCATGACAATTATCATTGTGTTATTTGATTACAGATCTTATTAGATTCAGCACATTTTAGTGTTTTGTATCAAGTAAACGCGTGACGCACTTCCGTGCGCATGGGCAGACTTGTATGGAGAGGTTGCAAGGTGGGGGGCATCGCCTTATAAAAGAGCGTGCACTTCGTAAGTATGGCAGTCGATCCTCGGATTCGACTCAGTAAAAAGTTCCTGCTCCCGACAATACTGTCGGTTTACCTGGTACAGCGCTGCTGTATATTCACATAGCTGTATATGCTTGCTGCTAGCGAGCGATACACTTTGTATATGGGTGGCTTATGCTACTGTACGAACTGTGGGACCTTAATGGTCTGTTCGATTAACTGTATTGTTGCTGTACCTTGAACTTACTTTATTCTTGTTACTGATTACCATTTGTATTGTGTTTTCTTTACTAATAGTGTGTAATTGTTTTCACAGGTATGTTGTTTATCCCTAATGGGATAATGGGAACGCCCATACTCCTGACGATGTATTATACCGCTCGGCACTCCTCCTCGATCGCACCTGACGATCCTACATATAGATAAACAACACCCAGACACAAGGCAAACACAAGTGCTCATCACACAAATGTTTACCCTGGGCGGGAATCGAACCCGCAACACGCTGCGCAGCAGTCGATCGCTCAGCCACTGCGCGAACCGTGTCGTCGTATTGAACAGTAACAACAAATCGTTGCAACAAACAGGGGGCCAAGTCTGCTATTTTAATAATTTCGTCATTCCAACACGATCCCATTGTAATTTTGCTAAAAGTTCGTAATCTGCTAAATTCATAATTCATTTCATCGAAATTGATTTAATATTTTTTGAAAAATCTGCAAATTTCCAATAGATTATACCATAGATGACGTTTTAGTAACTCCGTTTCTTAATGGATCTGGATGTAAGGAGGAACTAAAAAGCGGAAAATAAAAAACCTTTTAACAAAAAGATAACCGCCTTCTAAAACTAAAAAGCGCTCGGTGCTCAAGTTATTTATCACTTTTTAGTTTTTGAAGGCGGCTATCTGGCGGTTATATGACGTTAAAAAGTGCCTATAAATGGTCTAATCGAAATAAATTATTTGACTTTGACTGTTTTAGGACTTAAGGGCGCGTATTCGATTTAGCGCAACTCAAAATCTAAACGATTGCTAGAACGGCGTAGCAGCATTGACACACACTAGTACAATACAATGGTCTGCTTGTGTGCAACAAAAAAAAAATAGGCACGAAATAAGCACGAATCATTGAAATTGATCGGCAAACGACAGCGCGCGATGTTTTACAGTGCTTTTTAAAATAATTGTCTAAAATAAATGAGCTCGTGTAACGGACTGAAAAATATTCTGTATATTAAGCATAACATTTACTTTCATATAATAAATCTATCAGTTAAATTTTTATTCAAATACTGATGAAAAAAAATTGTCAAAGTGAACCGATTTTCTACTTTTTCAACATTGTTTTTTAATACATAATAGTAAAATTTTCGTAATTTTGGGTCTGTAGCTGTCTTTATGACTGTATATACTGTTGGAAAAACGCATAAAACAAAATATTTTGGCATAATGTAATGGTTGTATTCGTCCTGAAAGTTAACTCTGACGTCTATTTTCGTAAAACGATATGAAAGAATTGTCTTCGCTTTAAAAAACCATAATTCAAAATTATACTTTTACTCTGTAGCTGTCTAAATCAAGACTTAATCTTTCTAAAATTGTAAATTGTCTTTAAATAATCTGCTTACATAATTACGATATTGCTCTGGGTAAAACGCAAAAACATGAAGTTTTCGTCACGAATCGAATACGCGCTCTTAATGTATTTCAAAAGCCCATAGGTGACTACTCGATGTCTAGCAACCGTTGGCTGAAAATTAAATAAATACTTGGCGATACAATGTATCATAATTGATACCTACTGCAACAGGTGAGACTCAAAGAATCATAGCGAGATCCATACCACAGTAAGTATAAGTATTAGTTAACTTGTCCATACATTCATTTGTATGAAAAATAAAAAGTAATTTAGAGGGTTTAAAATATTTTCTAATGTAAAGAATACATTACCAGGAGTAGATTGATATACATACCATATATTTAAACCCTTTATAAAATAATATTAATAAAATATTAAGAAATGAAAATAACACTTTTTTATTTCATCTCGATGCACATTTTGTGTTTATAAAAAAAAGAAAGTGACAAGCGACGTTAACGGATCTATCAAATTGGCAGACAAGTTATGTGACAAGTGTGTGGAAAAAAATAATAATTATTTGTGACATTATTTCCCCTAAAACGATGCAATTTCAGAGAAAGATCTGCGAAACGGTGACTGTCAGTGTCACTGTTACTGTCAGTCGCCGTTTCGTTCTAAAATAATGAGCTTTTCTTTAAACTATTCACTTTTTTGTGGGGTTTTAAAAATATTGTAACTGCCTGAAGATAGTCTTTAGGTACCCAAGAGTGTAAGAATTCGAATTTCAACTTCTCTAAACCCCTTTATTTTTGTGTACAAATCCTGCCATGATTCTTTAGAACCTCTAACTAACCCAATATTTTTGCGGTTTTGATTACACAATTCTTGCATTTGGCGGGTTTTTCTTACCACGCTATCTCTTTATTCTCTCTCTAAACACGTGTTCTGGCGCAACATTGAGTCATTGTATCACTGCGCTCACGCAAGTGCGTAAGACCTTGAGAATTTCTTCTCAATATTAATTACTGACATTACAAGCAACCTGCATGTGGTGCGAAGCATGACCGGTTTATACTAAGGAGGTACCCCGACTTACTAATTTACAAAAAATATAGTTTTTGAATACGGTTGTTTTAACTGACTTCAAAAAGGAGGAGGTTCTCAATTCAGTTGTTTTTTTTTTGTTATGTATGTACATCGATTACTCTGAGATTTATGATCCGATTTACGTGATTCTTCTTTAGTTTGATGCGGAATAGTTGCCATTTGGTCCCATAAAAATTTAACATTGTTTGGCCTAGCAGTTTTGATTTTATGAACATTTTTTTATTTTGTATATATTTATTTTTATGTTTGACCACGCGTAACTTTTTTCAGTGTTGTCCGATTTCAATGATTCTTTTTTTAATTGATATTGGTCCCATATAAATTGCAAGAAAATATTCCAGCCCTAAGGGTTGAAAATTAAAGGATGACAGTTTTTTTTGGTGTCGCCGTTTCGTAATTCATTTTTATGATGAGAAGTAGGCACAAAAAGTAAAAATAAAAAAAATTAACAAAAAAGACAACCGCCTTTAAAAAGTAAAAAATAACTTTCAATTTGCAAGTCGGTGGCAATACAAAACAACACGCAAAACCAAAGCCACCGACTTGCGGGTTGTGGAGGTCCGATAGGCAGTCGCTCCATGTAAAACACTGGTATTCAGCTGCATCCGGTTAGACTGGAAGCCGACCCCAATATAGTTGGGAAAAGGCGACACAGATGATGATGGTGAAAGACGGTAATAAAAAAACATGTTTTAACCGATTTAAAAAAAAGTTTTATTTTTATGTTTTTTGGTTTCTTTCTCTGGAAGTCGGTCAGAGTACAAAAAATCTCTCATTGACAGAAAGTTACACAATTGCTGGGTGTGATGATAATTATATTAAATAATATAATTTTATAGTATACTTGCACGAGGACAAAATCGCGGGCAATATAACCTGTCCTTCCATTGACAGGCTTTGCGCACAACAAGAGGTCAACTTATAGTGGGATCACAGATATAGATAATAACTGTGAGTGGGATCCATGATTTTAAGCACAGCAAACAAACAAAACATTCCCCCATTTCTACTCGTGGGTATCGTAGAAGGCGACAGAGGGATGGAACCAGAGGATGGGCAGCAGCGTCCTTCTGAGTACCATAACACCAACATGCATCGGCCAAGCATGGCGTTTACGGCTGAACCCGCCCTTGGGAAAGACATATGCCCAGCAGTGGCCGTCCAAAGGTTGACATGATGAAACAAACAAACAAACATCTTCAGCTTCATAATATTAGTAATTAAAGATGATTCCCTTCCACAATAATGACGTAGGTTGAAGTTAAAATGTCAAAATCATAAATATTTCGTAACACTTTTCTGTGGAGACATTCAACGTATTAGACGAAGTTTATTACTTATTGTGTATTGATAAGTTATTTATTGTTAAATATGTGTATTGTGTAGGTAGTTACCTACTTTCACTTTTAAGCCATAAAGCATGCATTTTGTTTATAACTTCGGTACTTATTTTGTTTTATTGCAACCTCTGATTATGAAACAAGAGGCAGATAGACCGTGCGAATCACTGAGAGTGAAGCCGAAAAAGCAAATACAAATTCAAAAGCGAATAACTACAATCTCGTGATTGTATTTGATTTTGAATTTGTTTTTTTATTTGTTTTGTTTACCGATGTGGCGTTTCGTCCTATACTGACTCGAGTCATTTCAGCTCGAATCGAGTTGTGGGTATTCGATTTTGAATTTGTATTTGCTTTTTTGGCTTCACTGTCAGTGTTCCGCACGGTATTAGCTGCCTTTTGTTTCATAATCTGAGATTGCAACACTGATTTACTAATAACGTCTTGGGCAGTCAGGTCGTTATTAGATTGCCCAACGGCCGATCCTGGGTTCGCTTCTCAGAAGAGACAATAGAAACTTAAAATGGCGACGGACTGGTAATGCCAGCTTCCATAAATAATTCAAACTCCTATTCTTGCAATATTATAAGTTTAATGTTTTAGGAAGAAATAAATAAACACGAAGGTACCTGGTTACAAAAACATAATTCTATAGGTAGGTCTCGAACGCGGGTTGAAACAAAAGATAGATAGACCGCGTTGAACACTGCGAGTGAAGCCACCAAAGCAAATACAAATTAAACAACGAATACCTACCATCTCGTGATTGTATTCGTTTTTGAATTGGATGTGATGGAAAAAAGCGCTGGCAACACTGCCCAAGTGACATGTCAAAATTTTAAACCGTATTTAAAAATTAGTTTTAATTATTAAATAAGTATAAATAAGGTGTAATATCATATATTTAAGTAAAATAACTGTATAAAAAACCAGGATTAATGTTTTCCTGCGAAGTAACAAAGTAAACACAGTGTTTTGGGTTATCCACCGTTACCGGTAACCTACACCGAACAGCTGATGTCAACCTGCGGATTTAAACGGGGAGTATTGTTTATTTCTATTCTATCGTAGCCATATATTAGCATACGATCGTCAATTATTTTGTAACACGCTCGTTTTGCATCATTTATTCTGGTAGATTTCACACTTTGCAATAGGCCATTGTCACATTGTTTTTCATACAAAAGACAAAACTTAGTTTCCAAACAGAATAAATCTTTCTCTAAATTAAAATACATAATAGCATTATCGTGTTTCCCTTAATTTGCATTGTAGTCTTGATGTAAAACTATAATTTTAATCTAAGTATCCTACCCACATAGGAAAAATAAAATCATAAGTCAATTGTAAGTTAATTTAATTTCGCATTTAATGTATTTAGAGTAGCTGATTTTTAATCAGCAGCCTCCCACACTTATACCTTCACCTTAAACGCTAAATTTCCCACCTTTCCTATTTTTTTCATTTTTTTATTCAATTAGTTCTCACCGTTTCTTCAATTCTAAATTTCAGTAACTATTCCTGAAACCATGCCAGTGATGACCCGTAAGGCTACTGCTCAGGATATGGAGCTTAAATTGAGAACAGCCCTACAAGATCTCAAGGCATCCAACATCCAATGTCAACAATTATTACTGGGAAGAGAGGAAGGTGAAGAGGAAATTAAGAAAATTGTTGACAAAAACACAAAGTTAAAGCGGGAACTTGTAGACCTTCATCAACAATACCTAGATGTTGTTGATGAACGGGACAAACTTCAGGTGGTCACGGATGGTTTCACCAGCTGTAGCAATTTATATGAGGAGGCATTGTGTAAGGTTAGGGACTTAGAGGATGAACTAATTCATGCAAATGTATGCATTACAAAATTACAAAAGAAAAAAGAATGTACTCAGGTTAGGGACACCAACCATTTATATAATGAATTGTTAAGTAGTAATTGCAATCAAAATTCCTTAATAACAATCGACCTTACAGAAGATTCTTTAATAAAACATGGTAATAGTAATTATAAATTGAGTCATAACAAAATAAAAAAATATGTTAAGCTAAATAAAATCATTAATAAATGTAAGAAATTCAGGAAACAACAAAAACATTATTCCAGTAACATTAAATTAAGGAAAGAACGTGTTTTTCTTGTGAATAAATTGAATAATTTTCAAATAAAGTTAGAAGACAGTGTAAATATTTATGAGGTTGACACTCAACGCTTACAGTCTGAAATTCAGGTTCTTGAAGAGTCGCTACATTCTCTTTATACAAAGTATGTGCACTCTCAAAACCAAATAAAAGAGCATATCCTTGCCACTAATGAGTTGGTGGGTATGTGTAACTCTAATGTAGACAAAGTGGACCCACTTCCTATCAACACCACTCCATGTACCTTACAAAAGGAATCATACCTTGAGTCTTCACAGCCGGAGATAGTGGAGAACTTGTCTCATTCTGCCAGGGAATGTTTGTCCACAAACATTGTAACACCAGAAATTGTACTAGATTCATTGGTTATTGTTCAGACAGATAGTAGTTGTGTACCTTGTGTTGAGGTTGGTTATCGTCCTATTATTTTTTCAGATAGTTTAGGGAAAGGATTAGGAAAATTATTAAATAACAACCTGACTACCTGTTCTGCTTTAAATTATTGCATGCCTGGGTCTTCTTATAAAGAAATAATGTCATCCATAACTAGGAAGCAGTATGATCCGAATACCATTATTACAGTATGTGTAGGTAATAGCTCAAGTGTTAGAATAAATGATATCACTGACAGTGTCACTGAAATATTGAAAATTAATTGTCAGAAAATAATATTGTGCGCTTTTCCTTACTTTGAGCACCTATCAAATAGGACAAATAATAACATACATATGCTTAATAATCATATGCATTTATTAGCTAGTCATTATAATGACAAGCTTATGTTTCTTGACACCAACACTTTTGTTGAAAAATTGAAATCGACTAGGGATACAGTGTATCTGCCTATTAGGTTTAGACGTCAGATAGCATGGCTATTAGCATTTAATATTAACTCAGACATAATTAATATGTCGAAGTGTTCCGTAATTAGCTCCACAATAGTTAGTAATAATACTAATATTAAGGTGGTAAGCCCAAATTGTTTAAACTAGTTAGCAAGACAACAGATGGTACCAATATCAATTTAATGCAACTTATCAATAACAAGGTATCTTCTAGCAATCAATCAGCAAGTTTAAAAAAAGGGGCTAAGCAACATTCTTTGAAATTATTCCATCAAAATATTCAAGGATTTTCTTCCAAGCAATTGGAAATTGAATTGTTTTTAGAGAAAACAATGTTCGACATTATTTGTATAACTGAACATTGGTTGAAATCATATGAAATGTTAATTAATTATGAAAATTATACTGTGAGCAGTTGTTTCAATCGGAAATCGATGCTGCGTGGTGGTTCACTAATTATATTAAAAAGTAATATTAAATCTAAGTCTCGCAATGACATAGTTGAACTCTCGGTTGAACATATTATTGAACTGTCCTGTGTTGAGCTAGATAGGCATGTCATAGTGTGCGTTTACAGACCCCCGAATTATCAAACATATTCTATATTTGAGTCTATAATGGAGGATGTTCTAACTAAACTTGCAACTGGTAATAAATCAATAATAATTTGTGGAGACTTTAATATTAATATTTTAGAAAATAACGCAAATAGCAGTAGATTATTAAGCCTCTTTAAATCGTTTAATTTGTCAAATGTGTTCTTAGAACCAACACGAATAACTGCAACCTCTGCTACTTGTATTGATAATGTTTTTTGTAGCTGCGACTATTTAGATAAAGCTATTGTAAATTATCTCCCTTCAGATCACAGCGGTCAAACCATTGCTTTTGAGTCCAACACACCCTTGCAAAAAATACAGATACAGTCAAGACCAATAACATCTAGTAATTTAGATAAATTTAATAAGACTTTAATTAGTAAGTTACCCGTTCAGGAACTGAATATGAATAATGGTAATATTTTGTATAAAGATTTTTTTTCAGTTGTGCAAACAGAGTTTGATAATATTTTTAAGAAAAAAACGAAAACTATTTGCCCTAAGTTTTTATTTAGTGACTGGGCAACTAAAGGTATCAGGAAAAGTAGAGAAAGGCTTTTTGAGTTGTATGGCCTTAAGCCTTATATTAACACCGAAACATTTAATAAATATGTTTCGACTTATTCTAAAACTTTTAAAATTGCTTGTAAAGCAGCTAAAGCCTTATACATTAGCAACAAAGTTAAATCAGCTGATGATAAAATTAAGACTGTTTGGAAAATAATTAATAATGAAACAAACAGGAACAATAAACATAATACTGATTACACTCTAGAGACTTCCCGTGGTCTCTTAAGTACTAATAAAGAAGTTGCTCAGGAATTTGCAACATTCTTTACCGATATTCCTATTAAAACTACAGAAACTTTAGATTCTTCGCCCTCACTTGCTTTAAACTTACTAAGTTCGAATGTTTCAGCATGTCCCACGGAATTTAAATTTAAACATATAAACCCTGCAATCGTTATTAAAGCTTTTAAACAACTCAAGATCAAGGGTACTGAAGATTTATGGGGGATGTCTACTAATGTTTGTAAATCAATTATTGAGACAGTGGCGCCCTATTTAGCTTTCATTTTTAATTTGTGTGTAGACCAAGGGGTTTTCCCGGATCTAATGAAGTTCAGCAAAGTTATACCACTTTTTAAATCCGGCGACTGCAAAGACTCTAATAATTACAGACCCGTTTCAGTTTTGCCGGTTTTTAGCAAAGTGTTTGAAAAAGTAATGCTTGATCAAATGCTCAGTCATTTTAACTGTCACAAAATTTTACATGATCAACAGTATGGTTTCACCAAAGGACGTTGCACTACTGACGCCGGTGTCACCTTAATCAAGCATATATTTAAGGCTTGGGAGGAATCTCAAGATGCTATTGGTATCTTTTGCGACCTCTCCAAAGCATTTGATTGCGTGAATCACGAAACACTACTCTTAAAGCTTGAGCATTACGGACTGGGTAAACTAGCGCTTAGCTTAGTAAAATCATATTTGACTGATAGACTGCAACAAGTTCAAGTAAACGGTGTAAATTCATCGGGCTTAAAAGTAAAAATGGGGGTACCGCAGGGCTCAATATTGGGTCCGTTCCTCTTTTTAGTTTATATAAACGATTTACCTTATTTGCTGAAAAATCAACCACAAATGGTGTTATTTGCTGATGATACTTCCTTGATATTTAGAGTTAATAGACGGGCACAGCACCATGACGACGTAAATGACGCTATGCTTAAGGTTCATAATTGGTTTACTGTAAATAATTTAGTATTAAATGAGAAGAAAACTAAATGCATAAGATTCGCTTTACCGAATGTTAAAAGTAGTGAATGTAACGTTGTATTGAATAAGGATGTACTTGAATTCGTCGAAAATACTGTTTTCCTAGGGATTACGCTTGACTCAAAGCTGCAATGGGGTCCTCACTTAACATCTCTTGCAGGGCGGTTGAGTTCGGCCGCTTACGCTGTCAGAAAAATCCGGCATTTGACAGACGTGGATACCGCTAGGCTTGTATATTTTAGTTATTTTCATAGCATCATGTCCTACGGTATCTTGCTTTGGGGGCGGGCTGCAGATATTGATTCTATTTTTATTCTGCAAAAGCGGGCTGTCAGAGCCATCTATAATCTCAGCAGTCGCGAGTCTCTAAGAGAATTGTTTAAACAGATTAACATCTTGACGGTACCTTGTCAATACATATATGAAAACATTATGCATGTTCGAAAAAACCTTCATCTTTTTAATAAAATAAGTGACAGACATAGTGTTTATACTAGAAATAGGAACAAATTAGATCAGCCAAGATTCAGATTGTCAAAAGTTCATACTTCTTTTATGGGGTACTGTGTAAAATTTTATAATAAAATACCTCTTGATATTCTACAACTAAATGAAAGACAATTTAAAACATGTATTAAACGCACACTGTGTAGACAAGCATATTATAAATTAGATGACTACATCAATGATAAAAATGCTTGGCTAAATGCTGGTCCTGCTCCACAGGCAGTTTAGGGAATTTCCTAATTGGAGGAATGTTGTTTCCTACCCCTTTTTTTTTTATTGACATGAGTAACGAGTATCGTTATTATTATACACAAATATATATTTTAATTACTTTTTCGACATTTTAGAAACATTGGAAACCTTAGTTTTGTATAATTTAGCAGCATTATTTCAATTTTGTAAATGTGAGTACCATGGAGCCATATTTTAAGTAAATTATTATGTGTTTGACTTAAATGAGCATGGCGGTTGAGAGAATTGTCATGCTCACTCAAATGTCTCGCTGGTGGTGGCGCGTGTGTTGGGTCATTCGGCTCCCTCTAAAATGGTTGAGCTGAATGGTGCTGATTCACGCGTCATGTTCGTGAACGGGCGCTGTCAGTAGAGATTGGTCAACTCTTAACTGCCATGGTTTTTATCTTGATTATTTTTTAAATTTTGTATTTCTAGATTACCTTCATTGTTTTCACATATAGAAGCAACAAGAATAATGTAAGCAGTATTTTGTAAAAACCTGAGTTTAAAAGAGTGTCCGTGGAGTTTCTTGCTCGTTCTTCTCCATAGAGACCTACCTACGTTTTGGAACGAGCAACTAGCTTCAACTTTCTGTCTAACTGACCGACTCCTTGACAATTCAAAAGTGCCTGTAAATGGTTTAATTGAAATAAATGCTTTGACTTTGACTTTGACTTTGAATTTTTATTTGTTTTTTTTAACGATGCTTCGCTTCGTGCTGTAGGTAATGAATCGTGTCAGTACAGCGCGAAGCGAATTGTAGGTATTCGTTTTTTAATTTGTATTTGCTTTGGTGGCTTCACTTGCAGTGTTCCGCGCGGTCTATCTGGCTTTTGTCTCATAATCTGGTAAAATCGGTCGATTTTTAGGATTCCGTATGACCGAATGAAAAACGGAACCCTTAAAGGATCACTCCATCTGTCCATTTGTCACAGCCCATTTGCTCCTAATCCACTGAACCAATTAAGTTGACATTGACGACACGGTTGGCGCATTGGCTGAGCGATTGACTGCTGCGCAACGTGTTGCGGGTTAGATTCCCGCCCAGGGTAAATATTTGTGTGATAAGCACATGTGTTTGCCTTGTGTCTTGGTGTTGTTCATCTATATATGTATGTATTTAAAAATGTATTTGTGTATGTATATCAGCTGTCTGGACACCCATAGTACAGGGTCTCCCTAGTTTGGGGTCAGATGGCCGTGTGTGAAAATGTCCCCACATATTAATTTTGATAGAGCGTAGAATCCCGGGAGTCTGAGTAATGGATCGCGTTAGGAATACGCGTTACCTCATGGCTAAGTTAAAGCGTCCAGATTGATCGGTCAAAGGTTAAGCTACGCTAGCCGCGGTTGGTCTGTGGATGGGTGACCATCCCTTTCATACCGAGTTCCCTCCGTGCCTTGGAAAGCACGTAAAGCCGTTGGTTCCGGCTGTCTTTCGTAGATCTTTGGCAGTCGTTAAGGGCAGTCAGAAGCGAAAAGGTCTGACGACCAGTTTTAACAAGGGGTACTTATCGTGTTACCCAGTAACTGGGTTGTGGGAATACTTGACTCGCTTCAAGTGCAAGGAGAACCCAGCGTGTATCTGCGACCCCGACAAGCAAGAGACGGTCCTCCACCTCCTTACGGAGTGCCCTGTGTATGGCTCCCACAGGCACGACCTGGAAACAAGGCTAGGAGTAGAAATTAGACAAGAAAAGTTATATAGTTTATTAGATAGTAAAAAGACCAAGAACAAAATAATAGAATATATAGTAAAAATAGTTAAACTAGTAAATTACAGAAACAAAACATAAATAATAGGAAACAAAATAACATAGCCCTAAACAAAATCCCTGCAACAGTTGTAGCAGGGGCTCACGCTTAGGCAGGAGTGTGGTTTTAGCCGGTAAGAGTCCGGCACTGCCCAGGCTGTTTCCATTATGGGACAGTCTGGGCGTCCATGAGGATTTCCCACTCCTGCCTAACAAAAAAAAAAAAAAAAAAAAAAAAAAAAAAAACTGGGTTGTGGAGGTCCGATAGGCAGTCGCTCCATGTAGACACTGGTATTCAGCTGCATCCAGTTAGACTTAACATAGTTGGGAAAAGACTAGGGTACTGATGGTTAGGAATACGGTACAGTAGGTCGATTCTGTAAAATTCAAACAACAACTCGCATCTCACATCGCTATTCACTCTCACTTCGCATAAGGTTCAAAATGACCTTGATATTTTGAATCGGGTTCGAGTGCGAAGTGAGCGTCGAAGTGACGGGAAAATTACCTTACAGAATGCCACTTCTTACGTCATCTCATACTTTATCTGTCAAAATCTCCCTGTTAATTTCGTTCAACTCGCTGATACGCTCGCAAGGGTGGCGCTAGTGTAAATTCGAACAGGGAACATTACGCGAAACCCGGCGCAGAGGGCGCCACTAGCACATTCGGTAAATCATAACCTCGTATTCTTGTTACACTATGTTATTAATTGTAATAACTAGGTATTTTGTGAAAATATATAAAAGTTTTAATTAATCTTACTTACCTAACACTGTACTTTAACCATATTATGGCGTCTTACGACCATTTGAAAGTGGATTCTAGGTTATGCTCAGAATAAAATCATATTTGGTTGTGTTACATGATAAATGTGAACGTTATTCTGTAAATGCGACTATCTCACCTGAATACTTAACCTGAACATATTTTAGAGTGATTTTGGAAATGAATAATTCCCTTCATTTCTTCATCGAAATACACAGCACTGATACATTATTGAAATATATAACACACTTCCCAATTTTGAACTCAATTAAAGGCAGAATTTCACGCTTTGAACGACTCGTCGATAAACTGTTTACGGATTATGCTAGTGCTGCACTTTGGTGCCAGAACATTGCAGTAATATCCACTATTATCAACTGAGTTTTCAGATTGCCAATCAAGAAACTCACAGCAGCAACGCAGAAGACACATACACAAGCAGGCCAGGTAGTTAGCGAGCGGGGCGGGGCGGGGGGGTGATAATGGGGAGCGGCGCGGCTAATCAAGCAGCTCGATCGACGGTGACTAATCTATTCTACCATCGATCGATGCCGTCGATCGACGATCGATCGATTGGTCTGGTAACACCCTTAGGCCATACAAATACTTATTTATTATTTATTTATTTATTTACACTTCATCCACACGGTTGGCGCAGTGGCTGAGCGATCGACTGCTGCGCAGCGTGTTGCGGGTTCGATTCCCGCCCAGGGTAAACATTTGTGTGATGAGCACTTGTGTTTGCCTTGTGTCTGGGTGTTGTTTATCTATATATGTATGTATTTACAAAAAAAAAATGTATTTGTGTATGTATATCAGCTGTCTGATACCCATAGTACAGGGTCTCCCTAGTTTGGGGTCAGATGGCCGTGTGTGAAAATGTCCCCACATATTATTATTATTATTATTATTATAAGATGATCAGATTTAAATCTCTCCCATTTCTGGGGAACTACGTCCAAATTGCGGGCTTTTGGCCAAACAACTAAGACGGGCGGCGTTAGGCAGTTTAGTCTATAGACAGAAACTATCTGACGATTCTGCATGTGTTCAGTATGACTGCTTTCTGTAGGAGTATGTATGTGAGTGGATGAATGTCTAGAGTTTTAAGGCTTGTATGAAGTGTTTTCGGGATGACGCCGGTGCTGGATATTATGATAGGGATGGTCTTGACCGTGTGAGCTCTCCATTGAGTTTTCAATTCTATAGTCAAGTCTGCGTACTTTGAGAGTTTGTTTGTGTGTGTGGATGTTAAATTGTGTGTGTTAGGTATAGCTACATCTATCAGGTATACAATTTTATTTTGCTTATCGTGCAGGGTGATGTCAGGTCGGTTGTGATGTATAGTCTTGTCAGTCAGTATAGTTCTGTCCCAGTACATTATTATAAAGGTACAAAGGCGGACTTAATGCCTTAGGCATTCTCTTCCAGTCAACCCAGGGTGGTGAAGAGATAACACGGCAGGTGCATACAAAAAATATAACAAAATAGGTAAAGTTTCGAACAAAATCGTCAAAATTGCAAATGGCGCTGTTCTAGTACCTACTTCATAACAGACCTATCATTATTTAGAACTACTAGTGACCTGGATAGAATTGAATTACTGACATAAATGTATACAATTTAACGTAACTAATAATGAGTAAGTTCTGCTAAATTATTGTTTGGTATCATTTTCGTCATTTTGTTGACAACAAAATAGCATAGTCTGATATTATTTACAAACTGATGCCGCGATTTCGTCCAAGTGATTGTCGGTTATTAGCGGGGTTTTCTTTTTTTTTTGCGCGGAACCCTATTTATTCAACCGACTTCAAAAAGAAGGAGGTTCTCAATTCGATTGTATGTTTTTATTTTGTATATTTGTTACGCGATTTCTCTGGCATACTTATGTAAAGCAATTTTGAACATTCTTTTTTTTATATTTATAGGGTGTGCCTCGGGGGTGGTCCCGTATAAATTCTATCGAAATTGATTGACCACTTTTTGACAGAAAGCAAAAAATTACACATAGATGATGTTTTAAGGTTTCCCAACCTTGTAATTCTTTTTTTACTGTGCTGGATTTGGATGATAAGGAGGTACCATAAAAAGCGAAAATAAAAAGCTTTTTAACAGACTTCAAAAAGGAGGAGGTTATCAATTCGAATGTTATATTTGTTTTATATTTTGTGTTCTCTGTCATATATAGGGTGACTGGTAATTAGTGTACGATAATTAAACACGTGATTGTGTTCATGATAACAAACAACTTTCCCGAAGAAAAAAAGTTTTTTGTACTGGTTCATTTTTATCACAATAAGACAACAGCCGTATGAAATTCACGCGCGCGCACGCCTGTGACCTAAAGTGAACCAGTACAAAAAACATTTTTTCTTCGAGAAAGTTGTTTGTTATCATGAACACAATCACGTGTTTAAGTATCGTACACTAATTACCAGTCACCCTATATAGACGGATTTGCAAAATTCTTTTTTTGTTCGAAAGGGGTTTATTCAATTTAGATATAAAAAAATATTGAGTATTTTATATACCAACCAACAATAGACTCGCCCCCTTTTACATGGGTGGGACCACGATGTAAGGTGGGGCAGAGCGCCAAAGTAGCCTGTGAAATTCAAATATTCTGCAAATGCCACTATCAGCTCAGTAGGTATCAATAGGTATTAAAGATCCTCCTAATGTTGAATGATTTACCTAGACTAGCTAAATATAATATTAACTGCCTAGCAATGTGTGTACGCATATACAAGAAAATATCAAGGCATTTCAAAACATTAAATACTAGATTATTTAAAATTAAGTGTCATAAATAGGTACTTGAATGTAGTTTTTATATTTTAAAAGAATTTTTAGATAACAAATGTTGATAGTTAATGCCTCAGATTATAAAACAAAAGGCAGATAGACCGCGCGGAACATTGAGAGTGAAGCCAAAAAAGCAAATACAAATTCAAAAGCGAATACAATCACGAGATTGTGGGTATTCGCTTTTGAATTTGTATTTTTATTTTTATTTGTTATGTGCGCTTGTGCGTTAGTATCTTTTTTCACTTTTTAAATATTACTTTTTGTAATGCACCTGCCTTGTTATCTCTTCACTACCCTTGGTTGACTGGTAGAGAATGCCTAAGGCATTAAGTCCGCCTTTGTACGTTTGTGCATGAAGTATAAATAAATAAATAAATAAACTTGTACTTAACACCATTGTATACCATGTTTTAAGCAAATAAATATTTTATTATTATTGTAATAAAAAACTTAAACACGACAGTAACGGTAAATCAGGGTTGAGTTCTCATGGGGGTGACTTTATGTCAGTCATAGATTTATCGACGTAATACATTACGTATTTTATAACATATTCATCATCAGTCGGAAGACGTCCACTGTTGAACTTAGGTCTCTTCATAAGGGGGGTGGTTGCCATAATCCCCACACTTGACCCCCAAGACGCCTCTTGGGGATCGCAGTGAAGTGGTTCGAAAGCTGCACTGGATTTTCCCTTAGTTGCCTTCTATGATTCCCTCGGGATGAAATGGGGGGTGCTATTCTAGCCCTGACACCGCACGGTTCAAGGAGAAGGGGGGGAGTATATACAGTAAGTTAAATATCATGTGTTTGTGTTGATTTTGAAAAACTATTTGCCATCGTGACCTAATGTACACCTAATACCATCTAATCCTCACCCACACACTACCACATATACACACACGAATCGCATCTATTTACACTCTCACTACAAATATTTACATAACTTATTACATGTTGAGCAACAGACTCTTAAAGTTGTTATAAAAATATCACTTAAGTAAATCTAAATTGTTTAGCACTTTTTTCCGAAATGTATCTAGCGGCTAGAGGTCACCAGGTCGTGGAGACCTGGTGACCTCTAGCCGCTGAACCACAAAAGCCTAGCTTAAGCACCAGTCTCCCACGGTAAACTAAACTATATCTATAACTAGAAATTGCAACAATGTCTGCAACGTTTATTGTGGAGAGAAATAAAATACTTAATATTATTGTTAAAAAAAAAATACAGCTAAAAAAATGGTATTTAAAAAAAAACGATTTTGTATGTCATTATTTTTTTTAGTATTTTTGATGGGTTTTTTTTTATATCTATGGACGATGGTTTGGTTAATTAGCATACTGTATAGTCATCTTATTTATAATCACAGACTAACCACAGCCTTACCTTGCAGATGATTGATTCTCAAAATATTTCATTTAAGAGCGCTCATCCCGTCATATTTCCCATACAAACGCTCGTACGCGATTACGGCGTTACAACAAATTTTTCTCTAAACATTTTTAGTACACAGGTTTAAAGGTTTGTATAAAGCCAAAAATAAACTTTTTTGTGAAACAAATTCAGTAACCACGTCTGAAAACCAGCTTTTCTGCACAGTTTTATCTGAACTTTGGCTGTTCATAATGCACTCGTACATTGAAAATTAAAAAAACAGCTTCATAGAAACCTTTCTCATAAAATGGAGATTTTAAATTACAAACATCATTACCAAAAACTTGTAAGACTTTTCCAAAAACACATATTTCCTGGAACAAGTTTTGTGAAATCACCGCGCGCCAATTTTCAACCGACTTCAAAAAAGGAGGAGGTTATCAATTCGTCTGTCTTTTTTTTATGTTTGTTACCTGAGAACTTTGGTCTGGGTGAACAAACTCAAACTCAAACTCAAAATCATTTATTTCAATTAAACCATTTACAGGTACTTTTGAATTGTCAGAGTCAGTCAGTCACAAAGTTGAAGCTAGTTGCTCGTTCCAAACAGTAGGTTTCTATGGAGAAGAACGAGCAAGAAACTCCATGAACACACTTTTAAAATCAGTTAAATTTTACAAATTTCGGTTACATCATTCATGTTGAATCTAAGGGTACAATGTGAGAACAATGTAACACGTCTTGCATGTTAAAAGAGGTCTAGAGAAAAATATAGTTATAATAACAATTCAAACCAAAATTTAAAATAACCGAGGCAGCTAAGAGATGACCAGTCGCATGGATCGGCACCATTTAGCTCAACCATTTTGAAGGGAACCGAATGATCCAACACATGCGCCACCGGCAGCGAGACATTCAAGTGAGCATGACTCTCCCAACCAGGGGCGTAGCAACCGATAGTGGCGCCTAGGGCACGCATCATTAGTTGCGCCCCTATGTATTTATTTAAATCTTAAAACAGATACAGTAATCATTAATCTAGGTCGCCTAATCTTTCTTGATCTTTCTAAAAGCACAGTATAAGTACGACCGTACTAAAAGATCGCTCACAACTTGCGATGGATACTGCAATTGTAAACAAGCAGAATTTGAAAAGAAATGCGCAGATTTGGAATACGATTTCATCCCCGCTTCACAATTTAATTCAAGTAAGTAGTTCTTCTGATTTCTTCAGGTTGACGGTTTTTCTTGTAGATTTGAATATCTAATATTTCTTCGTATAACTGGCCTCCGTCGCAACATCGCAACTATAGAAATCTCCAAATTATTTTCATTTATTTTTTAACCGTCGCGTCGCAGCCGTAACACAGAGTTGTAACATCTAAAACTAGAATACTCAGAAGTTCTAATCAAATACAAAAAATTAATTGCATCTCAGTGGAAGGAGTATTTAACCGACTTCAAAAAAAAGGAGGTTCTCAGTTCGCGACCCGTATGTTTGTATGTATGTATGTATGTTTGTCCGCGATGATCTCCCGTTTGGCTGAACTGATTTTGATGCGGTTTTCATAAAAGTGTTTGTTACATTCTGGAGAAGGTTTTAGTATCAACAAACAGAAATTTATTCAGCGCTTTTTGAAGAAATCAACAAATACCGAGAAGACGTTTTCGTTTCTTCCATCGTTCCATCTTTGGAGGACTTTCTATCTCTGTTTTAACTGTGTTGCCGTTACTTAGTGGATTTGGGTGACAAGGAGGAACTAAAAAGTGGAAAATATTTTTATTTTTGAAAAAAGAGAACCGCCTTAAAAAAAAACTAAAAAGTGATAAATAACTTTAGCACAGAACACATGACTTTGTTCTGTTTGTTGTTTTGTATTGTCACCGACTTCCGAAACTACAGTCATGTGTTTTCTGTGCTAAAGTCCATAAAAATCTTTTTTCAAAAAAGATTTTTTTGACATTGTTTCTCGCGATAATGGGATATGGTACAGGACAATACAAAGTGAGCCTCCTCACATACCATGGAGTGCCAATGTGAAGCTACATCGTAAGCAAATTGTAATTCCTCATAGGTTGCGTTCCGGACACATGCCCGTTAATAATTTCAACTTTTCTATGAATGTTGTTGAAGATTTGAAGGTATCGCTTTTTGATGTAGTGTGTCCGGAGGAACACCACTCATAGAGTCATAGGGAGTGGTGCGTTCCCAGCTCACTCTGCGCTTATTCGCGAAGCGCGGGAAATGTTAACGTGATTGTTTGTTATGAAGTAATAAAGTGAAAATAACATACTTAATGATTTATTGTACTGTATTTAGATTTTTAAATTTAATAATTGGCTATTTTTGCGCCCCCCTTCGAAAGGCGCCCGGGGCACGTGCCCTACTTGCCCCACCCTTGTTACGCCTCTGCTCCCAACCGCCAGGGCATATTCAAGTCAATGAGAGGTATACCTCGTAAATGGTAGCTTTAAAGAACATAGTGCTCACATGTATGTGCTACGAAAAATTATATAATACTAACACATTGAGTTTATACAATGCAAAGATAATATAGATCTACATCTTCAGCAGCTCCAAAAATTGTTACAAATGCTAATCAATTAATCTATGAACCCTTATGGCTGTGGAGCTAGACCAGCATCCAGCCAAGCATTTTTATCAGTGATGTAATCACTCAACTTATAATATGCTCGGTTGCATAGTGTGCGTTTAATACAAGACTTAAATTTTGTCTCATTTAGTTGAACAATGTGGGGAGGAATTTTATTGTAACACTTTAAACAGTACCCCATGAAAGACGAATCTACTTTAGCCAGTCTGAAACCTGGTTGAACTAGTTGGTCCCTATTTCTAGTATTATAATTATGTCTGTCACCTCTTTTATCAAAAAGATGCAGATTTTTTCTAGCGTACATGATGTTTTCATAGATGTTTTGAACCGATTTTGATGATTCTTTTTTATTTGAAAGCTGATGTTTCCCGTGTGGTCCAATTTTAATTTGGTCCAGTTCTGATAACGGCATCCATGAGAAAACCGTATAAGTCTTAAATTTGCATTATGTATGTGCGCAATTTGTTACGCGATTTCTCCGGCAAATGTAACCCGATTTTATGGATAGTATATGCTTCAGGGGCGGTCCCATTTAAATTTAATCGAAATTGATTCAGCAAAAAATTTACATATAGACGACGTTTTAGTTTCTTCAATCTTTGGAGTAGTTAACTTTCAATCTCTTTTTAATAGATTTGGATGAGAAGGAGGTACTAAAAAGCGGAAAATAAAAAGCTTTTTCCTGCGATGTTATCGCGTTCTCACTCACTCGAGTTGTGCGTTGGTTGAAACAAAAAAATTTCAATAACGCTCGTGTCTAAAGGCCTACGCAGACCGGGACGGCATGGCAAGGGATTTAAATTTTTACTAATGGACGTTCAAACGTATCAATATAGAAATACGATTTAAATTGCTATGCTTTAAAATGTTGCCGTGGCATCGTAAGGAATTTCACTCGTGGCGGGATGCCGTGGCGTACTGCGGTAGGCAACGGCACGCCAAGGACTCCGGCGCTCGTTGTGACATACCGCGGACTGAGGGGGTAGACTGAAGACTAAAAGTGTATCGGGCAGCAGGAGCTACTGAGGCGTGCCTTGTCATGTCGCGGCACGACGTGGCATACCGTGGCAAGGCGCTGGAATGCCGCTGTATCTAAGCGGCTAGTAATAATAATAAGCGGGGACATTTTCACACGCGGCCATCTGACCCCAAACTAGGGAGACCCTGTACTATGGGTGTCAGACAGCTGATATACATACATAAATACATTTTTATTTCCTTTTAAATACATACATAATATAGATAAACAACACCCAGACACAAGGCAAACACAAGTGCTCATCACACAAATGTTTACCCTGGGCGGGAATCGAACCCACAGCACGCTGCGCAGCAGTCGAACACTCAGCCACTGCGCCAACCGTATCGTCAAAATAGTGTGCCGTCCCGGTCTGCGTAGGCCTTAAGTTCGGTCGAAGGGGATGGGCGCTCTTAAATACGATTTCTAATTTTCGTATGGAATTCCCATGACAAATACTATGTACTATGTACGGTGACTTACACATGCACAGCTTCGTGCACAGTAACAATCTGAGTCAGACTGCGCTTTTATTCCGTAGCACTAAGAGTGTTTTTGCCAACTTGTTTACTAACGAATGTTTGGCTGTACTTTAGTGAAAATGCAGTGAGTCGTCTTGTCAAACATTTGTTCACGCTCTAGGTCGAAGTAATTAGGAGCCAAATAGTACAAGCGTTTGTATACGTGTAATATTAAAGTGAGTGGGTTTTTTAAAACCAACAGATCTGAAAACCCCAGGGACTATTATGTATGTTCAGTTGACGGCACATCTGTCTCCTCTTCATCTTCATCTTCATCAGCATCACGGAAATTGAAAAGCATTGCTGAACCTGCTGTAAACTGGTTTTACCTATTAAATGTTTCGTCTAAACACTCTGGATTTGTTCTAGAAAGTATTTCGAATTTAGAAGCGTCCTAAAAAGTAGTACTTATACCCTGTCCATTGGGTTATTGGTTTTTAGACAGCTGCCTTAGAATGAAATTATTCCCGAGTTAACTTAAAAATGCGTTATAAAATAAATATATAAACTGCCTTATTTTGTTGGATTGTCTTATTTATGACCTCTTACAGACATTATAATACAGTTATGCGTATCAGTTTTTACAAAAATCATAAATATTGTTCACTAGTTGCAGCTGTCAAAAAACGATTAAGCCAGTGGACAGAGTGTAGGTAGGTATATAAGTGTGTTAAAAGACTCCATTACGTGGTCTTCCATATTAATGTTATAAATGTGAAAAACATTAGGGTGTTACCAGACCAATCGATCGATCGTCGATAGACGGCATTGATCGATGGTAGAATTGATTAGTCGACGTCGATCGAACTGCTTGATTATTACTAGTGATGTATTCAATGTCGACCGATGCCATCGACCGGCCATCGATCGATTAGTTAGTCGAACGGTATCCGTCGATCAGCCAAAGTTATCACATCAATAGATGAACGTCGTTCAACGTCGTCGACCGATGGCATCGATCGATGATGACCCTTACTCTGGAAATTTTGTATGAAGACAGTTTAAACCCGGGAAGGGCATAGGCTATTTAATCTGCGACTTTGTCTTGTCTTTGTCTTTGTGTGTGTTTTTTGTGTCTGTACACAGTTATGCAATAAATATATCTTTATCTTTATCTTTATCTTTATCTTTATCCGCGACTTGTAAACTAATAAACATGGTACTTTTAACGTGGCTTGGTTCATTTTAGCAGAACTACCCAGTTGTTCGACAATAAACTCAACCTATGTCCCCTAGTACGACACATAATTTTAGAAACAACAAAATTTCGATATAGTAAAAACAATATTTCGATTTCTATGACCTTTGAAACTCTGCTCGTACGCAAGCAACTCGACTTGCCTACGGCTAAACCAAAATGAGCACAATGTCTTTTGGAAAACACGTTGTCCTTCTAATCTTTGGGTGCGATGGTCAGCCTGGTCGCAGAAGCCGTTTTGAAAGGGTCCGAGCGACCAGGAGGGGGATTTTACTTTTTGAAACTAGTGAAATAGTTTGACAGTCTGTCAGTTTACAGACTGTCAAACCATTGAAATAGAGAATGTAATGTCACAGTATAAATATTAGTACTACCGTACAGTAGCGACACGCTCCGCCTCCCTCTGAAACCGTTCCTCCCCTCTCCCCGCGTCGAACGACTGCTCTGGGAACTGCTTTTGTTCGAGCGGCGCGTAGACACGCACACACACGCACGTATCTGTACAGTCTGTTATTTTAGTAGTAGTGTAGGCAATTATATCGTTTCGTTTCTATGGAGTGTCGTGGGTGTGGTAATATTAACAAATAGGTAATAACAAGCCTCCACGCATTTTTTTTTTCACCTACATTTTTGTCAAACAACTAACTGTAGACTATTCAAATATTTGTTTCGTACGGGAATCGAACCCACGACACACAGCAAACACTGTCATTGAATGTCACTGACTGACTGACAGACTGTGCCTTCAACAGTCTGAAGGCCGTCATTCCGATCTCATCTCATGTCTGGTCAACCAGGTCCCGGAAGCCATTTTGGAAAGCAAATCATTTATTTCAAATAATGATCATCCAGAGTACGTACGGTGACCCTGTCGGGATGACATTTAGCTGACGCTACAGACACAGGCCGCAGTTCAGTAGGCCGAACAGTGCGAGCGGCGATTCGGGGAGGAGTCGCGGGGGCGGTGGCAGGGCTGCGGGGCGCACACAATGTGCGTTCTGCAGGCTCAGCAGTCGACGGCGGTGGCGAAGACAAAACTGCTAACGCGAAGCTTGCCCCCGATATATCGTGGTTCACTCCGCGACGCATATTGTTCGATGCAGTCGATGGTGACCCAGATTCCGCTACCGCTTTACGCAACTGAATGACTTTATTACGCAAGTCAGCGATGGTGTTTTGGGATGCATCCAACCTCTTCTGCACATCCACTAAACTTGCCTTCAGAAATTCAATGTCTTTCAGCAGGCTGGTTACATCGACGTGGTCAAAAGTGACTGGGGGCAGATTGCTCAAGTCCCTCGCCACAAATGCGGGCACGTCGTCGGGATCGTTCTCCTTTAGCAGCCTGATGATGTCTTGAGTGCTTCGCCTCGTCCCGTCACGCCGGCGGGATATCATCTGGTCGCTCTTGTTGAGCAACTGGTACAGAAGCTGCTTGGCAGCAGCAATGTCGTCTTCACTGAAATTCGTCGCACAGATCTGGATTGCAGAAACTTCGTCCATCACATCCAGCTTCTGCTGCAAGAACGCCAGCAGCTCATTCGCCACAAGTGGGTTACTCATGACGATTACAATTACGAGCGACGGCTTACACCGCCGCGCCAAGCGATATATATCTATACTAATATTATAAAGCTGAAGACTTTGTTTGTTTGTTTGGTTGAACGCGCTAATCTCAGGATCTGCTGGTTCGAATTGAAAAATTCTTTTTGTGTTGGATAGTCCATTTATCGAGGAAGGCTATAGGCCCGGGCGAAGCTGGGCCGGGTCGCTAGTAAACAATAAACACGAGTCAGCAACACGTCCGCATCGAAATGCAGCTAATTCGAGACTGATTTACATTATCTTTTAAGTGTGTCGCCGTTTCTTAATGGATTTGGATGTTAAGGCAACACAAAAAAGCGAAAAATAAAAAGTTTCTTAAAAAATAAGAAGTCCCGCCTTCAAAAACTAAAAAGTGATAAATAACTTTAGCACAGAACACATAATCTTTACTTTCGGAAGTCGGTGGCAATACAAAACAACAAACTCAAAGCAACCGCCACCGACTTCCGAGCTGTGGGCTAACTACACCAAGGCTGGGATTAGCGACATGCGAGTGCAGTACGTAGACGCGTGGCGCGCCATGTTCCGACTGCCGCGATGGTGTAGCGCGGGCGCTATGTCCTGCTCGGGCCAGCTGGCCGCCATACATAGCTTCGCTAACTCCCTGGTGGCCGCAGTGCGAGACTGGGACAACAGCCCTCTTCATCGAAGGTGGCAGTCCTACCATACGCGGATTACTTAATTCGCTATAATTGTAATTGTAATTATTATTTATTTTTGTCTAAGTGTTTTTATATATTTTAATTGGATGATAATCCATACTAATATTATAAATGCGAAAGTAACTCTGTCTGTTACACTTTCACGATGAAACGGCTGAACCGATTTTGATGAAATTTGGTATGAAGATAGCTTGAACCCCGGGGAAGGACA
Source organism: Charanyca ferruginea (assembly GCA_947361185.1). NCBI lineage: Eukaryota > Metazoa > Arthropoda > Insecta > Lepidoptera > Noctuidae > Charanyca > Charanyca ferruginea. The sequence goes on from OX376085.1 coordinate 14,151,388, forward strand.
TAGGCTACTTTTTAATCAGTGACTTCGTCTGCATCCACTATAACCGTCATTCACGCAGATGAAGTCGCGGGCAAAAGCTAGTTGAAGAAAGAAACAAAGAAAGAAAAACCATTTATTCACGAGATAGTTCACCATAATTGTAATTGTAATTATTATTTATTTTTGTCTAAGTGTTTTTATATATTTTAATTGAATGATAATCTGGTAATAAATAAATTTCATTTAATTTAATTTCATAATATACATACATACATACTCTTTTTTTTAAGTCGTTTAAAAATATGTTAAAATAAACAATAGGTACAGTACGCAAAAGAGATAAGTATCCATGTCGTCGGGAATAGTTGAAGATTTCTTAGAAACCAATGGGGGCTTTCAAATGAAATTTTATTAAATCATTAATTGTATTTTATTTTATTCATAAAAACCTATCGGTTTCCAAGTAAACTTCAACTGTTTCCGGCGACATGGATACTTATCTCCTTTGGTGACCGTACATACTTTTGTTGTGTCCCCGCATCACACTTGACCGTGTATGATGCGGGGAGTGTAAAAAGTGCAAAAATCGAAGTTATGTGCAATTTATAAGTCAAAAACCTGTTTCTGTTGAATGCAGTTTATGCAATCGGCGCCAATCTCAATGTCACTCAGTTTTCATCTTTTACTATCTAATATCACGTGTTTGTGTTTAATTGAACTAAAAGTTATACCAAGTTATCTTTGACTAGCACTTTGACCGCGACGTCGTCCGCGTGAAATTTCACAAGAATCCCTACAACAACAACAACAACATCCAACAACAACAACACTATCAACAACAACATCAGCATTATCCTTGAGTAACATTACTCAAGGATAATGTTGCTATCTAATGGTGAAAGACTTTTTAAAATCGGTCGAGTAGTTTATCAGTTAAATCGTTACAAACAAATCTTTCCTCTTTATTACATTTAGATTAGAAATGGCAGTTTTTGGAACTATCTAAATATCAACCAATCTTTATTCGTAAACACAGTTATTGCAATAAAGGTCTTATGTATGTATTTATTTATTTAATTTACACATTTCATTCGAGATCTAAGTCGTGTATGCCCTACCAATGAAATTGATGAACAAATATTTTCGTATTTACCCGACTTCAAAAAAAAAGGAGGTTCTCATTTCGACCCGTATGTTTGTATGTATGTATGTTTGTCCGCGATTATCTCCCGTTTGGCTGAACCGATTTTGATGCGGTTTTCAGAAAACTGTTTGTTACATTCTGGAGAAGGTTTAAGTATACAACAAACAGAAATTTATTCAGAGGTTTTTGAAAAAAACAGCAAAAATCGAGAAGACGTTTCCGTTTCTTCCATCTTTTCATCTTTGGAGGACTTTCTATCTCTGTTTTAACTGTGTTCCGTTCCTTAATGGATTTGAGTGATAAGGAGGCACTAAAAAGTGGAAAATAAAATCTTTATTAAAAAAAAATAATAATGTGATATATAACTTTAGCACAGAACACACATGACTTTAGATTTGGAAGTCGGTGGCAATACAAAACCACAAACAGAACAAAGCCACCGACTTTCGAAACTAAAGTCATGTGTGTTCTGTGCAAAAGTCATTTATCACTTTTTAGTTTTTTTTTAAGGCTTTTTTCAAAAAAGATTTTATCAGTAATATGTCTGAATCCAAACAATACAAAGTTAGTTTCGAATAAATATTGTCAGTTAAATGTATTATTTATAAATAAATAATCAAATATACTTATTTTTTTTAATTCTATACTTTATTATTAAAAAAAAACATTATTTTTAAAATACATCCCAAAAGTAAAAGAGCTAGTAGATAATGTCATATTTTATCATTAAAAAAGTCATATTGTAAATAATGTCAATTAAATATATCATTAATAAATAAAATCAATACTGACCTACATTACCACCAGCCCCAGAATCCGATATGTCCGAATTTTAAAAATAAATAATAATAATACTTAATTAAACAAACAACAAAAAAAAACAAAAACACAAAAACAACAAACAACAACGGACGGACCTGATTGTTATTGAACCCTGGTTAAAAATGATTCAGTCATCACCTTCGGTCGGTCATAGGCCACGCACATTCCAACCTTTGATCTGTGTTGACACAAAGGATGACCTTTCGGCCTACATCGTTTATTTTGTCAAACTCAAACTCAAAATTATCAACTTCAAACTAACTTTTTCCTGCGGCCTCGTTCGCATTAGGTATCATCATCATTTCAGCTTACTACAGGTCCACTGTTGGACATTATTATTTTAAGCCTCCTCCGTGGCAGGCCAATTTTGCCGATCGTCTATCTTCGTCCGTGTGAATGTCGGTTATTGCGAATGCAGACGAAGTCGTGGATTAAAAAGTTGCCTCTATCCTTTTTTGGGGTTCAAACTATCCTCATATCAAATTTTATCAAAATCGGTTCAACCGATTCGTCGTGAATTTAACGCATTTATAATATTAGGACTGAAACGTGGTCGCCCCCAATGGGCCTCATCAGAAATCTTAAAGTCACCCAAAGGGCAATGGTGAGGGCTATTCACTCTCACTTCGCATAAGGTACAAAATGGCCTAGATATATTTGACACTTTGAATCGGGTTCGAGTGCGAAGGGAGCGTCGAAGTGACGGGGAAATTACCTTACAGAATGCCACTTCTTACGTCATCTCATACTTTATCTGTCAAAATCTCCCTGTCAATTTAGTTCAACTCGCTGACACGCTCGCAAGGGTGAGGATAGTGTAAATTCGAATTACCAACCGAGTTTTTAGAATGCCAATCAATAAACTCACAGCGGATTCAGATTCGAAGTTTAGAATGAGGTCTTACAGAATCACACCCCTTGCTTGATAAAATCAGAAATGAGGACCAAGGTTGCTGACGTAGCCCATAGAATTGTCAAACTTAAGTGGTAATGGGCAGGGCACATTGCTCAAAGAACGGATGACCGATGGGGCCGAAAAGTTCTGGAGTGGCGACCGGGAACCGGAAGACGTTGCGTTGGACGGCCTCCCATTAGGTGGACCGATGACCTGGTAAAGGTTGCAGGGATCCGCTGGATACGAGTCGCACGGGACCGGTCAATGTGGAACAATCGGGTGGGCCTATGTCCAGCAGTGGACGTCTTTCGGCTGAAATGATGATGATGATGATAATAATAGGTACCTAATGGATTAACCCCTTGTATGCCGAAACGCATTTATAAAGCTATTGTGTCTTGCGTAGATCTGCGTTCGATACGAGGGGTTAAACCATATACAGGCACTTTTGAATTGTTTAGGAGTCAGTTGCTCGTTCCAAAACGTAGGGTATGAGAAACAAGCAAGAAACTCCACGGACACTCTTTTAAATTAAGTTTTTACGAAATGCTTGTTACATTATTCTTGTTGCTTATTTAAGTGAAACTAATCTAAGTGAAGAGCAACACAAAACATTCAAATCTCAACTGATAGCGCTCAATCGCGAACATGACGCGTAGATCCAACCCAATCCATTTTACACCTTCGATATATGTCCTCAGCATCAATTCAACACTAAACATTTACATAATCGGCGCACGAAAATGCGCATTCACGCACCCAATAATTCTGTTCTTTCGTAACTTTTGTTTGTGACGATAAGTTGAAAGGTACGTGCTGTATAGCAATACATTGCTCACACAAAAATCTTATGCGACCTTCGCTGAGAATGCTGAGATAATCAGATTCGCGTCCAGCCATGCGTTGTATCGGACTGTGTGACGTAAACTAGCGTCATAAATGTGTTACGCAAAATTACAGACCCAGCATGATCAAAGCTCAACGTAAATTCGAGGTCGAGTTTTGGATTGAGGAAAGTATATAAAATTAATTCAAAACATTTTATTTCCAATAAGAAAATAGACTCGAAGTGAATACTTTTATGTCAGTGCCTACAATTTTAAAAACAATTACGCTATTTACCGCCATCTAGTGCCGAATAGCGGCAGCTAATGTTTTATATTTTTGTAATAGAAGGCGGTAGTGTGAAATTCCCCCTACGAATAATCGTGGAAAATTAATTCATTTATATTGTCAAGATCAAACTCAACGTTTGATTGAGTTTGATCAAACTCAAATTCAAGTTCGGTCGTGATTTAAATAAATTGTGGAAATATTATACATAAAAAAAATAAACCAAAATGTTTTATTTTTAATTAAAAAATAGAATCGAGACGAATACTTTATTAGGTCAGCGTGTTAGTGTGGCCTACGTATCAATATCGCAATGTATAATTTGCTGACAACGCTATTTACCGCCATCTAGTGTCGAATAGTTGAAACTAATGTTTTATATTTCTAGTAATAGATGGCGGTAATAGTGGAAAAGTCCCACATGGGATCAATCGTGGAAAATCAATTATTATTTTATTATTGTACAGGTTTTAACATCGCTAAAGTGGTTTTGCAATTCAAAAAAGTTGATGGTTAGGTACCTATCTGAGGCTATGGTTTTGTTTCATTTGTATTTTATCGTATTAAGTATAATTAGTTATTTGCTTTGTTATCGTTTTAATTAAGTGAGATATATTTACGTTAGTTAGCAAAGTCGCTCCCGTTGTCTATATTTGGTACTCGTTAATAGATAAAATGATGCAAGAGGAAGATTTATACGTATAGTTTGATCTATATTATACCCGTGCACTGCTAGAAAGCAACCCGCCCGCATATTGCCAAACTGTATATTGACCCAGACCGGGGTTGCTTTGAGTTCGATCGCAGTTTGCCTTTGTAGTTGAAGAGCAAACTGAAACTGTATACCTATTCATAGAGTGTATGAATCAATATACATTTTGCTTTAAAATACTAGAGCAAAATACATACGAGTTCAGACGTCCAGATCATGCCAGAGAGAAAGAGTAATTCTCTTAAGCAATAACTTACTTTTACAGAATACAGATATTCGCGTGTCAGTTTGCTTTACATACAAGCGAGCAAAATTCACATTCTCAGATTGCTCTGAGCTCGTATGCACTTTGCTCCAATTTATTTGTGATTTTAATAAGCGCGATGTAGTTCAGGGGTGTGATTCTGTAAAACCACATTCTAAACTTCGAATCTTAATCCGCTGTGAGTTTCTTGATTGGCATTCTAAAAACTCGGTTGATAATTCGAATTTATACTGGCGCCACCCTTGCGAGCGAGTTGAACTAAATTGACAGAGAGATTTTGACAGTTATAAGTATGAGATGACGTAAGAAGTGGCATTCAGTATGTCTATTCTGTTACAATCTCCCTCGGTGAACACCTAGGTGAAGTGAGCTGTCATCAGTCCCGATGGTAGGAATTTACAAAGCACTGACAGCTCACTTCACCTGGGTGTTCACCGAGGCAGATTGTTACAGAATAGACAGGGAATTTCCCCGAGCTTCGACGCTCACTTCGCACTCGAACCCGATTCAAAGTGTCAAATATATCAAGGTCATTTTGATCCTTATGAGAAGTGAGAGTGAATAGCGATGTGAGATGCGAGTTGTTGTTTGAATTTTACGGAATCGACCTACAGTACAGACTACGGGTGTCTGGGTCAGTATACAGTTTGGCAATAGGCGACCCGCCCCGGCTTCGCGTGATAATATTATTATACTTATTATACCTAAGAATGTCATCATCTGCGTCGCCTTTTCCCAACTATATTAGTCTGTTTCCAGTCTAACCGGATGCAGCTGAATACCAGTGTTTTACATGGAGTGACTGCCTATCCGTATGGTGTCGGATGTAAAGAATAGCACCATTCCTTATCTTCCCGTGGGTGTCGTAAGAGGCGACTAAGGGACTTACCAGAGAATGGGCAGCAGCGTTCTCTGTGCCTTTGTAACAACCATACTGCGATCGCCAACCTGCTGCCAAGCTTGGCGATTATGGCAAAACCCCCAAAGGTTGCGGGGATCCGCTGGATGCGAGTCGCACGGGACCGGTCTATGTGGCCCATGTGACGGTAAAATATGGAGAACCTTTATTATAAAAGAACATCTACTCATATGTACCCATGTTTGCAAAGAAATAAATGATTTGATTTGATTTTTTGATTTGATTTGACACGCGGGGGAGGCCTATGTCCAGCAGTGGACGTCTTTCGGCTGAAATGATGAATGATGATGGTGACTGCCTATCGGACCTCCACAACCCAGCTACTGGGTAACGCGATACCCCTTGGTAGACTTGGTAGACTGGATGGTGGTTATCAGACTTTATGGCTTCTGCCTACCCATAAAGATCTACAAATGACAGCCGGGACCAAAGGCTTAGCTTTCCGAGGCACGGAGGGAACTCGGTATGAACTGGATGGTCACCCATCCACAGACCGACCGCGGCAAGCGTAGCTTAACCTCTGACCGTTCGATCTGTATGGCTTTTACATAGCCACGAGCGCCTCTATGAATATTTATAGAATAAGAATATGAATATTTATTAAGTCAAGACTTAACCTAATTAGCAGGGTAAACAAACAAGGAAGTTATTCTATAAAATAACTTTATACCGATATCGGTGGGCTACTATTTTTTATATTTTTAAATGTGGTTTTTTTATATAATACTAACGACCCGACCCAGCTTCGCATGGGCCTATAGCCTTCCTCGGTAAATGGACTATCCAACACAAAAATATATTTCAATTCGGACCAGTAGATTCTGGATTAGCGTGTTCAACCAAACAAAGAAACAAACAAACTCTTCAGCTTTATAATATTAGTATAGATTTAAAAATGTAAATTATGTGTTTAAACGACGAATAAATGTGAATAATAATAACTTTATTATCAGGCAACTGTGGCCCATAGATAAAACACACAAAATAATCTTAAACAATAACAATAATACATATTAAAACATTATAAAGTAACAAGGTACTAGAGAAAATGCATAGATTTAAACTTGAAAAATTCCTGTGCTATAAATATGTGTAATCAAAGTAATTTTTTGATTTTTAGTCAAGTTATGTCGTTTATTGCAATTAAGAGCGCCCATCCCCTCATATTTCCCATACAAATGCTCGTACGCGATTACGGCGTTATAACAAATTATTTTTCAAATATTTTTAATACACGGGTATCCTGTTGTTTAAATCTAGGTTTGTATGAAGCCAAAACTAAACTTTTTTGAGAAACAAATTCAGTAAACACGCTCGAAAATCAGTTTTTTTGCACAATTTTGTCAGAACTTTGGCCGTTCATAATGCACTCATACATTAAAAAAGTAAAAAAACAGGTTCATAGAAACCTTGCACATGTAATGGAGATTCTAATTTACAAACATTTTAACCAAAAACTTGTAAGGCTTTTTTTAAAACACGTATGTCCTGGAACAAGTTTTGTGAAATTTCCGCGCGCCATTTTTCCTGTGATGTTATCGCGTTCTCACTCACTCGTTTGTTTTCGAGCTTTGCGTTGGTTGAAATAAAAAAAAATTCAATCACGCTCGCGTTGGAGTTCGTTAGATGGGGAAGGGCGCTCTTAAAACATTTACAGGCACTGCTGAATAGTCAACCAGTCAGTCAGTTTATACCACGAAACAGATAAATAAAGTGTTTAAAGACAGTTGAAGCTACTTGGTTGAGTTTTTTTATGTCCGCGTCAGACACAACTTCACGAGTTAATTAAACTATTTAATATGAACTTAATCAAAAATATTCACTTTCTATATGATTAAGAGAATGTTCTAGTTTAACATATATTTTTTTCAAATCATTTACACTGCACATTTTGACGTGATTGTCAGTTTAAAATCTGTAAAAGTCGTTAAATAGCCCCTTAAGTTCTTTGTGCTTTATCATAATGTGGATAAGATGTGCCTAAATAACAGAATATGGCCGCAGGGAATTATTTTCAGGCGGGTTTTAAATTTTCGATCGAAATCTACGAACAGACCGAGTGCTGGCTCTGTACATTTGCTCAGTTCACACGTTGCAATTGTAAGGATAATTTTTGTCCTCTGTATAATGTGGTCTCGTTTTTTCTATAAGCCCATGTCGCCTAAATAAGTAAATTGAAATAAACAAAAAAAAATATTTGAAAAATAATCAATACCAACAGGGTTATAATTCTAATGAGGTATTAGAACAACGCATTTACTAAAAGGTTAGGTTCAGGAAATAATTTAGTATTCATGAGATATAGTTTATATAAAACATTGCTGTATAAACATAATGCAATTGCAAGGTCACTTTGTGTTCCGATTTGTTTTGTTTTTATATTCACCGTTAATGTAAATAATCAGGTAAATAAAAGTTTTTAAATAACCAGTAGCATTGTAGGTCGGAAACCAAACATCATTCTTCATTGTGTTAAAAAAACCTTATTATACTTTCTCGGAAGTGGTCATACGTTGAATATCATTTTACATATAATTTTGATTTCATAGAAGAAACGATTTTCATTTGTCTCTGATCATAAAATACTTACTTTTATGATCTAATCTTCGTCGAATTTATCTCCATTCCATTTTACATTTCATCGAAACAAGCTGACCCGACAGACGTTGTCTTATCAATCGTTATTTTTAATTTTCTTATTATAAACCTTCCCTGGACTTCTTCAAATATTTCAAGACCAAAATTAACTTAGACTAGCAAACAGTAATTCATTTCATTATATTGAAGATTATTCATAAAATTTACAATAACATTCTCATTGTTATCACCAACAACCATTCATTGCTGTTAGTTCTCATCGAATTCCTCACCCGACCTGACTGAACTTGTTTTGCAGTACACAAACTGGTTTTTGCACTCGTCTGCCGTCACCCTAGGGTGGTCTTACAGACATTGCATTAATTGTGACTCTCACGACTGAGTGAATTTTTCCCATACCAAGGACCAAGGGCACGTCTAGATCACATAAGAGCAGCGAGCAGCTAAAAGTCTTAGCAATATTCCTTCTGATAAAGAAAAACAAAAAGAAGAAGATTATCGTTAGCAAGAAAGCGAAAGATGGATGCAGGAGAGGCAGTGATATGGAAGGCTCTAGAAAGACAGAAAGGGATAAAAGATGTGATAGACCGCGGAGACTCTGACGTGCAGCAGTTCTACCGAGGAGCCGTCGTGTTCCTGACGGGAGGTTCCGGCTTCCTCGGCAAGCAGCTCATCGAGAAACTCTTCAGGTAAGGACTCATCATTTTCATCGTCATCGAAGCCGATAGATATCCACTGCTGTATCTAAGGGTTAACTAAGGTAGCCGCCAGATAACGCTGCACTAAAAGTCGTTGACACCCTTCTACCAATGTTTTTTTATTATATTTTAATTCTTGCATTCGACCGCAATTCACCTGATCTTAAGTGATGATGCGGCCTAAGATGGAACACTCTTGCCTAGGATGAGCCGGTACACTCGTGCCTTGAAGATACCTAGATTATCCTTATCAAGGAACAGAGAGTCAACCATATAGCGGTGACGCTTCGCCGATTCTCTGCTCGTCCGATGAGGAAATGGGGATGGGGGAATTAAATTGTGCAATTCCAAAGCGCACTCTCCGAAATGTACCCGACAAAAGACCGATAGGCTAGCAACGGTGCGGCGATGTTCAAGGTTCTGGAGCCTAGCCCTAACCAGGGAGTCGTTGTTAATGAACCTCTTGGCACGCCTATCAATAACGTCCAACGCCTCTAATATCTCAAAACCATACAAAAAAAATGTAAAGCAGTGTCGCTATCACGATCGTATCGCGTTATGGGGCGTCCTTGACATGGTATTTGGTATTATGAAACTCGACCGAAGCAGTATTAGCGACAGTTTTGCATGACGAGCGATACCTATCGTTAAGTTTCGGGACTCTTTGGTACAAGTCGGGTCGATGACTTTTGTTGCAGTTTTATCTGGCGGCTACTTGGGGGTTGTAACGTTTCTCTGGGATTCGTCGAGCTTCATTGCTTTGGCGCTTTCTGGTGATCGCCATTGTTGATTCTGGCTTTCAGAAGTAGCAGTGGTTTAAGAATAGATAATGTGTGGGCTTACTGCATCTAGACCTTCCATCAGATCGGTGTATCCACCGAGTTCCTGTTACCCTGGAGAGTAATTCACGTAATTTTATGACGCGCACGCGACGATGTAGTTGTAGTGCAGTTGCAATTAAGTTCAAGTTTGAGTGATAAACGGTATTCTTGTAATCGTTGAACTGCGCGTAAGCTGCGCGTGAACTGCACGACAACCAAACTGTACCAAACTTACTTATGGTGTAGTCACATGAGAGTAAAAATATAACTCACTAAATAATTGAAAATAATCGATTACATTTCAATGAAAATGACGTTATTATAATAATACCCCAGTACAGATTTTTGTGTTTTTTATTAACTGTCATTTTGAGACGCCAAACGAATAGTAGAATACCGATTATGTTGCGTTCCCAAGCACGCACTAAAGACGCGCAACAGTAGAATGCCGTTATTGCGCTCGCGTGACGCGAACTTGACGCGAGAGCAGGGCCGCGCGCGCCGCCCCTGTGTGCGAAGTGTGCGGTGCACACAGGCGCCAAGACAATAGGGGCGCCCCGCCATCGAAATTATTTTTGTTACACTTACACAACAACATATTATTTGTAGTAATGTAGTGGAGTATCGATAAGTAAGTAGGTACAATATGTACCTTCTAAATAACAAAACATATATCGCACACCGGGTGCAACAACGTCATAAGTAACAAATGGCGTTTTTTTCAGGAGATCGATTTAAAAGTTGTTACCTTCTTAAAGTGGAATGTATTTATGTTCCAATTACATATCAATGATCAAAATATTGTTAAAACCCTATATTTAAAAGTTAAGGTTGATTTAGAAATAAAAATGTTATGTAAGTGGCACATTTTTATTGTTTTTAATAAAGGTACCTACATTTATGACGTTGTTTCGCAGAAAGTTAAATTAAAAGTAGAACTTGTCTGTGCAGTAACGTCATAAAGGCCGAATAAAACTAAAAATCAACACTCTAAATTAAAAAATACCGGACAAGTGCGAGTCGGACTCGCTCACCGAGGGTTCCGTACATATTTGTAGGTACACATACATACTTCTATACTAATCCATACCTACTATTCATAATTTAATTTACTAAATATTATAAATGCGTTTTTTGCGACATAAACGGCCGTATCTTTTTTTTGCATTAACGTAGAGGATTTGATTTTTTTACAGCATCAAGGGACCGTAGACTTGAATATATGGTTTTAATTTCAACTCCATACGTCCACGCGTTCCCGAGATAAAAGGTCTTGACAGACAGACGGACAGACAGACAGACGGACAACAAAGTGATTCTATAAGGGTTCCGTTTTTACCTTTTGAGTTTCGGAACCCTAAAAAGCACTTCTCTTATCTTTTTCAGTGGGTGACAATAATCAACATTACCTATTATTAAAATAAATGGCATATAAAAATCTAACAAAATTATGAATTATTTCTTACATTTAAGTACCCGTAATCATACTTTTATGAGGAACTAGCAGGCTAGACAAAAATAAATTGTAGCAAAAACAAAAAATATCAGTCGTTTTAACAACTTCTCCAGAAACTTTGTTGTATTTATATCTAAGTCATCTGCTAGTTTCTTTAAATCCACGAAATCGGTATAGGCTAATTCTTTTACTATAAAAGGTTTTCCTGTCTTCTTAGCGTTTCTGATGAAAGATATTACTGGTTTGGTACGTATATAGCACCAGATTTTTTAGCCCTAGTGACAGACTTTTCAATTACTGAGTGAGCCGCATCGCCCTCATTCTGAGTGTGGCCCTTATTTAAATATTTATGAGTCACGAAATTTATTTGTAACTTGTTAACAGTATAGTAGTACATACAAAATATGAACCTGAAACAATATTATTATGTTTAATTAATATTGAAAATATTGACATAATTGTGATAAGTGACGGTAAAACTTGCTACTTGTGATAGAAAATAGAACCACAAAGTCAGAACTGTTCACTTGTGTCATTCTTGCACCAAAATCGTATGAAATATTTGTCATAATTACCTTTATGACGTTGTTGCTCCTACACATACACACTTCTTGCGGGTGACCGCGAGCAACTGACCAATTAGGACGTTCTGGCGCTAGCGTTTACAAAAACCCGCCAAAACCACAACGACATTTACGCCCTCAGTGGGACATTTTAAGAGTTACATTTATGATATTGCTGCACCGGATGTAAACGCATGTTTGACATCATTTGTGATGAAAAACTCATTTTACCAACTTTAGCATTTATGACGTTGTTGCACCCGGTGTACGATATATTGCGCTTATTGTACAAGTCTCCTAAGATAATGTTAATGTTTGTGGTTTAATTTTACGCTTTGGGTTTAAATTTACATTAGTTACGAGCTCAGCGTTAAAATCAAAAGAACCGCCGTGAGTTTGAATAAGTTTATGAACGCAACCCGATGCGATGCTTGCGACGCAAGCGGGGTCGGGTCACGGGGATTCCCCGATTTTAAAAGGAACATTCAATCGAAAGTGTGTGCAAGGTGCGCATTGATTTTTTTAAAATAAGAATAAGTTCTAGCGCTAAAAACAATATGTAGTTTGTGTGTTAATGATTGAACGTGTTTTCACGATGAGTGATAGTAATCAAGATAAAAAAAAGAAATTATCTGGTTACCAGATTTTATATAAATTAGACCATAATTATAGACATACACGTAACTATTAGGGATTTCGAAAATAGAAAAGCGAGAAGAGTGGAAATAGTATAATTTAAGTAAGTATGTTTATATTCTTACTTCACATAGCGTATTTGTACAAATATTCGCCTTACTTGGATAATACAAAGTGTACCCTATAACTATTAAAATAAAGTCTATTTTGTATTGTCCAAGTAAGGCGAATATTTGCACAAATCCGACTTAAAAAAGGAGGAGGTTCTCAATTAGATTGTTTTTTTTATGTATGTATACCTACTGATTACGCTGTGATTTGTGATCCGATTTACGTGATTCTTCTTTAGTTTGATGCGGAATAGTTGCCATTTGGTCCCTTTAATATGTCAACATAGTTTGGTCCAGTAGTTTTCATTTTATGAACATTTTTTTTTTTAATGTTTGACCACGCATATCTTTTTTCAGTGTAGTCCGATTTCGATAATTCTTTTTTACCAGCTTTTTATTAGCTTCACCTGTATGTTTGTATGTTTGTTTGTAACCGACTTTTTTGGGCGCGATTTTGACCCACTTTAAACGGCCAGATTTCGTTCAAACTTTGTAGATTTATCGAAGACCGATGACAATACACTAATTTGATAAAATTATTAAAAAAAAAACAAAAAAAAAAGAACATAAGTCGTTCAAAATTAGTTGCCGAAAAAACAGCTATTATATACTAGGAAGGTACTGCACAAGCGCCCCTAGTAGAATAAATGTACAGTCGAACAAGCTAATTGGTTTACAGGAAAAAATATTCTTCTTTCTACTACACTCACAATATTTTATTGTTTTCCATTTTCTTATCTCGAGCACGTAGGTATCCCGGGTACCTACGCACTAAATATAAAAAAAATAAATTGTGAGTGTAGTAGAAAGATGAATATTTTTGCCTGTAAACTAATTAGCTTGTTCGACTGTACATAATATTTATAGATATAGATATTAACCAAACTAAAAAGTAAAAAATAAATAATAGTTTAAAAACACGCTTTTTATAGAAAACCAAACTAAAAAATAGAAAATTATTATTATTATATTTAGCCTGTACTGTCCCACTGCAGGGCAAAGGCCTCCCCTCCCTCCATTCCAGAAAATAAATTTTAATAAATTATTTTATTTTAAAAAAAGCGTGGGGTGCATGGTGTCAATAGTTATAAATATTTTATTGACAGATATGAGTAGAGTGATTATCATTTTGATAATATCTTAAAAAGCACCCCACGCTTTTTTTAAAATAAAATAATTTATTAAAATTTATTTTCTATTTTTTAGTTTGGTTTTCTATAAAAATCGTGTTTTTTGTTTTTTTAAACTATTATTTTTTAATTGATAGTAGTAGATAGCTCAAATCAAAAATTTGAAGTAAATATTCTAGCCCTAAGGGTAGAAAATTAAGAGATGACTGATTTTTTTTTTGGTGTCACCGTTTCGTAATTAATTTGTATGATAAAAAGAAGGCACTAAAAGCGAATAAAAAAAAGGATTTAACAAAAAAGACAACCACCTTCAAACAGTAAAAAATAACTTTCAATTCGCAAGTCGGTATAATACAAAACAACAAGCAATACCAAAGCTGAAGCGAATTTTTTTCGGTCAAATTCAACAAATAATAAGTTGAAACATGAAGATTCGTGAAAAAAGAGGCGCATCATAGGTTTCGCACACAGGCGCTTTGGGGGGTCGGCGCGGCCCTGCCGCTAGAGTGTCTGACAGCGGTAGAGAATACGAAAAGCGTTGTTTTGATCGAAACTTACTGCAACTGCACTGCAACAGCACTTCTATAGTTATGTGAATTAGCCCACTGGTTGGTCAGGGTTTTGTATGTATGTGGGACGTAGGTGCAAGATATCGACTCCGCAGGTCCGCTAAGCCATTTTCCACCAGAGCAGGAAAATAAAGTAATCTTACTCGCAAATCCCTGATTCACCCCGCTAACACTTGTCAGCCCATACTGTAGGAAATTGTTGATTTTCAAAATACCTAAAAACTGCTTTAAAACTCTTTAAAAAAAATGTTCTTAACTGCCTCAATAGATACTTAAATAGTACTAGCGACCCGCCCCGGCTTCGCACGTGTGTAATGTAGGTTAAACTATACGTATAAATAAACCTTCCTCTTGAATCACTCTGTCTATTGATGAAAACTACATTAAAACCCGTTGCGTAGTTAAGATCTAGGCGTACAGACAGCGGGTGCGCCTTTGTTTAGTATCGTCTTCTTCTTTAAATTGATTCTTGAATTTCCAAGATTGGTCACCTGCCTAGCCTTTTTTCAACTATTTAGGGGTCCAGTCTAATCGGATACAGCTGAATACCAGTGTTTTACATGGAGCGACTGCCTATCTGACCTCCACAACCCAGTCTTCTTCTTCTTCGTATCGCTGGCACGACAGTCTTTATTAAATTTGTTTGGTCCAAAATTCAGCCACTTCCACGGCGTCGTCGGTGGCAGCGCATAATTCACCCCGATCGCATGCTTTGGGGCACAAAGGACATGACAGGAGGTGGGGCATGGTTTGCAACTCGGCGCCACATGCACACCCTGCTGCTGCTCTGTCGAGGTAGCCCCATTACACCTTCCCACTTGGGTCCTTAAACCCAGTTACTGGGTAAAATAATTCTCCTTGTTAAGAGTGGTTATTCAACATTCTGGCTTCTGACTACCCATAATGACTGTCTCTATCACTATCTGTCTTGGCCAGATCTACGAATGACAGCTGAGGTTAACAACGGTATTAAATGAATGGTCATTCATCCACGGATCGACCACGACAAGCGTAGTTTATATAACCATGACCCTTCGATCCGTAGGTACGGCTTTTACTTGAAGGCATTGGAAGCATTGGAAGTAATCATAGACGTGCCAAGAGGCACGTCTATGATTACTACATTAACAACGACTCCCCGGTTAGGGCTAAGCTCCAGAGCCTTGAACATCGCCGCACCGTTGCTAGCCTTTCGGTCTTTTATCGGGTACATTTCGGAGAGTGTGCTTTGGAATTGCACAATTTAATTCCCCCATCCCCGTTCCATCATCGGACGAGCAGAGATACGGCGAAGCGTCACCGCTATATGGTTGAAGTTCCACGGTCTCGAACCAAGCGCTTTGACTCCACATTTATTGTGCGAACTGCCAGACTGTGGAATTCCTTGCCCGCCTCTCTGTTCCCTGATAAGTATAATCTGGGTATCTTCAAGGCACGAGTGAACCGGTTCATCTTAGGCAAGCGTGTTCCAACTTAGGCCGCATTATCACTTACGATCAGGTGAATTGCGGTCAAACGCAAGCCTATTTAATAACAAAAAAAAAAAAAAAAAACTTGCTTAGCCACGAGCTCCTCTCTTTCATTTCCTAAATTATGGACTTGAATGTTTGTATTAGATACCGTACGTTGAAAACATTCTTTAACTTAGAAGACATTCGTCCTGTATTCCAGGACTTGCCGATTGAGCAGAGTGTACATGCTGATGAGAGCCAAGAAAGGGAAGTCTGTTGAAGATCGACTTGCTGAAGCTTTGAAAGATCCTGTGAGTATTGTTATTTTCTACCTAACCTGTACGTTTCACTAATCTTTTGTTTAGGAACGTAATAGAATTTCATAGATTTTATTTGCATAGATTCTACAATGATAGATTTTATTAATGAGTAAGTATTTTGAATACCTTATATATATATATATTTCAGCCTGGATTTTCCCACTGCTGGGCAAAGGCCTCTCCACTCTCCTTCCAACTCTCTCTGTTAAGGGCTAATTGGGGCCAGTCTTTTTCGAAGGAGTCTAGATCATCCCGCCATCTCCGCCTGGGCCTGCCGCGATGTCGCTTGCCATGTAGAGGAACCCATTGGGTTGTACGTTTGGCCCAATGATCGTCTGACATGCGGCAGATGTGTCCAGCCCAATTCCATTTCAGCATGACAGCTTTCCGAGTGACGTCAGTTATTTTTGTAATGGAACGGATGGTGGTATTCCTAACCCGGTCTTGCAGTTTTATACCCAGAATACTCCGTTCCATAGCTCTCTGGCAAACCGAAAGGGTGGACCTCTGTTGATTTGTCAAAGACCATGTTTGTGAACCATATGTGAGGATGGAAAGAATACACACGTCGAATACCTTATAATAATATAATAATAATATATGTGGGGACATTTTCACACACGGCCATATGACCCCAAACTAGGGAGACCCTGTACTATGGGTGTCAGACAGCTGATATACATACACAAATACACACCACACCATGACCATGACATAAGATATTTAAAATATTGTTTTCATGAAATAGTCATTTTAATAATTATTTCCCTACTTTAATATGGAAGAAATATCGCGTGCTACCGGTATTTTGTATCTACATGGCGGCGTCAGCGACGGCTGAGCGGTAGCGCGGGTAGCGCCGGCATCATTTGGGTTCTGTGGTATCGGGTTCAACAATATTCAATGCAGTACTAACTAACCTTACTTTATTAATTGTGTGGAGTGAGGAGTGTTCTGGTTGGTGTCTACCTGAGTAACTAATTCTTTAAACAATATCGTTTTCCACGACATGCATATTATTTTTCAATTTTAAAGAATTGAAAATCATATGACATATCTCGTCATATTGCCTAGATGCCTAGATGTACTACATCTACTTGTTTATTTTCAGCTGTATGACACACTGCACGAAGATCAACCAGATTTCGTGGACAGAATAGTGCCAATAGTTGGTGAATTAGCGGAGAAGAACCTCGCTATCAGTGAAGAGGACAGGGAGGTTCTGATCAAAGAGGTTAGTAATGATCATCCTCCCGTACTCAGGATCCTGTAGCCCTGCTTCGCGGCTTCGCATAGCATAGGTACACCTGCGACACACCATACAAACGAAACGATCCAATTATCATCACTACTACCAAAATAACAGACTGTACAAATACGTGCGTGTGTGTGCGTGTCTACGCGCCGCGAGAACTAAAAGCAGTTTCGAGAGCACGTTTCGACGCGGGAACAGGTGAGGAACAGTGTTTCGGAGGGAAGCGGGGGGTGTCGCTACTGTTCGGTAGTAATAATATTTGTACCATAGATACAAGAAAGATTTAAACTACATATTATGTAGCTCGCAGTCGCCATATTTTTTTCCGCCACCTTCAAAAATTGTCATATTTCAGCAAATTTACACAAAATGTGCAAAACGCAGCGCTAGCCGTTTTTTGTTCAGTTTTTCCCACCTAAATACTTTATATCCAAAAGAAATATCAAAAAATAAAAAATAGATTAAATTTCTAAATAATCTTGACTCCACAATGGTAGATCTGATTTTTGTTTACGAAGTATAGTATTTAACTAATCTCCTCACAACGGAACCACAGAAATGAGAAATAATTATTGAAAACATGCATCTCCTCGGCAAGTAACCATTAATTCGATTTTTTACTAACAGTAATGGATAAATAGATAAAAATTTATTAATGAACTTAGTAATTTTATAAAGATTTAATTTTAAAATCTGAGCTTATTCGCTACTGTATCTCTTGCGCGGCGAAGAGGGCTCAAGGTTATTTGCTCAAACAAATTATACACCTAAATCTTTCTCATGGATCACTCTGCCTATTGGTGAAAACCGCATGAAAATCCGTTTAGTAGTTTTTCAGTTTATCGTGAACAGATAGACATTTTTTCAGTGTAGTCCAAATTCGAAGATTTTTTTAAAATTGATATTGGTCAAAGGTGGTCCCATAATATAAATTTCATGACAGTATTTCACCCCTAAGGGTGGAAAATTGAGGGATGATTTAATTATTTTGGTGTCATCGTTTCGTAATTAATTTGTATGACAAAAATAAACTTTTAATTCGCAAGTCAGTGGCAATATAGAACAACAAACAAAACCCAAGCCAAGTTTTTGAAGGCGATGGTTTTTTTTTTTTTGTAAAAAAGTTTTTATCAATTTTCGTTCAAATAATACCTATGAATAATAGAATTTTGATTGTACAGGTGGATGTGATCTTCCACGTGGGAGCCACGGTATCGTTCCAAGAGCCGCTGCGCTCGGCGACCCTCACGAACGTGCGAGGGACTAGGGACCTCCTGGAGCTGGCCAAGCTATGCACCAAGTTAAGGTAGCGTTGACATTAAAAAATAATAGGCATACGTACCTATAAGTGAAAGGCAAAAATATTTTTGTAACGCTGCGAGGTGTGGAAAATATAATATTCATCCAAAGACAATGTCAAATCAAAGTCATTGTCAATCTTAATGTTATTGCCAAAGTCAAGGTAAATTATATGCCAGAAACACGGTATCGAGGACATAACCAAGTATTTAGCCAAGTCTCTCAATCTCTATTTTACAGAACCTTCGTGCACATATCGACGGCGTACTCCCACGCGACCTTCAGCAGACGAGACACAGAGGTGCTGGAGCAGTTCTACCCCAGTCCCGTGCCCCCACACCTCATGATACACATGGCAGAGACCCTGGACGAAGACATGCTTAACCGGCTCAAAGATGGGTGAGTCGATGTGGGGTCGATCTGTTTGCTCTACTTATGTGGACTCGCTCCACTCGGTTAAATCGTGAACAATGGTCAGTTCTCAGCTTTTCGGGGAAAGTCTTTTTTTTATTATTCTTTATTAATAAGGGGTTTTAATCCATACGGATACGTCAACCCCATTGTACCTTTAACTTTATTTATACACAGCTACAATAGTATATACTATAAAATAGGAAAGGGAATTACTGGCTAGACTTTTGAAATATGCCACAAATTATGCGTTTAGTCCTTTCTGATTTAGGGTATACCAAAATATTTTGGGTAAGTCCAAAAAACTCACAAATTCCCACAAATTTAGTTTAAAGTCCCTAGCCAAAGATTCCCTTTCATCTTTATTTTTAACACAATCCATCAGCAAATGTTGCATATCTTCAATTTTATTGCACGTCTCACAATTTGGCGATGCAGTCTTTCGCATTAAGAAGGCAAACTTTGTCGAGGAAAGTCGGGTCGGCGGGCGTACGTGTGTTGTCGCTAAGTAGGTATTGGGTACTTAAGTAATGACACCACGCTGTCGAAACGCGATTCCCCCATAATATATTTACTATGCCAATAGTAAAATGTGACGTCGTTTATTTAACAAGTCAATGAACTAACTATTTATTGATTTCAAAGCAACTAAAAATCGAATACTATACTAGTAACAGTTAATTGAAAGTTATTCGGGTTTTCAGGGTGTTTTTTTAGAGAATTTGATTGTGTCAAATACCTAATTCGTAATGGAATTATCCATTTCTACCCGTGGGTGTCGTAGAAGGCGACAGACGGATATTGACCAGAGGATGGGCAGCAGCGTCCTTCTGAGTACCATAACACCTACTGCGGTCGCCAACATGCATCGGCTAAGCATGGCGATTACGGCTGAACCCCCCTTGGGGGAGACCTATGCCCAGCAATGGGCGTCTAAAGGTTGACATGATGATGATGATGAAGGGAAATATATTTTTCATCCCACCATCTCGGAAAGAGTATTTTTAATCTTCAATATCTGAGTGGAAAAGCCGTTTTTATTCTCTAGAGGATAAAGTAAATTTATCTTCAATATCTGAGTGGAAAAGCCGTTTTTATTCTCTAGAGGATAAAGTAAATTGAATTTAGAACATCGTGTGCACTAAGTTTGTGAATTAAAAAAAAACATTAAACCTTTTTACTGCTACCTCTATGGTGCCGAATATATCATACAACTTTTTTTTAATTTGTTAAAAACTCAGACTTTGTAAACGTTTTTTTTTTGCATTTAGTCATTTCCTCGCTGAGGTGGAATGAAAAGTTACGTGTTGCACTCGAGTGCAAAGATTTTTCACCTCGTGCTCTTTTGATTCCCTCGCTAACGCTCAGGATTCTAATTTTGAATCACTCGCTGCGCTCGTGATTCAATTTTAGAATCCTTCGCTTGCTCGGTCATCAAAATTGAACACGCGGTTAAAAAGCAACTTTGCACTCTTGTATAACAAATAACTATTACTAGCACTTTGACCGCGACTTCGTCCGCGTGAATATTCACATTTTCGCTGTAAGCAACACCTTATCCATAATATTTTTTTCCTTTTTCCTCTTCTGGCATTTGAGAATTTCCATCACCAAGGAGTAATGTCAATAGTCGTAATTTTTTTGTTTCTAATTATATCGCACTGATCAGCCATTTTGCTGCCCTCGTGGAAACGCAATTGGCCAGAACTAGTAACACAGTAGCTGTGTACTGCTGTTTCCAACGTAGACCCAGTAGTGAGAACACGTCGGGAAAGTGACGGTCACAGATATAGATAGACCTAGGTAACGCAAGTATCACGATCTGTATGAAAACCAAGCGTGCCATTTTTTGGACGTCACAATGTAATACGAATGTTTTGTTTTTCCTAAATTTGGTATTCCCAGGTATTACTGAGGGTAGTAGAATAAAAATAATTGTTTTTTGAATTAATTACGCATAATATTAGGTAATCACATAATGACTTACCTATGAAAGGAAACGTTTACTTTATTTTTTACTTACGATTTTTTATCGTAAGTAAATTAATTACGCATAATTTTAATCACAAAATGACTTACCGATGGAAGGAAACGTTCACTTTATTTATTTACTTACGACTTTTTATCGTAAGTTAGGCACGAAAATAGGCACGCGAAGTAGTTGCTCTTGCGTTATCTAGGTGACAGTACTGTGCATTGAAAGTGCATTCTGTACAGACAGCAGAATGTACAGTTGCTGACTACTAAGTGGTCAGAAATTGGGCCTGTGAAAAGCAGGCCTTAGTCTTTATAATATTGGTTTTGAATAATGATGAATACCACTGTTGCTTCAAATGATTTCAGATTGATAGCAGACTGGCCAAACACGTATTCTTTCACGAAGGCACTGGCGGAGGAGCTGGTGCGCGTCAGCTCCGAAGAGTTGTCTGTGCGTGTGATCAGACCTACAATTGGTAAGTTATTTATTACAAGACACATCATCTTCAGCAGGGCCTCCCCCATAGGAGAGGGGGGTGTCATAATCCCCACACTTGGCAGGCGTCTTGGGGATCGCAGTGAGGTTGTTAAGTACACGGAAGCCGCTGCTGCCCGTCTTCCGGATCTGCCCTTAGTCGCTTTGTACGACACCCTCGGGATGAATTGGGGGGGTGCTATTCTGACCCCACGGGAACACCATATATAACGTTAAGTAATTGCACAGTAGATACAATAAAAAATGCTTAATACGAAAACCAATAAATGCAAACTAACAAAACACAAAATAAAATGGCTAACATGAATTACCATAAAAAAGTCATATTTCGTGTATCATCTTACAAAATTTCAATTTAATAATAATAATAATGCACTCATTTCTAAGAGCCTCGCCCAACACCTAAGGAGGCTCTCGTTAGGCAACTGGATCAAGGGGTTGATACAGAAAGCGGTACTCCTGGACACGGCGCGTATAGTCAGGAGATTCCTCTCTCAGGAGCCCTGACCACCGGTAGCTTGGACCCTATTCCCGATACCGGTGGGCCACTATTTTTTATATTTTTTACTAATATTTAAAAATATAATGAAATATGTAAATAAATGAATAAATGAGAATAATAATAAATATTGTCAGGCAACTGAGGCCCATAGCAAAAAATATACAAATAATCTGAAACAACCATAAACTAATACATATAAAAAAAACCTTATCAACTAAACGTAAGCATACACTTTACGTTATTATCGTCGTGCGTGTTTCGCTGCGTGGTGTCGCGTAACCGCCCTCGGAAATGTCGATATACACCTTTCGGCCATTAAATCATCGGAGCATCATCCGTCTGCGTATACTCATCTATTTATTGGTCCCGGCTGTCATTCGTAGATCTTTGACAGTCGTAACCAAGGGGTATCGTGTTACTCAGCAACTGGATTGTAGAAGTCAGATAGGCAGTCGCTCGATGTTGATAAAGATCGACATTATTTATGGATAGGCTGTTCTTTTTTCTAACTAGCCTGATCCTTTCTTGGGGTAAAGGTTGATTGGTCAATTTTGACAAATTTTCTCTATGAAATAAAGGTGTAATATCCTTGTACGGTGCAGCCGTACATTGCGAAATTATTGTACATACCGCGTCAGCATATCCGCCAACATTAATTATTAATTTTCACTTACTTACCATTTAGTTCACTACCGGTCATCGAACGCACCGCGTGTTCTCACGTATCAATATCATATCAGTATCATCTATCATTTATTCTTAAAAACTATCTCTATTTGAACTTTGGTGTTAACTTAGTATAATAAACTGTTAAACCTTCATAGACTCGTATCATTTAATATCATAGCATTCTATCAGTAAAAGCTGCACGGTACAATACCGTACATCTTTTTGGTCCTTCGAGCCGGATTCATATCCTGCGGTTCTGCAGCCAGCAGTCAGCACCATCAGTGTCAGTGTTCCAAATGAGTGTTCTGGTGTCAATGTGAAGTGTTGTGAAAAATTACATTGTTCACGTATGGGAGAGACCTCTACTAACAGTGACAATAAAAAAGACAAAGCAACGTCACCAGTGCTAAAATCGGTGTTTAGTGTAATAACAGATAATTAGAGACATTAAGTCAGTTTAATAATCTAATTTTAATAATATCATTTGTTTTCCTTTTTTATGTTTATCATTAATCATCTCACACTTACATCTCACATCTCGCCCGGGAGCATGTACGGTGCAACCGTACATTGCGAAATTATTGTACATACCGCGTCAGCATATCCGCCAACATTAATTATTAATTTTCACTTACTTACCATTTAGTTCACTACCGGTCATCGAACGCACCGCGTGTTCTCACGTATCAATATCATATCAGTATCATCTATCATTTATTCTTAAAAACTATCTCTATTTGAACTTTGGTGTTAACTTAGTATAATAAACTGTTAAACCTTCATAGACTCGTATCATTTAATATCATAGCATTCTATCAGTAAAAGCTGCACGGTACAATACCGTACATCTTTTTGGTCCTTCGAGCTATTTTGACCTATCGCGCGGTTTGGTCGGAAGCGGGATCAGTCGCGTGTGTGGTGAACCATCCAGACGAGATCGTGAGCAGACAGGGCTTGCGGTCAACTTCTACACCTATCATCAGAGCATCAAGTAAGATCTTTCCTTTTTTTTGTTTAATCGCGCGCAATGGCGACTATGGAAGATCTTTTGTCTACGCAGCAGCAAATTGCTACTGCTAGTGAGCAGCTGTTTACCAACTTCAAGAAAGATGGATCGGAGCGGAAGACAGCAGATTATATCAAGCGGCGACTCGAGACTCTCGATAAGTATTGGGTCGAGTTCCAGACGAATCATGCCAACTTGTGTAGTTTTGGTGTGAGATCGCATAATTACTTCACGTCCAATCAGTACGAAGCTGTGAAGGAAAGGTTTGACAATATACGTGCGGTGATACAAAGTTATCAGCAAAGAGAGGACAGCAGGCCGTCTACGCCGTTGTTGAAGCTACCTACGTTATTGGGCGGGCCAGGTACGAGCCAGCTCTCTCCTTCGATGTCCAAGGGCACAAACAGTAAAACAGAAGAAATGCTACGGAAGCAGGCTAGCAATTTCAGGGCATTTCAGCGAACAGTATCAGGCATAAACTTAGATTCAGTAACAGAGAAGTGGGAGTTCGATGATTTACTCCAGACGCTACAAACACGGTGGTCAGTTATAGACACCTTGCATTGGGAATTAGATAGTGAATTGGAGGGTGCAAACAAGGAGTATGAAGACATGTACTCCAAATACGAGCAAATTTACAGCAGCATGAAAAAATCAGTTAACAGAAAATTGTGGTCCACTTCGTTTTCCAAGAAAACTACGCCTCAAATGGAAATACCAAACTTTAATGGTAATTACAGGCAATGGACGTCGTTCAGGGACCTCTTCACAGAGACCATACACAAAAATCCATCCTTGTCAGGAGCGCAGAAAATGCAGTTTCTGAAAGGCAAGGTCAAAGGAGAGGCGGAGCGGTTAATTCAACACATTACAATCAGTTCAGATAACTACACGGCTTGCTGGGATATTTTAAATCATAGGTACAATAACAAGAAACTTCTGTTTATGTCTCAAGCTAGCATCCTACTTAATATTCCAGTAAGCCCTAAATTATCCGTAAGTCATATCAAAAGAATTCATGCAACAACCAACGAGTGCTTGAACGCTATCAAGAATCTAGGCATAGACGTCTCTTCCTGGGATCCTCTGCTTATATATATTTTATCACAGAAACTAGACCCTGAAACTAACACAGAATATCTGCAATCACTAAAAGAACCTAGGGAGTTGCCAGTGCTGCAAGAGTTTCTCAACTTTCTAGAGAGCAAATTTATTACATTGGAGACCGCAGGGAGGAACACTGAGAATAAATCAAGCCAAAATAATAATTCCGACAGTCAAACATCAACATCTAATTCCTCTAATAAACAGCAGAAGCCGCAATATCAAAAACATGCATTTTCCACAAGCCGTCGTGTTGAAGGAGCATCAGATAACAACACGAGTGGTAATCAAATCAAGAGCAAGTGTCCCATTTGTGATACAGACGATCATGGGATATTTTATTGCCGAAAATTCTTAGACATGTCCCCTGAGGAGAAACGGCGGACTGTTAAAAAATATAATTTATGCAATAATTGTCTCTATACTCATTATAATAAGGGATGTATTTCGGAAAAACGGTGTCGTAAGTGCAACGGAAATCATAACACCATTTTACATGAGTCATTCGTGCGCAGCAACGTGACACCCGCTGCAACGACTTCAAAATCTGCGAACAACAGCGATACCAATACGGGTGAACAAACTCGGGGTCATTGGAACTCGCACGTGTCGCTACAAGGGGACGCACATGAAGTGCTGTTGCCAACAGCTGTAATCAGGGTACAAGGCGCAGATGGTACCTTTATCAAGATGCGAGCACTATTGGATCAAGGATCGCAAACATCCCTGATCACCGAGAATGCAGCGCAGCTGTTAGGACTTCCACGTCAGAAGCTAAGAGGTGTAGTGTCAGGCGTTGGGTCTAAAAGCAGCAGTTGCACGGGAGCTATCAGCATAAACTTTACTTCTATCAGTAGCAATCATTCATATCAAACAGATGTAATTATCATGCAATCATTAATCAACAACTTGCCTAATGTTACATTTCCAAAGCCAGAATGGTCCTGTTTAGATAACATTCAACTAGCAGATACAGAATTTTATATCAGCCGGCCTATCGATTTACTGTTGGGCGGCGAAGTGTATTCAGAGATCATTCTAGAAGGGATTTGTAAAGCAGACACCTTCCCCACTGCCCAGCAAACAAGTCTCGGGTGGATTCTGTGTGGAAAGGCTGTCAAAACGCTACAGTGTAACGTAGTTTTAAAAAAACATGGAGGATATTAGCAGATTTTGGGAAATAGAGGACATACCCCAACATGGGGTCTGTGTACTCGTCAGATGATCAAAAATGCATAGATTACTACAAAAACACAACTAAAAGACGCACAGATGGCAGATACGAAGTTCGGTTGCCGTTAAAGTCAACGCTTCAAGAAAATTTAGGGAGTTCAAAGTCGAAAGCAATTGCACAATTTAAACAGCTAGAACGGAAATTTGTTTAGCAAAAAGACACAGCACGTGAATATAAGTTATTTATCAACGAATACATATCGCTCGGACATATGAGCTTAGCAAACAAAAACGTAAATGGCGAAATTGACAATAATAATTTCTATTTACCACATCATTGCGTACATAAAGCTGACTCTACAACAACCAAATTACGAGTTGTTTTTAATGCATCTTCGAAAACAACATCCGGTTACAGTCTCAATGATCTTATGTACAGGGGGCCAAATTTACAACAAGACCTGCAGACTTTAATTATCACATGGCGGCAATTTAAATACGGTTTTACTGCTGACATCGAAAAAATGTTCAGAATGATATGGCTGAATGAATCAGATCAGGACTTACAGAGAATCATCTGGAGGGATTATCCCGGAGATAACTTGAAAGAATATCGTTTAACAACAGTAACTTATGGAACAAAAGCAGCCCCTTTCCTGGCGATGATGACATTACGTCAACTGGCACAAGACGTAAAAGCAAATTATCCCAACAGCAGTGCTATCAATATTCTAGGGAAATCGTTTTATATGGACGATTTATTACATGGATCACATGACATTGAGACGGGCAAACGTATACAACAAGATTTAATAAACATATTGCAATCAGGTGGTTTTAATTTACGGAAGTGGAAGTCTAATGCCCCTGAATTGTTACAAAACGTCGATTCTGCAGATATCAATCAAGATGGATACGACTTTAAGCATATAGAATCCACAAAGACCTTGGGCCTCAGCTGGAACCCAGGCCAAGACACATTTAGCTTTCAATACAACATTGAATCAAGCTCATCAATATCAACCAAGCGAACATTATTATCAAATATATCAAAACTGTTTGACCCACTGGGCTGGCTCTCTCCAGTAACAACTAAACTGAAAATTCTATTTCAAAAAGTTTGGACATTGAATATTCAGTGGGACGACGCATTGCCAGATACCATACACAGGGAATGGGTAGACATCAGGGAAGATCTCGGCAATATCAAGCAATATCAAATCGGACGGTGGATACAAACTCGAGAGGAAGATCAAATTGAATTGCACGGATTCTGTGACGCTTCGACAAAAGCCTACGCATGCGTCATATATTGCAAGATCAACAAACCAAAAAATGACATATCAGTAACATTAATAGCGGGAAAAACTATATTAGTACCTACTAGCAAATCGGTTTCGCTCCCTCGATTGGAACTCTGTGGGGCGGTTCTGTTATCAAGACTCATGGCTAAAGTTCAACAATGCCTAAACAACTACAATATCAAAGCATACTGCTGGACGGACTCAATGGTAGCCCTGGG
Source organism: Charanyca ferruginea (assembly GCA_947361185.1). NCBI lineage: Eukaryota > Metazoa > Arthropoda > Insecta > Lepidoptera > Noctuidae > Charanyca > Charanyca ferruginea. The sequence goes on from OX376085.1 coordinate 14,179,003, forward strand.
TTGGCTCAAAGGGGATGTGTCACGCTGGAACACGTTTGTTGCTAACCGAGTGACCCAAATAACATCAGTAATACCAGCAGATCAGTGGTACTATGTTAAATCAGAGGACAACCCCGCTGACTGTGCGAGCAGGGGACTATCGCCATCTCAATTGATAGATCATCACCTATGGTGGAGTGGACCAACTTGGTTATTGAAACATAGCGTACCTGAAAGTCATGACATATCACAATACCCAATTGATCAGGAAGTAAAGAAGAGTATCAAGGTAAACGCGGTAACAAAAGTAGATGGTGAAAGCATTATACAGCAACTTATCGAGAACTGTAGCTCGTATATGAAAATAGTACGTGCATTAGCAATGGTTCTACGGTTTACAAACAAAAAGCAAAAGAAAGGAACATTTTTATCATTACAAGAAATACATAAAGCCAAAGCATTATTATCAAAATACGTACAACAGCAAGAATTTTCAGAAGAAATCATACAGCTAAGCAATAACAACAAAATCAAATCATCTAGCAAGATTGTAAATCTAAATCCATACATTGATGAAGAAGGTGTATTGAGTTGGAGGGAGGCTTAGGAAAGCATACATCAGCGAAGACATGAAACATCCAGTCATACTGCCCAATAACAACCGATTAACCAACTTAACCATTGATCATGGTCATGAACTCACCCTTCATGGAGGTCCCAAATTGACGTCAACAATTTTGAGGAAAAAGTTTTGGGTCCTGGGGGGAAATAGAGCAATAAAGAAGCGCTTGCGTTTATGCGTGACTTGTAGGAAACATAATCCTTACAAACAATATCAGCTCATGGGTGACTTACCCGAGCCAAGATGTAATCCATCGCGGCCATTTTATCATACCGGCGTAGATTACACCGGATTCATCGACGTCAAAGCAAATAAAGGTCGCGGAATCAAAACGACAAAAGGGTACGTGTCTCTTTTCGTTTGCATGGCGACAAAGGCCGTGCATCTGGAGTTGGTCTCCGACCTAACAACAACAACATTTTTAGCAGCATTACGGCGAATGGCGGCGAGAAGAGGTACCCCACGTCACATGTATAGTGACAATGGCACCAACTTTTTGGGCGCGAGTCACGTGCTACAACAGCAGTTTCAGGAACTCCAGGAACAGGCCTTACCTGGAATTACAAATATGGAGATAGAGTGGCATTTCAATGCCCCGTCATGGCCGTCAGCAGGAGGACTCTGGGAGGCAGGGGTCAAGAGCCTGAAACATCACATGAGAAGAGTAATTGGGGAGCAAAAACTCACATATGAAGAATTAACCACCATCCTAACGCAGATCGAAGCCTGCCTAAATTCAAGGCCTCTTTGTCCCATGTCAGAAGACCCAGAAGATCTCGATGTTTTAACACCCTCACATTTCCTAGCTATTGAATCAGCAAAATGACGCGCGTGCGAGACACAAGCGCGGTCTCGTTGACGGTGTCGGCTATCTAGCCAACAGCTTATTCGGAGTGCTTGATCAACACTTTGCAGAGAATTATGAGAAAGACATTAAAACAATTAAAATTAATCAGAATCATATGGCCATGCTTTGGAAAAATCAGACCTCTATAGTAGAAGCCGAGTTCAATCTATTAAAGAGGACCGAAAACATCATGGACAAGCAATACAAATCGATTAATCAAAAAATGCTCAATTTAGAGAACACTGTTAATAAGCTAAGATCTGCCGTACAAAACTGTAGCATTATCACTGACTTTACCTTATCAGCATTAATTGCCAACAACCTTTTACTGGAGCTAAAAACTATACAGAATAAATTGATCGACACCCTTACAGATATTTATCACGGTAAATTCAACTTACATCTAATATCTCCTCAGCAGTTGAAACAGGAATTAGATGTGATTTCAAGTCAGCTTCCAAAAGATCTGTCATCACCAGTGGACGGATTGGAATTCGCCAAAATATATCATTTACTTAGAATACGTGCAAGATTGTCCGAACATTATTTCATTTTCGAAATAAAGATACCGTTGATTACTAGAGACGCCTTCGAAATTTTGAAAATTATATCAATACCACAGAGGATGGGATCCCAAATGGTTGAGATAGTTCCTGTATCCGAATATGTCGCTATCAACCTTAACAAAGACGCCTTATTATCACTTACAGAAAATGACATCAGTTCATGCCTACATCAAAGCTTGGGAACTATTTTATGTAGCATAAAGAGACCCATATACAATATCAAGGACGACCAAAGTTTATGCCTGATTTCAGAAGAAACTGGAACATGCAAATCAAAAATCAGCCCATGTGCAAACAAATGGACAGAAATCAAACATTTAAATCATTTTATGTACTTTTGCTGTGAAACGTGCCGACTTCGTTTGTTATGCTCGGATCAAGTTACCGCTCTACAACTGACGCAAGCAGGCCTGTTGAGTGTAGGTCAGGGATGTGTAATTAAGTCCCAGAACTTTACTCTGTACAGTCATAAGCAAGGATCAAGCAAAACCAACATTTCACCAGAAATAGAAACATTTGAGATCGCTCCCATAAATCATATCATAAATATATCACCCGTACCGTATCAGTCACCACCAAATACCACCGACTATGACTCCAGGCAACAAGAGTTGCTAAACATAAAGAAACAATTGGACGTGATCAAACAGAGTACACCATTAACAGAAGATATAAGCTTTCACGATGTTCACCACTATGCAGCGATCTACAGCATTATCGGCATAATGGTATTAATTGGAATAATCGTGGCGTGGCGCCGACTACGACGTTATCTGGGATGTGCGAGGCGCGCTGCTACTGCGTCGCCGTCGGGGGCGGAGGATCCTGCGGTTCTGCAGCCAGCAGTCAGCACCATCAGTGTCAGTGTTCCAAATGAGTGTTCTGGTGTCAATGTGAAGTGTTGTGAAAAATTACATTGTTCACGTATGGGAGAGACCTCTACTAACAGTGACAATAAAAAAGACAAAGCAACGTCACCAGTGCTAAAATCGGTGTTTAGTGTAATAACAGATAATTAGAGACATTAAGTCAGTTTAATAATCTAATTTTAATAATATCATTTGTTTTCCTTTTTTATGTTTATCATTAATCATCTCACACTTACATCTCACATCTCGCCCGGGAGCATGTACGGTGCAACCATACATTGCGAAATTATTGTACATACCGCGTCAGCATATCCGCCAACATTAATTATTAATTTTCACTTACTTACCATTTAGTTCACTACCGGTCATCGAACGCACCGCGTGTTCTCACGTATCAATATCATATCAGTATCATCTATCATTTATTCTTAAAAACTATCTCTATTTGAACTTTGGTGTTAACTTAGTATAATAAACTGTTAAACCTTCATAGACTCGTATCATTTAATATCATAGCATTCTATCAGTAAAAGCTGCACGGTACAATACCGTACAATCCTATATCACACCTAGTCGGTGTCGTTTGTCGCGCGGTGTCAGCAAGTAACCGGCCTCGGAAGCGCCGGAACACAACACCTTTCAGCAAAATTCCTCCTTTGTGAAGATCGACAGATGTTCAGTTGATACTCTCACCACAAAGGAGTTTCACATTGTGGCTTCAGGCCAACCGCTCGACCACGAAGCGCAAGTACAACACAGTACCACTACGACACACCACTATACTACCACAGTATAAGTATTAGTACTATCGTACAGTAGCGACACGCTCCGCCCCCCACCGAAACACTGTTCCTCACGTCTACACGCGCCGCATTGGCTCTGGCAACGTCTTCCAGTTCAAGGGCTGACTCGTGACGCGTAGAAACGTGTATTCGCTCATTTGTGAAAAAGAAAATCGAAATATTTTATATCATACAAATTAAATATTTTATATATAATATGTTATACTTAAAACAAATAATAATATATGAAATTGTGTAATTTTTGTCAAATTAAACTATGACGTAGTTTTATTTGACAAAAATTACATAATTTAAAAATTAATACATGCACGTACATACCTGTTTTAAATTAAATACCATGAAATACAAGATGGAAGTAATAAATAAAAAATCTAAAAGTATTGTACAATACTGTGTAAATCATTCCCTCATCAACCGTCATTCCCTCCTAAATCCAATAAGGAAATGACCTTGAGGAAATGACGAATTTTAACTAAAGCTGCAAACTTCTTGGTATTTATCTACTTACAATACGGTCAACGTATCTTGGCGCGTCTGAAGTTAGCTGTTTGGCTGCGCAATGGAACTTCTAGGAACGAAATTGTCTATTGCGCAGCTAATCGGCTAACTTCAGACGCGCCAAGATACGTTGACCGTACTGTAACTATATGGAAGATCGAATTTCAAACCTTGAAAGAATCGAGTACCTACTTGAGAGAGAGAAACACTTGTGTTGAGACCGGTATCGCGCGCTCGCGGTGGCAGCCCTAGCAATATTAACGCACACACACGCACGTATCTGTACAGTCTGCTATTTTTGTAGTAGTGTAGGCTATTATATCGTTTCGTTTGTATGAAGTGTTGCGGGTGTGATACTACAAAACGCGCGATGGCCCGACCAAATTAAATCCGCAGCGGCCGATCCATTGCATGAGTGCTCTAGAAACACCAAATGTCGCGACAAATGGCGAGAAATCGTGAGGCACATAACATCAGCCTCTGCAGATACCTCGTGATGACCACGACCGCTCTGACAAGAGTGTCACGAAGAAGAAGATACTACTAAATTATCAGACTGTACAAATACGTGCGTGTGTGCGCGTGTCCGCTCGAACTAAAAGCAGTTTCGACAGCGCGTTCGACGCAGGAAGAGGTGAGGAACAGTGTTTCGGAGGGGGGCGGGGCGTGTCGCTACTCTACCTATGGTAGTACTAATACTTATACTGTGACAATAGTCCGTTAATGAAGTACATCATTAACTCCACAGTAATATGTGCGTGGAGAGAACCGTATCCTGGCTGGCTCGACCAAAGCAGTGTGTATGGACCCACCGGGGTGAGTATTTCTTACATTTAGGGACTAACCTCACTTATTCAGCTCAACCCCCAAGCCAAGTTCGTTTCGTATCGTATCTCTTTCTACAATAATTAACGCCTCGTCTTAATCCATTTTTGAATTTCGATCACGTCGTGACTTATCGTTGAGATGACGTCATTCCCATACATTTCTTTAGTTTTCTATTAGCGTTATCGATTTTAAATTGTCAATTTTGGTAATATGGCTAGAGGGGGCTAAAAATAATACACAACCAGGCTGGGTTTCCAGCCCGGCTTTTCAGCGTTTGTCCATAGAATACAACGATTTTGTATGGAAATGCGTACGTGTCCGTTCAGCTTTCCGCGTCTAATCTGATTTTGCGTCAACCCGGTATAAAATGAGGACAAAAATGAGTTTTAAACATGCGAATGCTTAGAGTTCATCAGAAGTTCTGAACCATCCGTGTACAGCTCAGTTCCGCCGCGTTCAGCGCTGTTCTGCCGCGTTCAGCGCTGCGGTCGCAACTTGTCGACGAGGAGTCGGGAACAGTTCACGTTTAGCGCCGATTTCTCCAAAGTAGGTCGGACCCATGTCGTTTGCGTTTTAATTTAGGTATTATGTTTATTTTTTCTATTCATTACACAAGAAGCGAAATGATAACAATAACGCACATAGAACTGTTCATGTTTGAGGGCACAATACCTACATACAGTAGTTTAACGTTTTCGCAGAAAAGAGTTTTCGCTTCTCAGTTATCGAGCGCCGTACGCAGTATTAATAAGCGCTTTATCGGAGAAAGCACGCTATGACGGCTTTTTACGATGCTGTATGCGGCTGATAATAGCAGAACTGTATAGGTGTGACCAAAATCATTCAGCGAAACACAAATGGAGCTAAATAAATGTAGTTAGTCCCTTAAACTTATTTATTCAATACTCAATATGTTTATTGCATCCACATGTGAAATAGATTGTGAGGTAGGTTTTTCAAAGATGACCGTTGTGTCGGGCACAGCAAAAGTAAAAGTAGGAGAGAGGAAGAGGGCTTTCATAATTATTGTAAAGACAATTTAGTAAAAACGACTACCTACGTTAAGAAATAATAACATTTCTCAAAAAATAAGAATTGGTCTCCGAAAAAATAAGAATTGGTCTCCGAAAAAAACCTGCCGGTCTAGTGTTCTGTAGTTATCTTCCTATTGGTGAAAGAGTTTTAAAAATCGGTTATAAAAGTAGTAAGTGGGTAGTTAGTGCAGAAGAAAAAAAAATCTTTGACATTGACGTTTCCGATTCAGATAAATCTAGGATGCACAATGGGGGCCATCCACGCTCTACACACGGATCAGCACATCCGCATCGACTTCATCCCCGTGGACTACGTGAACAACGCAGCCATCGTCGCCGCCTGCGCCGGCGCACGAGGGAACATCTACACCGTCGGGAGCAGTAACAGGAATTATATCACTTGGGGTGTGTATGTTGGACCTTAGGGATCAGATAATCTGATACATAATTTAAGGTGAACGCACACATATCAGAGCCTAACTCGTCGAACGAATCAAAGTAAAGGTCGAAGCCTCGCAAACAATATCCGCACCGAAAGAATCGACCGCGCCGAAGAAATCGTTTCCATTTGCTTTACGCCTGTCGTTTCGTAATTTGTGATAAGTAGATCTTGACGAGGTTTTTCTTGTCACTGCTTTATTCGGGAAGATAAAGAAAGTGAAATACGTCAAAGGGCAATAAGAATGTGGGTTCATAACATCAACTTAAAAAGGCAGAACCGAATCTGATGACGTCGTCCAAATTCGTCTAGGATTTTTGGGGTTCTTTCAGATTCGGCATGTTCGGATGATTCAACACGGGCAAGTGTGCCAGGTTTCATAAGATTCCATAAACAGAATTCTAAAATTCGTTTCGTTCGATGTGTTCGACGCGTTCGGCTCGGATGAGAGTGCATTCACTTTTATCTAAACTTCAAAAGGCTACAAACGTTCGAAAACGTTCCACATTAGTAGCAATATCATCAATTGCTGTTTGATTGTCGGCTTGGAAAACACGTAAAGCCGTTGTTGGTCCTGCACCCTGATCTCTCCCCCGTCGTGACCTCTGGCCTCACTCTCATATTCCGGTGGGATGGCAATCCGACGGTGTTTTCCTACATACTTGTGCACTATAATATCGCCTGCGTAATTCTAGTCTTCATTGAGCTGTCGGTCAGTTAGTCAGAAAGTTGAAGGTCGTTCCAAAACGTAGGTAGCTCTCAGACTGGAGAAGAACAAGCAAGAAACTCCAAGGGCACTCTTTTAAATCAAGTTTTTACAATATTTTGGTTACATTATTCTTGTTGCTCAACTTTTGAATTCAAAATAACATTAAAGATATACTTAAGCCAAGGCAGTTGAGCGATGACCAATCTCAACTGACAGCGTCCGTTTACGAACATGACGCGTGGATCAGGACCATTTAGCTCAACCCTGCAACCATTGATCCAATAAATATATTTATTAGGTAAGTATAGAAGTAAGTACAGTTATTTAACAGATTTCCTTTGTAGGGGGGCTCTCCTATATCCTGAACAACACGGTGCGGAAGACCATCATATCTCCGCGAGCCATGTGGTACTGCTTCGCGGTGCAGTCTCCCCACGCGTGGGTGTATAGCCTCTACAGCTTCCTACTGCACACCCTGCCTGCCAACCTGGTTGATGGCGTCTGCGTCATCATTAATAAACCGCCGCGGTATGTCAAAGAAAAATAATTTATTTGAATTAAACCATTTACAGGCACTTTTGATTTGTCAAGGAATAGAGTACGAAGGTGGAGATAAGAGGAAGGAGGGACGGTGGACACCCTTATGACCTCGGAGTTCATGTGGATGTCCGGAGTCATAAGGGTGTCCGGGATCATGTTGGTGTCCGGGGTCTTGTGGGTGTCCGGGATCAAGTGGGTGTCCGGGGTCATGTGGGTGCCCGGGATCAAGTGGATATCTGGAGTCATGTAGGTGTCCAGGATCAATTGGGTGTCCGGGGTCATGTACTCGTAGATGTCTGGTATCAAGTGGTGTCCGGGGGTCATGTAGATATCCGGGATTAAGTGGGTGTTCGGGGTCAAGTCATCCACTTGACCCCAAGGTCCAAGGTCATGTGGATGACCGGGACCAAGTTGATGTCCGGGGTTATGTAGACGTCCGGGATCAAGTAGGTGTCCGGGGTCAAGTGGGTGTCCGGGATCAAGTGGGTGTTTGGGGTCATGTGGGAGTCCGGGGTCATGTAGATATCCTGGATCAAGTGGGTGTCTGGGGTTACTAAATGTCCGGGATCAAGTGGGTGTCCGGGATCAAGTGGGCGTCCGACGTCATGAGGGTGTCCGGGGTCAGGTAGTTGTCCAGGATCAATTGGGTGTCCGGGTTCATGTAGGTGTCCGGGATCAAGTGGGCGTTCATGCAGCCAGTATTTAATAGCGTAATTTATTTTTTTACAGCTTGAAGAAGATTTACGCAGCAATATCCAAGATGGGCGCCATTCTAGCTTTTTACACAAACAACAACTGGATATTTAGCGATAACAACACTGTTCAACTATTCAATAGTCTGTCAGAAAGCGACAAGGTACTGTTTCATTGCGATGTCGCCGATGTGGAGTGGACAGAAATGGTCTCGCTTTGGTGCGTCGGGCTGAGGAAATATATCGCTAAGGACGGGCTGAAGAACACGGCATGGGGGATGAGAAAACAGTTGTATTTTAGAATAGCTCAATATGTTTTAAGTGTTATGTCTATTTTCTTGCTATATTATTGTCTGCGTGTCATGTTTTCCTATGTTTTTGGTTGAAGTTTAGTTTTGGAATACCTCTTTTTTAGTTTGGTATTTTTTTACAATTTTTATAAAGGTGTATTAGCTCCATATTATATCTTGTTTGGATATCCACGATTTTATCAAAAACAGATGTATCAATTTTGATAGTTGTTTCATTAGCCTAATAGCACAGTTTATATATTAGTACTACCGTACAGTAGCGACATACCCCGCCTCCCTCCGAAACACTATCCCTCACCTCTTCCCTCGTCGAACGTGCTCTCGAAACTACTTTTAGTTCAAGCGGCGCTTAGATACACACGCACACACGCACGTATTTGTACAGTCTGTTACTTTGGTAGTAGTATATAGGTGTATACTATTTAGGCAGTAAAACACAATCAAGTATACAAAACATATATATTTGGGAAATTAAAAATATTTATGTACAAGTTAATTTACATAACGTAATGTGGACGTCGACACTGCACACGTCTACCCCCCCCTACACCGGGGGGGTGGGGGGAGACAGGCGTGGTGTTTGTTCATAATATAAGATATATTTTAATGTCATTTAGCTTCTTCAGTTTTTTCCTGATAAGATATAACGCCTTTTTCTATTAAGTCTGGTATTTCCACCGCCAACCAGGGTCCGAGCTGGGAAACAAATAATCATAATGATAAATCTTTATTTATTCCAACATTATGTTACAGCATTGGATAAGATGCACAATATTGAATAGAGAAAAGTGTCCGAAGTAGGATAGTCCTGAATCTGCTGGTTCTTGACTATTTTATTAACAATAAATATAAGATTAAAATTAGAAGTAGATAAAAAACATAACTTCCATTAGGTACCACTACAGCTACCCTATTAACCCTATTACATTATTACTGTACTTACACTACTACAGTACGATTCAAACTTAATGTCGGCTCTGAACACGAGGCGAGTGGCTGCGCAGTAACAATTTCACGTGACAGCGTGGCGCAGCCAACCGCTCACTTCACAGCCGCCATTAACTTTGAATCGAAATGTACCTTACGCTACCATACCCCACACTACTACCCTATTCCTATCCATTAAGTCAATAAAATCACAGTAAATATTTTAAATTAATTTAGCTTTTTTTTTTAACCTCTGGAATTTTTGTTTTTTACCTACTTGCAATTTTAATTCAGGGAACAAGTGTCAGGAACGAAGTTTCTCACGCATTTTTTTTGCTCCTAAAAGTAATTCCAAATAAAATCTGTATAGTTCTGCTCAAGAGTCGGTACTTGCACACAGACACACCATACAAAGGAAGAAAGAGAGAGAGAGCACGCGTGTAAGAAAGGGAAAGGCGTGTGGAAGGGGTAACGCAAAAATATTATGTGACGCATTAAAGAACTGTTACAAAAATGAATGCGCTAAGGTAACCTAGTTCGAAATTAAACGTTCTGTCAAGAGTTTCGTGTGCATCAGTGCTTAAGAGGACCGTGAGGTGCAGATACGCGGCGCGATTAGGTATTTCCATCTGTTTCATATCGCTTCCTCTGCCTCCCTCCGGATGAACAATACAAATACAATAAGGTCCTGTCCCCCGACCCGTATCGTGCCATAGAGGGAGTTGCAAGTCTAGGTGACAATTACCTACATTTCCTTTTTAAAATATGGTTTTGGGCGATAACTCATTAGATTCAGTACACCTTCATCTAGGTCTGGTCGTTTTGCTTTTTAAGTAATTCAGTACAGTTTAATTTAAAAAAATAAAAAAGATTGAGGAAGTTTTTAAGTCAAAAATGTAGATATTTAGATGATAATTACTTTTATCGTATGCAATATTTCTTTAAAAAAAACCGTACAGGCCTAGTTTTTCATTATATCTACAACATTTCCAAAAATTTTGAAAATTAGACTAAGTTGACAGGGAGTAAACCGTTATCGCTTTTTGTATTAAAATTTACTTCAAATGAAATACTTCATTATGTTAGAACCACAGATATAGATAGACCCTAGATAACGCAAGTATCACGATCTGTATGAAAACCAAGCGTGCCATTTTTTGACTACCTATTATGAGGTCACAATTTCATAGTCAAAGTCAAAGTCAAAGCATTTATTTCAATTAAACCATTTGCAGGCACTTTTGAATAGTCAAAATAAAATTGAAGCTAGTTGCTCGTTCCAAAACGTGGGGTAGGTCTCTATGGAGAAGAACGAGCAAGAAACTCCACGGACACTCTTTTCAATCAAGCTTTTACAAAATCCAGGCTACATTATTCTTGTTGCTTCTATATGTGAAAACAATGTAAGTGAAGAGAAATCCAAAACATTCTAATTAAAAATAAATTAATATAAAAGCCATGGCAGTTAAGAGATGACCAATCTCAACTGACAGCGCCCGTTCACGAACATGACGCGCGGATCAGCACCACTTAGCTCAACCATTTTGAAGGGAACCGAATGATCCAACCCGCACGCCACCATCAGTGAGACATTTGAGCGAGCATGACAATGCTCTCAACTGCCATGCTCATTTATGTCAAACACATTGAATAAATAAATGGATCCATAGTTCTCACATTTACATATTAATTGAAATAATGCTATTAATTTATGCAAAGCTAAAATTTCCAATGTATGTAAGTATGTCATTCGACAGATAAAATATAATAAGTAAATATAATAATAACGGTACACGTTATTCATGTCAATAATAAGGGGTGAGCAACATAATTTTCTTGCAATTAAGAATCAATTCCCTATAGAGGCTGTGGAGCAGGACCAGCTGCAATGTTTTGTTTTTCTTAAATTTGTTATTACCAGGTATTACTCAGGGTATTAAATGAAAAATAATTGTTTTTTAAACTAATTACACATAATATTAATCACAAAATGACTTACCGATGGAAGGAAATGTTTACTTTATATTTTTATTTACGATTTTTGTACGTAAGCTAGGCACGAAACTAGGCACGCGAAGTAGTTGCGCTTGCGTTATCTAGGTCTATCTATATCTGTGGTTAGAACCAATTAGCAAAAACGACTCAAGCAGTCTGGGTGATTACAGTGGTTTGTGGAAAGATTATGTGGGTTGGTTCCCATTATTAAAAAAATCTTTGTAGTTTCACGGATCTTTTTGCTGAGTGAAAGAACCAACTGTTAGGCCCTCTTTGGTATAAACAACAAATTTTTGACCATACGGTGGTTGAGTCTTTTCTGCTAAACTACGTTCAATTAGGCTAATCACTATACAAGCATCCACTTACCCCTAGCGCCATAGCGTGTGCTATCCCAAACCGTGGGATATTCCTGGCCCACAGAGGCTTGAAATGATCTGTGAGACAGATCTTGCCTCCTCGGTACATCTTAGCTGTCTTCCCATCTAGCCCAGGTAAGGCCAGCTCGGGAGCGGTGGTCGGATACGTAATGGGTATCTGAAAATATAATATTCTTCTGAACTAATTCCCGTCACGGCAGCCGGCAAAGGTAAATAAACTTCATTTAGAAATCCATGCTAATATTATAAATCTAAAAGTAAGTTACGTATTCACGGCTAATCTACTAAAACCAATTTTGATGAAATTTGGTACGGACAAAGCCTGAACCACAAGAAAAGACATAGTTTTTATTCCGCAACTTCGTATGTTTTCACGATAACAGATATTAATGCAGACGAAACTATGGCAGCCATGGCAGCTGGGAGCGTCACTCGCTTGTGGGTTACAAGCGAGTGACGCTCCCAGCTAAAAAAAATAACCACGCAACTAGGATGATATCAGCAGGTAAATTTGATGTACCTAGAATAAAGAATTATTTTGGCGACCGAACGCTCGATGAAAGAGTACCAGAGAGAGCATAAGACCAGAGAGAGAGTATAAGAGTACCTGCTGATATGAGAAGTCAGCAAGTAAAAGGTAAATTCGCCAAATTGCTTAAGCGGTTCTTTCTCAAAAGTTTGTAAACTATGATTATGAATGTGGTTTACAGATGGATGAGAAAGAACGAATGGGCAGTTTTTAAGTAGTTTTATTTTAGTTTTTCTTTAGTGTCCGCAATTATAATAAAATGTATTTTTGTGACTGTATGGTTCGGTTCCCACAGACAAACCGTAAAAACGGTTTTGTGGGGCATAGTTATAAGTTAAGATTTTGTAAACTTTGTTTATAATAAATAAATAAATAACTAATAATAATTAATAATTATTTCTTAAACTTTTATATTTATAAAAGAAAGATGTCTCCCCCACACTAGGAATTTGTTCTGTATAGTGGGTACGTCTACAAACACATAAACTCACATACACAGCCAACCAAACCTAGATCAACTATCTGTAGACCGTACATTTGTTCCCTGTGGGAATCAAACCCTCGACAAGCAGTGGTGCATCCACTGCGTCAACTATGTCATCCAAATTAGGCATTAGTAACTTACATCAAACTCCAGGTCAAACTCATACTTCAGCAGGTTGTGGATGTACCAGCATTTACCAAACCATTTGGTTCCCGTTTTGTCAGACTCCAGACGGAACCAGTCATTGTCAGCTGTTTTGTTGTTCTGTACGTACTGTAAGAGATGCAACAAAGCGGTCAGATATGAAGTTGACATGTTTGAAACACAGAAATATGTTAAGTCAAAGTCAAAGTCAAAGTCAAATCATTTATTTCAATTAGACCACTAAAAAGGCACTTTTGAACGTCATAATAAAAAAATATAAAGTTGATTCTAGTTGCCCATTCCAAAAGGTAGTTTCGTATGGAGAAGAATGGGCAAGAAACTCCATACTTACTCTTTTAAAAAGAAATGTGCACAATATTTTAATTTTTTTTTATATTTTGTTTTAGGTGATCTATGTCCGATACTCTCTGAGAGTTTGGGGAGTACTCATTGGTCTGATCTCATCAATCAATCAGTCGATCAATCACTCTCCGAGATATTGTTAGTAACATCAAGTGGTTGCTAGCCTTTCTTGAGGAGTTGGGTGGGATGAGTAACGTGTGTCCCACCTGTATGCATAATATGCACTGAGATATGGATTATGGAGCTGCGGGCACCAGCCCGATACACTATACTACCATGGTATTTATCATTAGTGAACATTGTCCTGCACTACGAATTTATTGTGCCGTCAGTTTTAGCTTTTATAAAGAAAGTTGTACACAATATGCTGGCTCTGGCCTACATTACTCGATAGGTAATTAATTCGTACGAAGTCCGAAGCATGACATATAACAATAAGATGACCCACTGATCCAAAAAAGTCCATGGTCTAGAACTCTAGACGATATTATTTGGTACCAGTTACCTACCACGTTTTTGTAATGAAAATGTTTCTTTTTTTTACCTTGATCAGTGCTTGATATTCTTCTTTCAGTCTGGTAGGCCACAGCTCCTTGTCTCTAGGCCCTGCCTTCGTTTGAAGTAAGGGTATGCTACTTAACGTTTTCCTAGTACTTTCGTCTACCATTTTATATATTTTAATTTATTATTTCATTAAAACTGTTAATGACCAAACAATTCTTTCTAAAATACTCCAACAAAACGAAAATCGTCAACAATGACGTGTCACTGTCAAAGTGGCATGACATTGACACAGTATTACTAAGGAGTTGCATGATAAAACAGTGTACAAAATCGACTAAAGTAGGAATGGATTGAAGCTGCATTTAACATACAGTATGGAACTCACTTATAGGCAATAAATGAAACCTCAAGTAATACTAGTCCACATAAGTATAGCAAAATTAAATATTAAATTAAAAACCGAAAATTAAAAAAGTTAAATTTTCAAACAAAACAAACATCAAAATAAATTCAGTAAAACAAAACACTCTGTTTAGACAATGTACCTTGACCCCGGAGCGAAGAGCGGCAACGATGCACGCGGCGTTTTTTGTCGGCGTCAAATCAAAGTGCTGACTTTGATTCGTTTGACAATGTGCGACGAAAATAAAATTCACTGAGTTCATTTTTACCGCCACTTATTTATTTCGAACTGAATAAACTGAACTGAACTAAATAAATTCAATATTACACATTCGTTCCAAAAAGAATACCAACTAAAATTTTCAAGTTTTCAAAACGACCACCACGTTCTTGAATGCACAAGTTAGGTACACCGCCGCACAATGTTATCCCGAAGCCTGCTCAACAAATTTCGTTCAGGATCCAGAGCCATGGCATTTAATTTGTCAAAGGCGGCGACAATACGATTGCGCAGTTCACTTTTGGTTTCGGACACCCGCGAGTAAACTTCATTTTTAATAAAGCCCCATAAAAAGAAGTCGAGAGGAGTAAGGTCGGGTGACCGAGCTGGCCACCTACGGGGGCAGTAGCGCCCAATCCATTGCTCGCCGAACATGGTGTTAAGCCGCTCTCTCGCGAGGAGTACGGAGTGTGGAGGAGCTCCATCTAACTGGAACCATACCCTCGTGTAAGCTACCACAGACAATTCATCTAAGTATTCGGTTATTGATTCGTTAAGAAGATCTAGAAACTTCTGTGCATTCAGGTAATACATGAAACTTAAAAACACAATTTACACACACACAAAGTTAAGTAGCTAATAAACTAATACGTGTCCATTTCACGGTAAAAAATATTATTAAACTTTGTAATAATTGTATTTACTAATATCGCGTTTTAAAGCAATGCTCGCAATAAGGTTCTACGAAATCTCTGCGAAAGGCACACACACTTTCTCGGAAGAGGTAGCGCGGTAACTGATAATGCGGAAATCGGAACTTCCGAAATCCGAAATAGCGAAAAAAATAAAAGTTATAATGCAGGGTCAACGTTGCAATTATTGTCCTAATCGATATCGATAAATTTTTACACTTACTTATCTGCTACCTAAACAAGGCATTAGAATACAAGATCTTTGTGTGATTCGAATGTTTTAATATTTGTAACAATTAACAAATGATTAACTGGATGAACAATAAAAAAACGAAACTAACGTTTTGTGACTTCCTGAGTATCAAACGGGTCTGTCGATCGCCCAAGAGCTGATCAGTAATAATAGAACTTTAATTGTTATCAATAAGTAATAATAAGCTCGTAGGTACGAGTTTTTTTTTGTGATTCATTTTATCTGTAAATCTACTTAATAATATTGAATAAGAACACACTTAAACAGAAAAGCTGTTTAGTTTTAAATACTTAGGGCATATTGTTTTTTAGAATTATTATAACAGCAAGATAATTCTAAAAACACCTTAGCACCACATAAGTATTTAAAGCTAAACAACATTTTTTATCGACAATTATTAATAGTCAATAACAGACGTCCTACACTACGTGGCGCGAGCGCACCCCGCGCCCGCGCTCCCCCTCCCCCCGCCGGCCTGCCACGCGCGGCGCCGGCGCCGCTCAAACGCCTTTGAAGAAAGCCGCGTGCCTCGTGCCGCCTATTATAGGTAGCCGCCAAAAGACACCGCTGCCGACGTACACCCGCAGGAAATACTGGCGCGTCCCAGTGAATTGTAGTTTTTTGCAAAAGAAAGTTTCGAGCGTGGCAGGTCAATGAGGTTGTTCAAGAGGAAATTCCAAGTAGGTAGGTAATATTATAAAATTTAATAATCAGCCTACTGGTCTTCTGTCTGTGAGAGAGAGGTAGTGGGCCGTATCGTCACAGTATTAAAATTCATAATAGTAGCAAAACGAATGTGGAAGTCGGGTAGCACGGTCCGCGGCCGCGGCCCCCATACACGGTTAGTTTGCACAGTCGAACGTTGAATTATAATTTGTTACATTAAATTCCACTTTGTCGTTTAGGTGTACCATGTTTACATTTAGGCAAATAACTAGAATAGGTACGTAACAGCGTCGTGAGTGATAGTTTGTAGTTTTGCACTACGTGGCAACGTCGTTTTTCAGTGTTAGGGCCAGCGCACATCAAACTCCAAATGCTCTCGCATTGTTAGTTAAGTTTCGGTTTAAGAGTGTCGTCCGTTCGCGATGGTGTCCGAGGAAGCGAGTGGTCGGCGGTCGGGCCGGCTCCCCGCGCCGCACCTCAGCTCGCTCGCCGATGACGATGACGCGTAGGTGGGTCACGTTGCCTGCGCGTGCTGTGTATGTGTTGGGTTCGATTCCCAATACGCATGTTCGAGCAAAATTTTGACTGCTCGACTATGCAAGCAATATGCTCGCCCCTCCCGTGAGCAAGCTTCGTTGAAAATGCTCTGGGTTGCCAGGTGAGCGTGCAGGACCAGTTTGATGCCATAATCCGACGTTGTTTTCTACCTACACCGGCCGCGCCGTGGGTAGTAAACATACCTACGTCCACATAGTTTTCCCGCTGTGGCAATACTGATAAAACTAAACGCGGGTGGCTCGAGCGTGGTCGCGCATGTAGAACACATACTCGAACACGCATCTTGTAAGCTCGAGCATGATCGAGCATCAAGTTTAGACGTGTATTTAATTTTACACTGTATGCTATAGTCTTAGTCATTTTATTAGTGGTCTCAAAAAATGTTCCGCTCTCCTCTGTTCTCGGTGTGCGCTGACCCTTACAGGAATTCAAGTTCATTGAGTCATTGACCTAGTGATCCAATTGTACAGAGTGTTTAAATTTGTTCAAAGTTAAAACTCTACTTTTTGGCCTAATTATTGGACCGATTTCGTTAATTTTTTGTATATCGTCAGAAAAGGCGATAACAAGTATGTCGTATAATTTATTGACAATATGTGGTCCCCATACGGTATATGAAAAACTAGCTTCTGCCCGCGGCTTCGCCCGCGTAAAAAGAACGATTATCCCAAGGGAACATAATATTACCGGGATAAAAAGTATCCTATATGTTAATCCAGGAAATGGTCTATCTATGTGCCAATTTTCATGCAAATCTGTTCAACGGTTTGCGCGTGATTGAGTAACAAACATCCAAACATCTTCACAAACTTTCGCATTTATAATATTATATAGTAGGAAGTAGGATGGATTTCAAAAATTAAAGATCGAAGAAAATAATGAGTGTGATTTATAGTAAAAATGAATTCGTCACTTCCCATTTGTGGAAACACAATCACCTTTTAGAGAAAATGAACCAGAATATCCGTTATACTCTATCATCTGTATTAAATTTGGCAATGGACGACCGCGTTTGGGCCCAAGCTACTCTACCTATTCGTGTGGGGAGCCTCGACGTCCGCAAAATTTCAAGTATCAGTTTGCCTGCATTTATTCTCAATCTCGGTCCACGGCGCTGAAAAATTAATCAGTGTAGGGTTGCTGGTGAAAATAAAATGCCCCGTTGACGTTTAGTCATACATTTATTAATACTGGCAACTATGGTAAGGTTACAGATAATTAACAAATGGCAACCCTAAGTGAGGGATGAAAGGGACTGCGTGGCTATCGCCCTTCAAACCTCCCTAACTGGCTAGTTCCTGAAGACCGCTAGGCTATCGAACAGGAACTAGTCTTACTTAGGCACAGAATTGGCTGCGTGGCTACCGAACTCTGTTCCTCTAGCTAGTCGAATGACAAAATGTACCGGGCGTCGCTCCTTATAAAGCTCGCAAGGCTTGTATGTGTGCACAATATCTACACGTATTCGTTAGTAGTTGTGATGTGACGATTCACGAGCTGCGCCGGCTCACGCTGCTGCGCTCGTTGACCATAGATGTCGCCGAAGATGGACAGTATTATGACATGCAACACTAGATGGCGTTACTAGTTCGTTACATCAGTAATATTCTAGCTCCTACACAGGTTGATTTTTATGTACCGTGCTTCGCCGAGGCCATGGATGCCTGGAAACTTGCTTGCCCGAGCACTGATTAACCCGACAACCCATCTTCTCCGAGGCGGTGGGATGAGCCCCTCTGCAGGTTAATACAGAATAATTTACTTTCCAGTTCTACTAATTATGCTGAGCGAGCGCGTCTGCTGGCTGTGGGTAAATGGGAGTCGGGTCTTTGGCTTCTGGCACTTCCGTCGTCAAACCTAGATTTTACTATGTTTGACGACACGATTTTTCGCGTCGCTGCTTCCTTACGTGAGCATCTTGTTGTTCTCCTCATCGCTGTCACTGTGAGGAAGCTGTCAACTGTCTCGGACACCACGGCCTGTCGTGTGTGTAGCTACAGTGCGGGTCGCATAGCGCGGCACGCTAATATTTATATCATTCGTCGTGCTCTCGTCGTCGTCGGCGTTACAACAGTTTTGAAACCCAACGGCTTGGCACGCGACGATGGCAAGAGACCGGATGGCATACCATCAAACGGCGAAGGTATAGTATCCTTTGTGATAACTTTATTTTCGAGCCGTTTGGGGTTGAAACCCTCGGGTCGTGGTGTCAGAGTGCTCATCTTCTTTTTATGGAAATCATAAAAAATGATCCTAACCAAACACCTACCTAAGCATATTTGTACTTATGGAAAAGCAATAAAGATATTGAGTATATTGAAATTTCCAAAAGGTTAGTTGACACTTCCCGTAATCCAAGAGCTGGTTTTTACTTTGGGCAGAGGTTTAGCATTGCCATCCAACATGGCAATGCCGCCAGTCTCTTGGGCACATTCCCAGATGAAGGCGATGTGGAGGAAATTTTTGACGCCTTATTATATTAGTTTTTTTTTGTATATAGGTTTTTCTTTTTTATTGTACGTGTAAATATTGTATAATTATATAAAATGAAAACAAAAGTCATTCATTACTAAAAAAAAAAATCTAAGAATATTTTCATTTGACCTCCACAAACTACTATGAAGGTTCCATAAATAAAATTGAAACTAGACCGAGAACTTCGAGCAACAATAACGGAGCTTATTTACGAGCACTCAATATACCTAGTATACCTACCTACTAAAATAATATTTATGATTCAGGTTAAACGAATAAATCATGTGGCTTTAGTAATACTAAATAAACCACGTTTTACTTATTTTACATCACTACGTATTATCTGTCAATGTCAAATCCGACGTCAAAATTTGCCTGACAGCTAACTCGGCTAACTGAAATGTGAAATATCCAACCAAAGCTCAAAGGTTTTTGGAGAACTGAGAAAGAAAATGAAACCAAACCCAAAATAATAATATTTATTCTTTTATTGGTTTTTGGTGTCTCTTCTAAACTAAAGAGTTGAAATTGAAGCCAGAAAAACCGACGAACAGTTAATGTTTGTCGTCTTCATATTATATTCATTTTGAACCTGACTGTTTGTAAATTAAAATATTACCTAGACAAAAACAACGAATTGACCTGTGTTTGTTTGCATATTTATCAGAATGGGTCAAGTACAATAGTTATACATACATAGTGTTACTATTTAGGTAAGTGGAATGTTATTTTCTAATAGATTTTAATATTTTCTCCTGAATTTCTGCTTCATAACTATTATTTAGTGTGAAGTTGGCTTCTCTGCCCCTATGGCAGACTAAATTAATAATGTGTGTTTTCAGTAGATAACGTAAAATCACAAGCCTAGGATGCTAGCCCTCGTGCCTTGATGGTCTTATCTAGTCACTACACCAAAGTAGGAGGGTTGAACCTGCATTGAAAATAAAGTAAACTTATTGTATAGTAGGTACTTATTTTGTTCCATGTTTAGATATTTTAGGAAAGTGTACTACATTACATACAATAAGTGTTATAAGCAGAATTCTTGTTACTAACACTTTCCTTGGATATGGACTCTTTTGTCTGAAATAAATGTTTTTTTTTCTCCAGCCTTACAATGGGTTCCGAACAGTCTTCTGTGCCTCCCAAGAAGCAGGCACAAAGGGCGCCTCCAGTCCGAAGAGGACATACAATCGCCGTTCCAAATGTATCAGGTAATCAAGATTGAGAAGTCATATTACATAGTTCTACTATTACTTAGGAATTAATCATTTAGGCTATTGTCCTAATAAATGGTTTTGGTAACATCTGTCATCAGCGTAAAGGTCTGATTATACTTCAAGTACATTTTCACAGCACACCTTTATGAGGATTCGAAATCACTCTGTATGTGACAATAAATTTTTAATTAACCTTTTAACCACTACAAACATGTTTATATGGCAAACCACATTATGTCCAGCACATCACAGTCAAGACTACATGAAAGAAAGAAAGAAAAAGCATTTATTGGCCTGCACAGGATCTTGTTCTTTTCCCTGCCCTTATCTCATGTTACTTGGTGTTGGCACAACATGTTTTCTTCTTCCATTCCGTCCTGTCCAACGTCATGCTTTCACTGACTCCCTTTTCATTCACATCATTCTTACCACAATCCACCCATCTTTTC